>JBBDGP010004528.1:12500-182500 GCA_037952835.1 Lithobates septentrionalis | reverse complement strand
GCTGTGTGTACATTAATGAGGAAAAAAATTTACTTAAAATGATTTTAGCAAATGGCTGCAATATAACAGAGTGAAAAATTTAAGGGGGTCTGAATACTTTCCGTCCCCACTGTGTGTATATATATATATATATATATATATATATATATATATATATATATATATATATATATATATGTGTATGTATATATATATATATATATATGTATATATATAACGGTTTTCCATTATGCTGCTATTGGGAATGGGTTGTACGTTGAGAGGTGCGGGGTGGGGGATGGACAAGGGAGAAGGGGGATGGTTAAGTTTAAACTGTGCTTGTGTATGGAGGTCGTTTCTGATAACGGTCCTGCGTGACCACACTTGGCGCCAGGTGGTGGTGTCTGTGTGTGAGAAATGATCTATAACAGAGCGTAAAAGATGATCTTGTCAATGGAGAGTGTGATGGTACTGAGGCAATATGAGGTCATGATTGGGGTAATACTATTGTACAAAACAGACAAAATAATTGTGCATATAGCACCTGGACCAGATACATTAAACCCAAGAGTCTTCAAAGAGTTGTGTTCAGTTATTTCTAAGGCATCATTCTCTAGGTTTTAGAGACTAAAGCTCAGCTCCAGTTTAATAAAAAAAAAAACAAAAACAAATCAATGCCCGGGCAAAGTTAAATTAAAAAGCATCTTTTGCTGCCATACTCACCGTCAATTAGAAGATGCCCCCTGCAGTACATCTTGTCTGCCACAAGATGTCATCAGTCTTCAAGGTTAAATGATGAGCACCATCACCAGCATTTTGGTACTTTTATTAGGTGCATTAATTGTATATACTATTTGATGTTTATGTTTAGCATGTGAAGATTTGGATTTCTTTTTCAATATTTGCCTGGTCAAGTTTAATTAGCTTGTTATCTACAGAGCTCATTAGAAGAAGTCATAACAGTGACTCCACCCCTCTTCCTGCCTGCTGTGTATAGCTCTATACAATCTTTCTGGGCCAGTTGACACCACAAAAACACACTCCAGATCCACTCCGGATGAGTTTCTGCATGCGCGTTTAACACGTTTTCGATGCGTTCCGTTGCGTTTTTGATGCATTTCCAGGTGGCTTTTTTCCTGTTTTTTTTTTTCTCTTTCTTCACTATACTGGGGTTAAGTACATTTTTGGTGTTCCAGTGCTCCCCCCCCCCCCTCTTTTTTCTTAACCTTAAATAGGAAAATGTGTTCCAGTGTGTGTTTGGTGCTTTTCAGTGCGTTTTACAGCGTTCCAGTGCAAGAAACTGCAGCGCGTTCTACGTTTTTTTCTAGAACTGGAACGCACTGGTGTGAACTATGCCATTGAAAACCATATAACCTACTTTCTATGCGTTTTTGATGCAGAAAAAAAAACGCACTGGACTGCATGTAGTGTGAACTGGCCCTAATGCCGCGTACACACAAGCGGACTTCTCATCGGACTGAACTGCGAAGGACTTTGATGGAATTCCAACGAAACGGACTTGCTTACACACGATCACACCAAAGTCCGATCGTTTCAAATGTGATGATGTACGACTGGACTAGAAAAGGAAGTTCAATAGCCAATAGCTGCCCTTGCGTCGTTTTTGGTCAGTCGGACTAGCATACAGATGAACGGTTTGTTCGATAGGAATCGAGTCCGTCGGAAAGATTTGAAACTTGTTCTATTTGTAAGGTCCATCAGATTTTTCAACAGAAAAGGTCCGCTGAAGCCCACACACGATCGAATTGTCCGACGGATTCGTTCCGTCGGACCTTCGATGCTGAAAAGTCCAGTCGTGTTTACGCGGCATTAGAGGTTCTAAAAGCAAACTGAAAATGACAGCACCTGATAAGTAGTAAAACAAAAATTTTGAAAAAAAAAATTTAAAAAAAAATCATAAACTCAAAAAGCATGGCCCTTTACAATAAACAAACTACTAAAAAGTAGCATAGCATACCTGTATTGTAAAAGCCAGATGCAATTGTGTATCCTTAGGCATACCTCTCCCTTTACCTGGCAATAAAAGGGTATCTATTGACTTTTTTTTTTTTTTAATGAGTAACAGGTACAGGGTACAGTTAACACTAGATGGATCAAAGTTCGAGCTCAGTGTTTTCAGAAAGAAGCTGGCATTGAGGAGGCAGCAGTATCACCTCCTAAATTCCTGCAAGCCACGTCTGAAGGGATGTGTGAAAAAGGCCTTAGTTTAACCACCAAAAATGTAGCTGTTGATTTCCCAAGCAAAATGCTATGGAATTCATGATTCAACAAGCTGAAGACAAATGAACATAAAACTGCAATGTCTGGTCACCTTTGACTTGGAGCTGAACACCCATTCCAAGGTGGCCATTTTCCCAATAGGTGCCTGATGTACTACATCTGAGTATATAGCACCCCAGTGCCGAACCTGCAGCCCTTTGTTATACGATGTGCAGCCCTGGGACCTCAACAGTCTGTAGTGGGAGCATTGATATGGGTAATAGTATTGATCTCTACTAGGCTCATGTAACATGTTCCCAGTTTCTTATTTTCTTCTGCAGCATATCTCCAGCCAACAATGTAACATGTCCACACTCACCAACCTTCATTTCCTCCATTAGGTCTGCAGTTTGGCAGTCCTCTCAAGCATTACATATATTGAACATCAGTGGCACCCGCTTCATTAGGGGTGCAGGAGCACCACCCCCCTAAACTCCATACGGGGCACCGGACGCATGGATTTCAATGGGGCTTTTTTTTTTGTTTTGTTTTTAGAAGCACATGATTAGAGCCGAGGCTCTAATTGGCTTCAAAAAAGGGTGGGCTCTGGGGGCAGAGCAATAGCAAATTAACATTTGTTATGGTCTTCCTGATTCCCCTCCCGACCAATCAGGAAGCAGGTCTTAAGACCCGATTGGCCGGAAGGAGAAGAAACTGTCCGGTCTCCAGAACATCCTCCTCTCCTCTACTCTGCTCCGGTGACTGGTCAGACTCGGTGTTCCCCCATGACCTGGCCCGAGCCGGCTTCTTCTATCTGGGCACTTCCAACAAGTCCATTCCTCTGGGGAACCGAGCCCAGTAACGTCCTCCAGCAACTGGACGGACACCGAGCTGAGACTGCCCGGGGAGCAGGAGAATGACAACCCCGCGCTACTGTACCTTCTATACTGGTATGTACTGGGGCTGGGCACCTCCTCAACGCCTGCTTTAACCCCACTGCCGACAAACGTGCCACAACTGCGTGCATTGAATGCGGTTTCGGCGCTTTCTCATTTGCTTGAGTGTGTAGCTTTCAGCAGGCTTGCCGCACACTGATCGCTACAGGTCGGGTAAACTTTGCTGCAGGTGCAAGCAATTGCATGTAAATAACTCCGTCCGCTGCCTATTGCAACTTAAAGTGGATGTAAAGGCTCAAGTTTTTTACCTTGAGCATGAAGGTAAAAAACCTCCTCTGTGCAGCAGCCCCCCTCTCAATAATGCCAATCACAGCCAATGAGGAGAAAGAGGGGAATGCGCCAAGCCGTGGCTGTGTGTGAATGGACACATAGAGCCGCGACTCATGAACGAGCCTGCTTGGGTGCCCCCATTGCAAGCCGCTTGCAGCGGCCAGGAGCATCAGTAGGGGATCTGAGAAGAGGAGGATTGGGGCTGCTTTGTGCAAAACAAACTGCACAGAGCAGGCCAGTATAAATCATTATCAGGATGATAGCGCTGTCATCCTGATAATATAAACTTGAATTGAGTTCCCTCGATTTCGGCAGCAGCAGTGATTACTCATTATTAATCATCCAGGCGCGGTTCACAATTCTCCCAGAGTATAAAACAGGTTTGTTATTTAAAGAAAAAAAAAAAGAAAGTCTTTAATACCACTTTAAGGGGGGCGGTTGGCAGGCAGCAAAAACTCGGCACAACCCCACATTTTTTGCCACCCCCTCCCAACCACACGTCTAAATGAAGCCTTATGCCGTGTACACACGGGCGGACTTTTCGACCGGACTGGTCCGACGGGACGAATCCGTCGGACAATCCGACCGTGTGTGGGCTTCATCGGACCTGCAGCATACTTTTTCTGTTGAAAATGAGACGGGCTTTAGATTTTGAACATGCTTCAAATCTTTCCGACGGACTCGAGTCCGGTCGAAAAATCCGCTCGTCTGTATGCTAGTGCGACGGACTGAAACCGACGCTAGGGCAGCTATTGGCTACTGGCTATCAACTTCCTTATTTTAGTCCGGTCGTACGTCATCACATACAAATCCATCAGGCTTTGGTGTGATCGTGTGCAGGCAAATCCGTTCCTTCGAAAGTCCGTCGAAAGTCCGTCGGAAAGGCCGTTGGACCTTTGATGCCGAAAAATCCGCCCGCGTGTACACAGCATAAGGCTGCTTGCTTAATTTAAATATTTTTTACCTTACAATAAACTTTGGCTCATCCATCCAAAATAATCCCAGTTTCTCATGTAGCCCCTTGGGAAAATCAACTGCCCACCCCTGCTCTAGAGGAGCCCATGGAACCCAGATTGAGAAAAGCTGGTCTATAGACATATTGTACAATCTTTTCCTGAATTGACCATAACCTGACAGATCGGTCTACAAGGTTATATCTGTGGGTACCTACAGATCAGATCAGTGAAAAACACAGGAAAAAGCAAAACAAGCAACACAAAAAGGTGTAAAAGTATTTACAGTATTTTATTTCATGCAGATCGTTGTACATGACAAAGAGAAATCTCAGCAAAGGAAAGGTATCAAACACACTACTAAAATAACTTAACAGTTAAAAGAAAATCAATAAATTATCCCAGCATTATTCCCCCCGGCGTGAATATTAAGGCAAAGAAAAGTGTTACATGTCATCTTCTAATAAATGATGGTACGTACGTCACAGAGAAGACTGATATGACAATATCTTGTCCCCTGTGTCTCCAGAGGGGACCTGAGTGAAGCTTTGTGCACATCCTTTCATTGGGCCACAATGGTGAACAAACTTCGATATGCAATATACAGGTTTTTAATCCACCTTAACAATATACACAATCTACGAAAGAACAGAAAATAATTACAACTCAAATAAAAAAAGTGCTTTTCCTGTAACCGATACCCCTACTTCATTAATGAGCACTGAGCAGGAAAATGTTAATTCATCAGCAGAAATAGTGTTTTTTTTTATTCTGTATGGGGAGTTTCTTGGAGACATTGGGGTAGATTTACTAAAGGCAAATAGGCTGTGCACTTTGCAAGTACAGTTGCACTCTGCAAATGCAATAGCTCCAGAGCTTACATAACGAGGGAAAGCTCTGCTGACTTCCATCATCCAATCATGTGCAAACAAAAATGCATTTTTGTTTCATTTTCCTTGCATGGGATTGTATATTCATTGCAAAGTGAAGCTTTACCTCATTTACTAAGCTCTGAAGCAACCGCACGTGCAAAAGTGCACATTCTTTTTGCCTTTAGTAAATCAACCCCATTATGTACGCAGTCACAGCGCCAACCTCCAACATGGCTGATGTTCAATGACCTCAGAGCGATGGTGCATCAAACTGAAGGTTCTTTAAAGAGCATCTAAACCCAAAAACAAAAATGTAATCTATGGCAAATTACCATTCCTTAAATGAGGTGGCTGCATTCGTTTTCTGTAAGGGCCCTTTCACACGGACGTATCCGTGTACGGGCTCCGCTTTGCTCAGCGGGGGATCGCTCCGATCCCCGCTGAGCAGGCAGATGACAGGTCTGTCTCTGCACACTCTGCAGGGACCGACCTGTCAGAGCGCCTCTCTCCCCTATGGGGATTGGATGAAGACGAACCGTAGAGTCCGTTTTCATCTGATGACGGATGGAAAAGTAGGGTTTTCCTCTGTCATCAGAAACTGAGCATAGCGCAGACTGATGTTCATCCGCTGACATCCGCTATCCCATAGGGATACATGCATGTCCGTTTTTCATAGAGCGATCCATACGGCAGATCTCGCAGCTATGGAGAAGAGGAAGATTCTTGATTCAGACCACCAGCAGGACCTATAACCAAGTTATCCTCGAGTTGAAACAGCCATTCCCAACCAGGGCTCTGTGAAACAATAGGGTTCCTTCAAAGTTCTTTAGAGGTTCCTGGGGCTGTGGCTGATTGAACTCCCATCTGATGGTGCCTGCATACTTCCACCTGGCAGAACCAGCGGCGTGACCCCAATAATCTTTTTAGCAGTCTGTAAGGAGGCATTCTTCCTACTGACCACCAATGTAAGGGGCATTGTACCCATTAATCCCCTGATGAACTGGTTTTAGTAAGGGTCCCTGGGACTTGAAAATTGTTTTAGGGGGTTCCTCTGGGGCAAAAGGGCTGAGAAAGGTTGAGAAAGGCCGGTTTAAAAAAGGGATTGATGACAGAGTTGGGAAAATATGGGATGCAGTTACAGTCCTGCAGAAATTTGACTCATAAGTGCAAAATCAGTCGATAAATAAAGTTTCTGAAAGAAATACACAGAACAGAATAAAACAGAAGATTTACATCCGTTTTTCATAAACAGTTACAATACTTGACAACCAATAGGAAAGGGTCATGATACATATATGTACAGCGTTTATATACAATGTTCTCTGTGAAAACATTAAAAAAAAAAAAAAAAAAGTTCTATTAGACAAAAAAAAAACTCAAGCAACGTAATGATAATTTTTTCAGTTTTGGAGCTTAATCTGTGCATTTCTCACCCGGTATATGTTAAAAAGACTATCCATATATTCCTAGAATATTTTTTCTTTTAGATTGACCTGAACTCTTCTCATAGTGTGCCCATAAGATACAAAAAGTCATATGTATGGGTTCTGTTGGGGTGAGGGGTTCCAGGCAAACAAGAATTTTTACTATAAGGACTCATCCACACTGGACGTTTTTAATTTGGCTGTTAGGGGTATCCAGCATTTATTTCTTTTCTACCTCTAAATGTCCCTGCATGTTAGCCTATGTGTCCATGCACACATAGGCATTTACAGGCAGAAAATAAGAACCACAGCCAGCGGCATTTTAGCAGAAAAAACGATTAACAGTAGACGCGTTTAGAACTTGCGCTCATTTCAATGGCCATATGGCACTTGACACGCCTAAATGTGTTACACATGTTTACAAATGCTGCTGCCCAGGAGGAAAGGCATCCAGAAGAGATAGCAAAAGTCCTGTGTGCATGAGGCTGGGTCCGCCTCATCCGGCCATCTGATTGGCCGAGCTGCGATGACGTATCCGCGTGGGAGTCACAGACATCGGTACGACGCTCTGAAGGGACGGCATGGGTATGTCGTCACTTCAGAGAATATGCGCCGGTGACATCATTAGGTTTAGGAGACATTCACTGTACCTACTGGTAAGCCCTTATTATAGGCCTACCTGTAAGTACAAGAGCCAAAAAAGGCTCTACTTCCACTTTATGTGTTATTGCAACAAGAGGAATCAGGGGCAAGAGAATCATAGTTTAAAGATTTTTTTTTTCTAAATAAACAGATTAGAACTAGACAAAATCTCCAGCATGGTTGATGCAATATTATCCCAGCATTAGAAAACTATTCGGATAATATATATATATATATATATATCTATATATCTCTATATAGATATATATCTATATATATATATATATATATACACATATCTATATCTATATATATATTACTCAGACACCAGCATCTGCTGCCAATGCAATGCAAAATAAGATGCTTTGCGTCATAGCAAAGCATGTGCCTCAGTGACACAGGTAGACTGCTAAGAATAAAGATAACATTCCAGGTGCATTAGAAAAAAAAAAAAAAAAAGTTTTCAAAGTCTCAGTTAGTTTTTTTAGAAAGCAGCCACAACCTAAGTTTAAAAATCTGTCCTTTACCAGCAGCTGTAGAGAATGACCCTTTCTTTCTGTGTGGAAGCAGTAGTCTCTCTGTAGAGGTCTGTAATCAGCAAAACTCATGCTCCCTTGCTGTTTGGAAAGCTTTAGCTCTGACTCAGTGGGGGGGGGGCGTGTTGGACCCCTACAGAGAGACAACTGCTTCCACACATACAGCAAGTGTCTTCTGTTGCATGCTGGCAGGGACAGGCTTTTATACTCAAAGCTGTGGTTGGTTTCTTTTTTTGTTTTTTTTTAAAGACTTTTCACACATTTTGTTCTGATGCACCTAGAATGTATTTTGGTTCAGTTGGGCTTTCAACACAATGTAGTTAAAATAAAAACTCTTAGGCCGCTTTTCATGCCAGGGTTACCAATTTAGAGACATTTGCAGTCCAAAAACCTTGACAGATGAGAAATCTTCTAGAAAACAGCAGTGGCTTCAAGCTGAACAGGCAAAATACAAGAAATTCCTGCTGTGAAAGCTTTTCTTGAGTGAAAGAAGGCATCCCCAGGTCCCCCGTAGATGCACTTTCTCTTTGCTTAACCCAATAGGAGACTGACAGGTCTTAGCATCTTGAGGAAAGTATTTGTTTGGAGAAACAAGCACTCGGCACCCACAGGACCTGCACTAGCAGAATGGATGAGAATATGGGTACAATCTACTGGGGATAGCAAGGGAAACAACTAAATATGGTTAAAAAAAAAAAAAGATAGTTTGTAATCATTTCTAATTTTTTACATGCAATGTATTTACCTTAATACATTCTCTGCACTAAGTTAAAAGGGTATCGCATATAGTACTGCTTTAAGTTGAATCGGGCACTGAGAAAAACAAAACATTTAAGTTTCTAAGATACACTAAATATGAAAGGTTTTGCCCGATCAGCACTGTAACTGGCTGAAGGGGCTTAAAATAAAGCCCCTCAATGCTTTCTGAAAGCTTTGCAAATACTTGTTCTATATATTACTAATCAGATTAGCATTTGAAAACTGAAGCCCACGTAAACTGGGCGAACTACAATATATAGCAGTGGATCGCCTGTTCAAAAACCCATGAATAAGATATGCAGGCCGAGGAAGAAATATGCCATTACTGCTTTCATCAGAAAGCCAACAGCAGGCTTGCATTCCCTTATCAGGAGAGGTGTCCTCCAACTAACTCTCCCAGCCTGACCAGACCCTCAAAATTGTTCCAAATACAGACCATTAATAGTCTCTGGACACACATGGGATCTGGGAGAGAGCCACGCTTTGACTGCCAGCTCCAGCACCCCTCCTCCTGCCGTGATAGAGCAACTATTACCCAAGAAATCATGTTGGCAAAAAAAGTCTGAAGCTCATTTACATCAGATAAGACTAACAAAGCAGTCAGAAAGTTGTGCAACTTATAGGGATAACATTCTTTATCATGCATTGTAATGCTAAGCCCAGGGTCAATTTACTAAAACTGAAGAGTGCAAAATGTGCTGCAGCTGTGCATCAAAACCAATCAGCTTCCAGGTTGTATTTGTCAAAGCTTAACTGAACAAGCTAACCTTAGAAGCTGATTGGCTACCATTAGAGATGGGCTCAGGCATGTTCGTAATCCCACCTGCCCGATCCCGTCAGGAAGTCAACACTGCACATGGCTAATCACAGGAAGTGAGACATTTCCTGGTCTGTGCAGCTGCGGGCCGGGAAAAGTCTCACTGCCTGTGAATAGCCGTGTGCAGTGTCAGCTGCTTCCTGGCGGGATCGACACGTTGGATTTCAAACGTGCCCAAACCCATCTTTAGCTACCATGCAGAGCTGCACCAGACTCCAGTTTTGGTAAATTAACCCGTGTCTCCATTCAATTGGTTTGCATTGAGCGCTGAAGGTCAGAAAAAACTACAGCATTAAAGCGGAGTTCCACCCTAAAAATTGTTTTTCTATATTTAGACTCCTTTAAACCTATAAAGAAACATTTGGAGGAAAACATTTTTTTTTATATACTTACCAGAAACACCCTGTTGCTATGTAGTCCCCCTAATCTGCCACTTCTTGGTCTGTGGCGCTCCTCGTCACTTCCTGCCTCGCCTGTGTTCCTGGGAAATGTGTAATTTCCTGTGAGTCTGTGGTCTGTGGAAGTTCCCTTCAGGAAATAACGCGATTTAGGGAGGATCACAGCGCCGAGATGCATATATCTATGTTGCCATAACAACGGGGCGGGACCTTCCTCCGTTGCCCTCGTTGTTATGGCAACTTTAGAAACAATCGGCGCTACGGCCGCCGGTGAATCACGCATGCCAGAGATCGAGAGGTGCATGCTGGTTACCCAGCATGCACCTCTCCAAAGCTTTTCCAGGAAGCGGTATTGATTGGGCTTCACATGCCCACAATCATGATGGCAATGGCCACAACAGGAGGGAGAAAATAGTGAGCATGACATTTTTATTTTTGCAACATCCAAAATGAACCGTGTATACGCATTTTTTTTATTTCATTATTTATAATGCTAGGATCAATTAAAAAAAAAAAAAATTGGGGCCAGAACTCTGCTTTAAGGATCATTTTAAAAACACTCTACAGCACATTGCTCTGTGGAGAATAAGCCCTGCTGGCTGAAATTATTATTTTTTTGGACCTCCCCGAATGTCTGCATTTCAACAATGCAGCAAATTGCATGGAATCGCCTGTGGTCTTGCATTACACATGCAGGCAACAACAGTGACCATCTAAAAAAAAAAAAAGCCATTATAGAAGTTTGGCTTGAGGCTGGGTTCACACCATTGCGAATTGGATGCGGTTTCTCCGCATCCAAATCACAATAGCAGGAGATTTTGACCATCTCTCTATGGAGTCGGTTCACATATCTCCGCAGCGAGTCCGGTGCGTTTTGCACAAAAACGCTGTGCGCCTTTTGGTCCATTTCAGGTCCGAATTCAGCTGAAAATTTGGGCTGAAATCAGACCTGTAACGGTGAACCAAGATGCACTGGACCACCCTGCTGTCACCCGAAGTCAATTGACGAAATGGTTCGGGCTCCTGGACAGGTGTGTGTCCTTAAAAAAGTCAACAGCTACAGACTACAAAGCCCAGACTGGGAGTTCCTCTTTAAGTGTATGATAAAGATGCTTGTATGTAGCTGCCCTTTAAAGAAGAACTCCAGATTAAAAAAAATCCCTATGACTCCAGAGCTGTTCAGAACTATAAATGCAATCAACTACAAATTTCAAATCAGTATCTAAAGCTGCTCACATTTATATTTGATATGCGAATTAAAAAACCTCCAATACATATCCTTGAAAGTTGACCCACTTATTGGAGTTTGTTTTAAGCAGCTTTGATTCCCCCTCACTAGATGAATATAAATCCCTGGCGGTTTCAATATTGCTATTTACTGAATGCAGGCTATTGGCTATTAGGTGGGTTTCTATACTATTCCCCACCAATGAGGAATGGGTACAAGAGCTCAGCAAATGTTTTATGTTTGAGAAACATACTTATCATTTACGTAAGGCCACTTGTAAATTCAACCGTATTTGGTCTCGATGGCTAGCCACAGCACTTCTCACCATCAATTCAAACATAAAAAAATTTATAAAAATAATACGTTTTGTTCTTTTCTGATCTGGTTACATTGATGACATGAACCTAGAATACCAGCGGTAAAACTCTAAAACGATTCATTGTTTCTTATATGACCTGGAGCTGTAATGGATAGACATGGGGATTGATTTACTAAGACTGGGAGAAATGAACATTATCACTCGGACAAAAAAGACAAAAAAAAAAGGTAAGATCAACGTGTTGGCTCCCTCATCACACTATTGTCTTTGTAATTGACATATCATTCAATAAATTATATAAAAAAAATTTTTTTTTAATTGGAGTGCAAAATCTGGTGCAGCTCTGCATAGAAATCAATCAGCTTCCATGTTTTTTTTTTTTTCTGTCAAGCTGAAGTTAGAATCTGATTGGTTAACCATGCAGAGCTACCCCAGAATTTGTACTCCAGTTTTAGTAAATCAACCCCATTGTCTTTTTCTTTTTTTTCCTGTGTGTGTCTAGTTTGACATGTTGTGTACTTGTCTCTATATTGCAAAAAAGTACAAAAAGAATCTGATTAAAAAAAAAAAAAAAGGAGATCTCCAATACCAAGCACCCACAATAATTAGGGGCCGTGCCCACCCAGCTTCATTGACAGCTGATGGGAGTCATAACTCACAAGAAGAAGACGCCTCCTGTTATTTCACAGGATCAGAGCTTTTCTATCATCCTGGTGCAGACAAGTTATCATGTGCTGAAAAGCAGTGGCCACACACAAAGTTCTAACCTTTTTAAATTGTTCCACACATGTACGATTGTTCCTCCTCCAAGAAAGGGTTGCAGTTTTTGTGAAATCATTCCAAGGTCAGTTTTCTCTTCCATTGTACAGGTAAAAAATGCTTCATATAGGAATATATAGGAAAATACATGACAGAGTATTTACCACCTCCCCACTCTTTTCCAGAGTTTTGTCTGGAGTTCCACTTCAGTATTTAGGACGACAGAGGAAATCAAATAATAAAGCAACAGTACCCATTTTGTGCATCAGCAGCTAAAATAATCATAAATCCTTCAGATTTTGTACAATGACGAAGCAGGTCATCTGCTTATGCTGTGCAGGCGAGCTAAACTATATATTAACGCTGAACTCCAGGATTATTTTTTTTTTTTTCGTAAAACACCACAAGTTATATAAGCGACCTCTAATTAGGACTATTCTAGGTCCAGATGGGGGCTGGTTACTGCAAAAATCATAGCAGCTCTGATGCCTCCTCCTAGTGTTACACTTGATAAGTAGCTGTGTCTAGGACAGTGAAGAGCTCCCATTGTTTGCCCACACTTTCCTCTCCCCGCATCTATTCACAAAAAGCCTTGTGTTCTTTTCATGGTCTACAAGGCATTCTGTGAATAGGCAAGGAAAGATCTTGTCATCCATTCACCCACTCCTCTGCCTTTGTCCATACACAGAACACCATGCATTCAGTGAGAAGAACACAAGACTTTTTTTTTGTTGAATGAACAAGGGGAGAGGAAAGGGCGCAAGAACAACGGGAGCTCTTCGCTTTCACAGCGGCAGCGCTTCATCACGTATAGCGCTGTGTGTAGGAAAAGGAAGGGCTGCACACCAAGGGAAATGATCCAACGTGATTTATTCATTCCAATATAAGTTACACACGACAGCCACCAAAACAAAGACACGGAACCCAGGAGGTGACGCGTTTTCAGGTTTGAAGAAGCTCTATTGACAGTGTGAAACACGTCACCTCCTGGGTTCTGTGTCTTTGTTTTGGTGGCTGTCATGTGTAACTTATATTGGATTGAATAAATCACATTGGATCGTTTCCGTTGGTGTGCAGGCTTTCCTTCTTTTCCTATGGTCTTCGGTGGCGAGCCGTGGCCAGCACCCAGCACATCCGGACTGCACCGATTTGATCACCTGGAGGGGTGTTCTTTCCTCTTGAACTTTGCTGTGTGTAGGATCCAGCATCAGAGCTACTAGAATTCTTGCAGTAACCAACAACCATCCATCATTCATTAGAGGAAACTTATTAAAAATGTGTTTGAAAAAAAACAAAACTGTGTTTTCTTCGGAGTTCAGGTCAGTAAGTATGCATGCCCCTTTATATACAATGTTACAGTTCTCAGTCGTTAATAAATACATATGAGTACAATAAAAGTCGCAAATGCCTCTCCAGTGTTTAATACCATGACGCGGGTCTGGATGAATGTCAGATGAAGAAGTCCGCAGGGCCACAAGCACTTGCTCGTGTGCTCTTTCATTCCAGCTCAGGATTATACGTCATCAAATATTCTGCTGTTTGATTTAGACATTGATAAATAGCGTCCGGCTGGCTGATATCTACGAAACACAAAATGAAGACAGCAAAGTAAAATGGTTATATGAAATAAATGATACACTATATACTCGCCCTCACCAATAGTGTAATCAAATAGCAGCGCTGAAAATCTAAAACATACCCTAATTCAAGAAAACTATATATATACAGTGATTGCTCAATGTGATAACAAAAAATAGTAATATTATGTGTCCATAATAAAATACCAAACAGTGTTTCTAATAAACACCCATCATGCAGTCCATTTGTGTATAACACCAAAAAAATTCAATAAAGAGTCCAAACATAAATGGTGGCTTAGTGAAGTAATAGTGACAATATCAAAATAATAATCTTCAATGATGATATCTTCCACCACACCGCTGTGAATGTGATTCCACTCCCCTTCAGCGAGCAAACTCACCAGCTATTTTTGCCTTACACTCTCGTGTTTGGCTTGTAGGCTTTTCCCACACAGTGGGGGTAAAGTGATAACCTCCAATCAGTATCCGTATGGTTAACCGCAGTATATAGGCAAATGCTCTCTCCACATGAAAAAAAGGAAAAGCGAACCAATAGTGCAGTAACGCAACACACTTTAATAAAAGTAACACTCTCCTTCACCATAAAACTCACATTTTCCAATTTTCAAAAACGCAAAACAGCACAGCAAAACTTGGTTGTCACCAACAGCACTTCAAACGGTAACCTGGACGTATGGTGGTCACGGCGGACCCAGGTGCTCGGTGAACGTAAACACTCTCACCCGTCCCTTGGAGCCCTCCGTAGCCACTTCCCCGCTCACTCGTATGGCGCCGCCTGTCACAGCGTCCTACGTCAGACTTCCTCGATTGCCGTATAGCCACGCCCCGACATGTTTCGTCACACCGGACTTATTCATGGGATTGCCCATGAATAAGTCCGGTGTGACGAAACATGTCGGGGCGTGGCTATACGGCAATCGAGGAAGTCTGACGTAGGACGCTGTGACAGGCGGCGCCATACGAGTGAGCGGGGAAGTGGCTACGGAGGGCTCCAAGGGACGGGTGAGAGTGTTTACGTTCACCGAGCACCTGGGTCCGCCGTGACCACCATACGTCCAGGTTACCGTTTGAAGTGCTGTTGGTGACAACCAAGTTTTGCTGTGCTGTTTTGCGTTTTTGAAAATTGGAAAATGTGAGTTTTATGGTGAAGGAGAGTGTTACTTTTATTAAAGTGTGTTGCGTTACTGCACTATTGGTTCGCTTTTCCTTTTTTTCATGTGGAGAGAGCATTTGCCTATATACTGCGGTTAACCATACGGATACTGATTGGAGGTTATCACTTTACCCCCACTGTGTGGGAAAAGCCTACAAGCCAAACACGAGAGTGTAAGGCAAAAATAGCTGGTGAGTTTGCTCGCTGAAGGGGAGTGGAATCACATTCACAGCGGTGTGGTGGAAGATATCATCATTGAAGATTATTATTTTGATATTGTCACTATTACTTCACTAAGCCACCATTTATGTTTGGACTCTTTATTGAATTTTTTTGGTGTTATACACAAATGGACTGCATGATGGGTGTTTATTAGAAACACTGTTTGGTATTTTATTATGGACACATAATATTACTATTTTTTGTTATCACATTGAGCAATCACTGTATATATATAGTTTTCTTGAATTAGGGTATGTTTTAGATTTTCAGCGCTGCTATTTGATTACACTATTGGTGAGGGCGAGTATATAGTGTATCATTTATTTCATATTACTTGAGGTTTTAATTTTAAGCAGCTGCTCAGAGGGAGGGGCCTACCCCATAAGCGCAGTGTTTGGCACACAGAAAGGGGGCTTATCATCTGTGTACCATATCAGCAAAGTAAAATGGTTGAGCCAAATATTGAAGAGGAACTTTTCCCGGACCACGTTCTGGTGTGAACTCACTCTTAATGCAAGTGATGTCACACCTCCCTAATGTCAGATCACCTTGTGTTATAGATAGTTTGGGTTAGTCAGCGCTCAGCAGCTGGACTCAATTGTTGGTGGTCATAATATAACAATCTTAACAAATAAGGAATATGGTGATAAATCCCCAAATACAAGAGGACAACATAAAAATCAGTCCAGTGAAATATATAAATGGGTATATACAGTACAGTGAAGTGAATATTGATAAATTAATCCTTTCTGTGCAAAATGAAAAAGACCAGTGATAGTGAACCTCCACCGTACAAAACGCACTCTTACCAGAGGGCAAGCAATAACAAGCCTGTAATCTTAGATCGATATCCGGACATCAGACCAGCACCAGCAGTAAATCACCTGATTAGGGTGAGGATACCCTGGAAGATCATGGCTCAATGGATGAACCAGCGATCCGGGTTACGGGAGGATAAAAAGAAACTCACCATAGTGTGAATCCATAAACCAACGATTTTATTGTAGATAAAAATTATGCCCTTACAACAAAGCAGAAGATCAAAAGCTCGTACGGGAATACCGGCCGGCTCGCAGACACCCGGCCGCATACACGCTCTACACCGTGAGGACATCAGCACGTCTGCCTCCCGACGTGCGTTTCGTCAAAGATTGCCTTAGTCATGGGAAACAGTTCCCCATGACTAAGGCAATCTTTGACGAAACGTACGTTTGACGAAATCATGGCAACAGGGACGACTGCATTCCATGCTGGCCATGTCTGCTTCCTTGGACACGTCACTTCCGATCCAGATCTCTGGGACTCTTTCCTCCTGCTGCTCAGCACGGCATTCCCTCGCTGTATCAGCCAGCCGTGGGAGCCTCCAATTTGCCAGCGTCAGTGACACCATTCTTGGTTGCCAGGGGGCCCGACACCTTACACACTCATGCGGCCAACAGTATGGTATTCTAGGTCGGCATTCCACCATTGGATCGTCCAGGTCTGACAATTAACCCATCAGTGCTCCAGTCAGCTCCGCAGCTGGTGTGATAACGTTCCTACAACTATGCATGAACTGTACTGTTTTTATCATCCTTTTCACAATTAAAGCACCAGCAATTCTCTGAGAGGACATGTGGTTTATTGCAGCCACCATCCAACAGTTGAGTCCAGCTTCTGAGCGCTGACTAACCCAAACTATCTATAGCAGGGATATGCAATTAGTGGACCTCCAGCTGTTGCAAAACTACAAGTCTCATCATGCCTCTGGGTGTCATGCTTGTGGCTGTCAGAGTCTTGCTATGCCTTATGGGACTTGTCGTTCTGCAACAGCTGGAGGTCCGCTAATTGCATATCCCTGATCTATAGCATTCCAGTATTCAATCCCATGCCCATAGACCACAGTATGGCCTAGCTGCACTTACTATCCATTTGGGTGTATCGCCTGTGATCAGCTCCAGGAACCTTTTTTTCTGTCTTTTTATAATCACCTTGTGTGCCTCCTTGGCTTCTAGTCTCATCATGACAACACAGGGCTGCAGATAACCAAATTCACAACACAAACCGCCATCTACCACCCAGCCTGAGCAAACAGAAGTTTCACCTGTTTTTCCACAGAACTTCCAATAGCTTACCTGCTTCCAGACTCAGAGTCCAGTGGGTCATCCGTAAAATTGTCTGCATTAAAATCCAGCGGTTCTGCATCCTGCAGGAGTTCAATTCGATCCCTTTCTGTTCGGTTGTTCTGTCTTGTGTACTTTGATGCTGGGAAAAGTAAAAAAAAATATCGACATTAATGGATAAAAGTTCTTGAAAGGGTAGAGTAAAAGCAATAGAAGAGACAATAAAAACAGAACACAGAAACCACATGATGGATTTCGTTATCAGAACAGCTAGCAGGGAAATTGCTAACAATGATCTCACAATCTGGTGGTCTGATATAAACACGGGAGCAGGAGCCATTGATGAAAATACACAATGGCCATCCCTCGGGGGTGGGGGGGGGTGGGGGGGTTTAGCTAGACTCTGCTCCAATTGGAACACACTTCAAAGATTCCCATGTAAAGAAATAGGGCATTTCAAAAGAATAAAAAAAGGAACTAGAGACCAGAAGGTCCAGAGTGTTCAACCTCCTAGGGCAACAAGTTGTAATAGAGGCTTCAGTTTCCTATCAAGGCGATGCAACCCCCAATGAGAGGTAACCTTTTACTTAGGGCCTTATGTACCAACACATCCTTATTTTTTCATCATTATAACCAGATTGAAACTTTCCGGGATGATCTGATGGTGAGAACAACGTTAAGTCCCTAGTAATAATTGGACTGAGGGTAGTGATATTACTAAAGGACTTTGGTGTCCCTCAACAGATAATAAAAGTTGATATCGGACAGCACAGTAATAGCACATAATTACTATAAGCAACATCTCATTAAAGTGTATATAAAACACTTACCACAAGCATATTTGCCCCCTTTTGGTCTGTTAGAGATATGATTAAACAGGTTTTGTAATATCTGTTCAATAAATGCAAAAATATACCTGTTGACCCTGCCAGAAATCTTGAGCTGGTAGCTTTAATGTGCAGTTCGACCCTATTTTTTAACTTCAGCCCGTGTTGTTGCTGATCGCTATGCCATTAATGTTAGGAATTTGGTTTTTTTTCCCTTAAGGTTTAGTACCTGTAGGGTTAATGAAGACCTCCACTTCTGTCCTACCATACGTCACATCTTCCCACTCATTGGCTCCTGGGATATAAGTGTCATTAATCCCAGGAGTCAATTGGCAGATTGGTTGACAGGTTGCCATAACAACAAGGTGGGAACTTCCTCCGACACCGCCATTGCTATGGCAGCCTGTAATACACAGAGTGTGCCACACTTTATTTACACTGCCAGGCGTGAGATTGGGATCTATCCCTGAAGAAACTCTGAGCGGGCTTCAGGTGCCTACACTTACATGATACAGAGGGTGCAGCGAGTACATTAGATTTACAAAGAACTAAAACGATGACATATACAGCATTTGCCAATTTGAATTACATAAGCTGTGGCTATCATTGGGGTGCTTTTGAGGGGAAAAAAATGGATGGAGCCCTGCTTTAACACTGTCTGTGCTGACTCAGCATTCTTCCCAGTTTTCTGTGGACTACAAAACTGCTCCCCCTATATTATGTAGATCAGAAGAGAGAGAGTTGTTCTGTAGCCCTGTCCTAGGGTGAAAAAGATCCTCTTCCACAGATACAGTAAAGTGAGGGAGCATTGCCACTCTAGGACAGGAAATAATTTACTGGCAGCACCACCAGGTGAAAATAAAAATGGAAAAAACACTTGAATAAAAAGAATACAGCAACCACATCTAAAAGACAGGTAAGCTGCAATATATACATACATTTTTATTCTTGGATTTAAACACTTTAAACAAGCCTATAGTCTTACAGTGGAATAATATTATTGGCATAGAAAGGCTGGTGATTCCCCAGTTACACAATTTTCATTGACAGTTCTACTCACATCGGCTGGTGGTCATCTCAGTGTATGTGGGCTCCTTCTGTTCAGTGCTGACATTTCTGTTACGGCTGGAATCCTCCCTGTTGGTGGCATAGCGTTCCTTCCATTCCTGCAATACAAAACCAGTGAGAGGGAAGAATGATCAGTCTCTATATGGACAGTATATGAACTCAGCCGTGCTCTAAAACAAAGGAGAAGCAGCAACACTGGATGTTTTGGCCACAGCAGCCAATCAGAATGCAACTACTTTCAATCTATTTAACCACTTACCTACTGGGACAATTAAAAAAATTTAAAAAATTCACATGATGATAGAATTCTGCATTTTTGCTAGAAATTTACTTAAAAAACACCCAAACATTATATATTTCTGAGAGCAGAGGCCATGGAGAATAAAATGATTGCAATTCTTTGCAATCATCATAAGCACAGCCCTTTATCAAAGTCAAATTATCAGGAAAAGTTCACTTAAATGAATCTTGGAGCACACAAACACAACACCCAATTTTTTGGCAAAATATACAATATGATGTTGCGTCGAGTACAAAGATACCAAACATGACAAGATTTAAAGCTGTGCACGCTTGTGAAATGGCAACTTTGGTACCTAAAATTTTCCATAGGCGACGCTTTAACCACATCAATACTGAGCACGTTCACACCCTTCCTTTCCCAGACCAATTTTCAGCTTTCAGCGCTTCGCACTTTCAATGACAATTGCGCGGTCATGCAATGCTATACCCAAATGAAATTTTTATCATTTTGATCACACAAATAGAGCTTTCTTTTGGTGGTATTTATTCATGACTCCGTTTTTTATTTTTTGTGATATAAGCGAAAAAAGAGCGGAAATTTGGAAAAAACTATATTTTCTTCTTTCCATTTTAAAAGAAATCCAATAAAATAAAATTTTGTCATAAATTTAAGCCAAAATGTATTTTGCTACATGTTTTTGATAAAAAAAAAATCCCGTTAATTGTATAATAATTGGTTTGTGTGATCACGGACAGATGTACGTAAATGATCATGTACAGATGTGCGCAGGTGATCACGGACATATGTGTGCAGATAATCATTGAGACATGTGATTTTACTGCTACATATGTGGGGGACAGGTGTTTTTACTATGTGGGGACATGTGTGTTAACTTTGTGTGTTTACACTGTGGGGACACTAGACTGGTGATCAGTGAGTAAAAAGCAGCTCATACTCACTGATCACCAGCCGGCTGCAGCGATCCGCTCTCCTCTCCTCACCGACAACTTCAGTGTGAGGAGAGGGGAGACGATTGCCTAGCAACCGGCTCTGTATTTACATCACATGACGGCTGTGATTGCACACGGCCGTCATGTGATCAGGAGGGCCAATTGGAGATGCGCCGTGTCCGGGTGACACAAGCGCATTTGGATCGCGCCGCTGTGGAGAGAGCAGTTGCAGTTCAGCCCTGCCCCCTCTCTCTCCACATTGGCTCACTGACTTTGATTGACAGCAGCCAATGGCACCATACTGTGTCAGCCAACCAGGAGGGAGAGCCCTGTCAGCAGAGTTTCTCCTGCAACTTTGCTGGATCGAGATGGGGCTCAGGTAAGTATTAGAGGGGCTGAGGGGAGCTGCTGCACATAGGCTTTTTATCTTAATGCATAGAATGTTAAGATAAAAAAACCTTCTGACTTTACAACCACTTTAACCTGTGAGCAAGTAGCTACAGTAGGATATCGCAAAAGCTATTACAGATGTAAAATATTTGTATTTCAAAAATGAAAAATAATTATAGTTTAATGAACTAACTGAGCACACGTGTTATATTCAGTATATCATTGATATAACTGGTCATTTTCTGATTGGTTTTCTTGGTTAGGCTCTCATGCCGTCCCCATAACCACTTACAAAGAAAACCATAAAGCATATTAAAAACAAACCAAGATGACGCACCCGCCTACGAGTTTCGCCATCTTCATGCCTCTGACGTTTCCTCTTTTCTAAAGTAGAAAGACAAAAAAGTATAAATTGGTCATACCATGAATGATAATGAAAGACTTCTAATTTAAAACATAGACTAAATATTCCTAAAATGTATGTAAACCCCAACAATGAACTTCTCTTATTTGTTCCCTTTTGGTCAGTTTAATAAACCTTTGGAAGTGTTTTGTTTTGAAAAAAAAAAAAACAACAATTCTCTCAAAAACTCAGAGCTGCCCTGTGTCCACTACACACTTCTTGTGTCCTCTCACAGATCCCCTCTTCCACATCACATCTTAGACTACGGAAGAATTTGCCTTTATGTTGTAGATCCGACAGTGGGAGTGGTTAATTAGTTTGGCAAAGACAACTGGGCAGGGCTTACACCGCTCAGTCCACAATAATGCTGTGTGTTGGCAGCCCACAACAGGAAACTAAGAGCTGTGTGCATCTCTGGCATATCAACAACAGGTATTGTTCTGCACTCATATGGACTGGGAAATATATTGCAGAAATGTAATGCATATTTTTTGTTTTATTTTGCCTTGACATACAGTGGGGAAAATTATTTGATCCCCTGCAGATTTTGTAAGTTTGCCCACTTACACAGAAATGAAGGGTCTATAATTTTTGTCATAGGTGTATTTTAAATGATAGAGACAGAATATCAACCAAAAATCCAGAAAAAGCACATGATACAAATGTTATAAACGGAGTTGCAGTTCAGTGAGTAAAATAAGTATTTAATCCCCAAGAAAAACACAATTTAGAACTTGGTGGAGAAACCCGTGTTGGCAAGCATTTCTTGTAGTTGGTTACCAGGTTTGCACTCATCTCAGGAGGGATTTTAGTCCTCTCTCCTTTACAGATCTTCTGTAAATCCTTAAGGTTTCTTGGCTGTCGCAATTCGACCTTTCAGCTCCCTCCATACATTTTCTATAGGATTAATGTCTGGAGACTGGCTAGGCCACTCCATGACCTTAAAGCGGAGCTCCGCCGAACATTTTTTTTTTTTAAAAGTCAGCAGCTACAAATACTGCAGCTGCTGACTTTTAAAACATGGACACTTACCTATCCAGGGCGCCCGCGATGTCGGCACCCGAGGCCGAACAGTCTCCCCGTCCTCGGGTGCTGCCGCCTCCATCTTCGGTAAGGGAATCAGGAAGTGAAGCCGTGCGGCTTCACTTCCCGGTTCCCTACCTGCTGTCTCTGGGACCCGTGTGTTTCCCAGCAGGCAGCGGGGAGGGAGCAGGAAGTGGCGTAAATAACCGCAGATTCTGCGGCTATCTATGCCGGAAGTGGGTACAGATACCTGTAATATACAGGTATCTGTACCCCCCTCCCCCCTGAAAGGTGCCAACTGTGTCACCGGAGGGGGGGAGGAATCTGATGAGTGGAAGTTCCACTTTTGGGTGGAACTCCACTTTAAAGTGCTTCTTCTTGAGCCACTCCTTTGTTGCCTTGGTGGCATGTTTTGGGTCACTGTCATGCTGGAAGACCCATCCATGATCCAGCTTCAGTGTTCTGGCTGAGGGAAGAAGGTTCTCATCCAAGATTGTACAATACATGGCCCCGTCCATTGGCCCCACAATGCAGCAAAGTCAGCCTGTACCTTTAGCAGTGAAACAGCCCCAAAGCATGTTTCCACCTCTGTGCTTGACTGTAGGGATGGTGTTCTTAAGGTCATAAACAGCATTTTTCTTCCTCCAAACACAGCGAGTCAAGTTAATGGAAAAGAGCACAATTTTGGTCTCATCTGGCCACAGCACTTTCTCCCATCCTTCTGAGTCATTTAGATGTGCATTGGCAAACTTCAGATTGACCTGTACATGTGCCTTCTTGAGGAAGGGGACCTAGCGGGAGATGCAGGATTTCAATCTATGGCGACGTATTGTGTTACCAATGGTTTGTTTGGTGACTGATGTCCCAACTGCCTTGAGATCACAAGGTCCTCCCGTGTAGTTCTGGGAGATCAGTGTGTCAGGGGGATCAATGTAGGTGTCTAGGGGGTCAGTGTAGGTATCAAGGGGGTCAGTGTAGGCATCAAGGGGGTCAGTGTAGGCGTCAAGGGGGTCAGTGTAGGCGTCAAGGGGGTCAGTGTAGGCGTCAAGGGGGTCAGTTTAGTGGTCAGCATGGATGGGTACTGGTGAGCCAGGCAGCAACCAGCAAGTGAAACTAACACCCCCCCCCCCCCCCCCGTCAAGCAGTCAATCTCCCACCGCCGGGCTTGGACTACAGGCTGAAGCCCCTGGTCTTTTTCACACCTAGGAACGCCCCTGACTGACACCCTCTGTGGATCGCAAGGGCAGTGCGATTTGAATGCAGTGAGGGATATGTGCACGGATTGTGGGGTTTCCCCCACCACATTAATGTGAACCTAGACTTAGGAAATACTTTTATAAAACACATTCAACATCAATTGGTCAGGCATTTGGATTTTACAGCTTTCTTAAAATAACTTCTAACTATGAAGAGAACCTACCTCTTCTGATCAACTCTTTCCCTTCATCGGTCAGGTCGGAGGTCATGTCGTTATCCCCCATAAACTGCTGGAAGCCCAGTAAATTCAAGCAGCGAGTACCCAAACTAACAAGAGAATACAGAAAAGCGATTACACTATACAGCATTCTATGTAAAACACACAGTATGTGAACCATTGACCTTGTAAAAAAAAACAAAAAAACATTAATTTAAAAAAGGCAAAATGTTTGTGGTCTGTGCGCATTATTATTGCCAGCAGTTTAGACAATAATGGCTGTGTGTTGAGTTATTTTGAGAGGACAGCAAATTTACACTGTTATACGAGCTGTACACTCACTACTTTACATTGTAGCAAAGTGTCATTTCTTCAGTGTTGTCACATGAAAAGATTATACACATATATATATATATATATATATATATATATATATATATATATACACATATACATACATACATACATACATATACACACACACACTGTATCTCACAAAAGTGAGTACACCCCTCACATTTTTGTAAATATTTTATTACGGTATATCTTTTCATGTGACAACACTGAAGAAATGACACTTTGCTACAATGTAAAGTAGTGAGTGTACAGCTTGTATAACAGTGTAAATTTGCTGTCCCCTCAAAATAACTCAACACACAGCCATTAATGTCTAAACCGCTGGCAACAAAAGTGAGTACACCCCTAAGTGAAAATGTCCTAATTGGGCCCAACTAGCCATTTTCCCTCCCCAGTGTCATGCGACTCATTAGTGTTACAAGGTCTCAGGTATACATATAGTATGTGTTTTAGAGATGGCCAAGTCCTGGGCTGTTCTGACAGGCAAAGCTCAGACACTTCCAGATAATTGCAGAGTTTGCTGCTACCTCCCACTCCCCACACGTTCCTATTGGCCCAACACATTGATGGGCTGCCCTCTCTAATCAATTACAATAATGTGCATGAAGTAGGAATAGATGGGAAAACACCATTGGGAAGAGCTTAGCTTAGCCTGCGTGATCGCCCTGGAATTCAGCCACAATGGCAGGGTTTAGGAGGTTGCTGCAATTAAGCACAGGCACCTACACAGCCTCTTTATTGCAACCATTTTCATGACGGTTCCTCTAATAATTTTCAGAGTGTCTGAACATCCGTTATGTGAACACAGTATCATTTAAAAAAGATCATGGATCTCAGAATGATACAATAAATCAGAGTGGTAATCATATGATACAACTAGATATTAATGTGCATCTCTTACTTGAAATATGTGGCAATGCAGAGAATGACGACCAGCATGGGATAATAGATATAAAAGACATCAGCAATAAGTGGCAGAACCTTTAAAGATCCCATAATCTATAAGAGGAGAGAAAAGCCATTTAGGGACAAAGCAGTGTTATCGTGTATGTGTTTTAATGATAGGATGACGTACTTACGGAAGTGTAGGCAGTCTGCTCTGAATTCTGGTGAGAAATGGATCCATCCATATGAGTCAGACCCAGGAAATTCAGACACAGCGGAGGAGTCAAACGGCAGAATAACCTGTGGAGTAGAAACCATTAATAAAAAAAGATAAAAGGCAGCAAAGGGAGACTATTATGACTCCATTATAATTAGAAAAGGGACTTTATAACCACGGGCAAACCAACTTATTATTAGCACCGCATCCCTTGATTGAATAGGTATAGGGGAATTTTATGGGATTTTTAAGGTGCAAAGTAAGGTACAGTGATCTCAAGATATAGTATAAAAAGTTTTATTTAAAAAGACAGAATAAAAATTGTTAAAAAAACAAGTATGGCAAGTACGTTTCAACACAATTTGATGGATACAGCACTTTAGAATGGAGTTCCCAACATGTTTCACCCATATTCCGGGCTTCTTCAGGGGATGCTGTCCATTAGAGATACAAGCCTTCTATTAAAAAGAATATACATATAGTAATCACATCAAATAAATTTAAAATCATACGATATACATACATTTGTTTATTCAGAAGTGTGTAATAGCTGGAACAAGCGCCCTTAAATACCCCCCATCTGGCCAATCAGGCTGGATGCGGACGAAAAGACCGTGCCGCACATGCACGAACCACATCATAACTGCCACTCAACCCATCGCCGCTGGGTCCCAACGCCCGACCCAAGAGAGGACAAAGAGGCTCCCTCTGGTGGTTTCTTTGTCCTCTCTTGGGACCCAGCGGCGACAGGTTGGGCAACGGATATGATGTGGTTTGCGCATGCGCGGCGTGGTCTTTTCGTCCGCATCTGGCCTGATTGGCTGAATGGAGGGTATTTAAGGCCGCTTGTTCCAGCTATTACACGCTGCTGGAACTACAAGGACACATATGCTACTGCAGGACACCAGGTACTTGTCTAAATGAATGGTTATATGAACTTTTTTACTGCACATTTAATCTAATGCTCTAAAGCTGGCCATTGCGGGTTTGAAGCGCATATTGAGTGCTTTATGCTAATGATTTAACCTTGTTATGTTATATGCATTTCAAGTTCTTTTGATTCGCCTCTGTTTTTTTCTCTGGCTTCTTAAGCTCTAGAGACAAGTGCCTGCTTGCGCAGACAGTTTATGTCCCTGGATACGGCTTTCACTGCAAAACCTAGTTTTGTAAGTTGACCTCTTTTTTTATATACTATCCTCATCTTTTGGAGATTCATTCCAATTTTTTTATGTTAAAATGAATTAATTATCCTTTTGTTTTTATAGCTGGTCCATGAATGCTCCCTATGGTCACCTATAGCTCTTGGTTTCCTTGACGCTGACAGACACTTTGACCCATATAGTGGTTTGATCATCAGTACATAATATCTCGAGACTTGGGTAAGCAAAACGTCGTTGAATTGAATGTGCACATGTATGTAAAAACTATTTTGTATTGAAGAATAACCTCTAAAAAGGAGTGAATAAACAAACGTATGTATAACATATGATTTTGAATTGACTTTTGATGTGATTACTATATGTATATTATTTTTCAATAGAAGGCTTGTACCTCTAAATGGACAGCATCTCCTGAAGAACCCTGGAATATGGGCGAAACGTGTTGGGAACTCCATTCTAAAGTGCTGTATCCATCAAATTGTATTGAAATGTACTTGCCATAATTGTTTTTTTTAACAATTGTTATTCTGTCTTTAAATAAAACTTTTTTTACTATATCTTGAGATCACTGTACCTTACTTTGCACCTTAAAAATCCCATAAAATTCCCCTATACCTATTATAATTAGAGGCTTCTAAATACACTTGGGCTGATTTAATAGAATGGGAGGAAAGGAAGTAATATAAATTGGTGAGATTTTCTAACCTACTCTTAAAAATCTGATTGGTTAGCAGTTATAATACAATAGAAGCTGGAAATCATTGAAGTAGACAACAATACCAGTGCTCTCCACTTACTTCCAGGTCCTGTGCTGAGCGGCCGGGCCTGATGCATTATGAACACAGGAGGTCGGCAGCTAGGCATGGGCACCAATCAGAGAATGCTTTACATTCTCTGAATGAATGCACAACGTTCCCCGTTTAGATGATATGGAGAGGCGGGGCAGCCATGCTTTCCAACTTGTCCAATCAGAGAGCACTGTGCATTAATTTAGAAAATAAAAAGCATTTACTGAATGGTGCTCATGCTGATCAGCCGACCTCCTGTGTTCACAATTCAGAAGAGCAGCTGCTCGGCACAGGACCCGGAAGCAAGTGCAAATCATTGTATTAGTGGTGCCTACTTCAGTGATTTCCAGCTGGCAGGGGGATCGGCCAGGTACATTGATCAAACCTGGACTGATGTAAAAATTCACCACACCTTGAATTCCTTTTTAAGCTGCAAGCACACCTTAGAGGTTGAGTTTTTAGTTTTTAAAAAAAACAAGCTTTTAAACTTTTTAGTGACAGTTCATGCTGCAGGATCCTTGGTCATCTTTGAAGCTACACAATAGTCTGAAATCCAGGGTTGATAGGCTGTGGGTTCTGTATGCTTTTCAAGGTCTAATTTATTTGAAGGAGGCCGCGCCACTGCAAGTAACTGACTTGTTGATGGTTATCTGATGCTCTGGGAGCACCATCATATAGCTTTCAAGTGTGTTCAGAGAATGCCTGACCCTGTTGAATATACTCTCTTTTTGGAATCTAAAGATTTGGAGGACCAATTATGTGGGTAATATCAGTCATCACCCTCTTCCAGGTATGTCCTTTACTTACATCCTTTCTATGCACTACAGGCTCCCCTTTGTGTACCCGTGCCCTTTCATTGCCTGGGAGGATACCTGTTGATACCAACCACCCCCCGCCAGAGTGAATGCCGTAATCCTGCTCAAAAGCTTATCTAGGGAGCTCAGGAATGGCCAACATTGATTTCGGTATACTAACTTTCTGAGCCAGCCATGCCTCATGATGAAGGAGGTGCAGTTTAATAAGAAGGGTGGGAGTAGACACTTCAAGGTGTGCAAGTAGGGGGGAGAGTCAATAGCATTTAGTAGGCAGAGGAAGTACTGGACTCACCTGGAAGGGTAAATACCTGCAGGGAAGAATCAATGCCTAGGTATTTCAGCACATGGGTCGCTGGAAAGTGAAGTATATTGCCTCTTATTTTACAGGGTGTGCATTGTGTGTGGGTGACCCTGTGGTGAAAGGGTAATTTTAACTCTTGTGTAAGCTGCAGCCCCTATGTATAGAAAGTCTGGGTTGGAAAACTAAGTACTTTTATACAAAAACCTGAAAGTGATCCTCCTACTTTGATCGCATATCATTTCATCCCATGCAACATTTGTAAAATTAAGCTCACCCGCAGGTGGGGCTATAGGCAATATATGAACCTGCCTCTTCTGCTGTGGAATAGGGATGAGCTCAGGCATGTTTGATACGAGTCCCAAACCTGCCTGAGCTAACCTTCAAAGCAAACAGCCAATCAAAGAGGGCGGAGGTATGCCACGTATGCCATGTATACTTGCAGCTGCTGGAAATGCCTCCACCGCCTAGGATTGGCTGTCTGCTTTGACAGCTTCCAGGCAGGACTCCGAACACACCTGAGCTCATCCCTGCTGTGGAACTGGGCCATGTGAAGCTGAGGTCTGGGTTTCATGAATTCATTTAGCAGATAAAGTAGTAAAAGCAGTTTGATCCTCTTACATGCCGCTGAACAGGAGGCTGTACGCATCTGTCTGATGATGTGATGCAAAGTAGTAATAATTGAACACTCTGATCCTGAAGACCGTGGAGTAAACGCAGATACTCAAGAAGAATATGGTGAGGAAACAAGCCACCTGGAAGTGAGAGAAAGCCAATATGGATATTACATTAAAGTGTTGACTACAAAAACTATGCACAGGTTAGGAGCATGAACTGCTATCAATTGTTAACCTAGTAAGAGCAAATTATTATAGAGAGTATAACCTCGCTCCTTCAGGATCAAGGACCCTTTCACACTGCCGCAACTTGAAAGTAGCACTTTGCCGCAATTTTCTATGGACCTCAACTCACATCAAAGTCAGACCAAAGTAGTACAGGGACTACTTTGAAGTCGGTGCGACTTGAAGTCGCACAGACATAAATGGTACTCGTTGGAAATCATGGGGTACAATTTGTTATGCGACTTTGCAGTCCCAAGTCGCAGGACAAGTCGCACAAGTGTGAAAAGGGCCTAAGGATGAGCTCAGGTGTGTTCGCAGCTCCACATGCTTGAGCCCGCCAGGAAGCGGACACTCCGCAGCGCTAACCACAGGCAGTGAGACATTTCCCGGTCTGTGCAGCCGCGGATCGGGAAAGGTCTCACTACCTGTGATTAGCACTGCGGACAGTCAGCTTCCTGGCGGGCCCCCTGGACTTGAGAACATGCCTGAGCTCATCCTTATTCAGGATCCCCGGCCTGGCACTAATACCTGATAGTTCTGGGTATGGGGAAACAGGTGATCTTCTCCCATCACAAAAAGGTTTGAAAATCTTAGAAATCTAAGTCCATATGGTATGTCAACTTACTTTAAAT
The DNA here is from genome assembly GCA_037952835.1 of Lithobates septentrionalis. NCBI lineage: Eukaryota > Metazoa > Chordata > Amphibia > Anura > Ranidae > Lithobates > Lithobates septentrionalis. The sequence continues at coordinate 152,977 of JBBDGP010004528.1, read as the reverse complement.
TCCAGGTGTAGTCTACGTGGCCAACGTAGACTAAAGAAAACAAAAAGGTAGGTCAAGGCACAGACACCAAGACCAACACAGCAGCCACCCTAATAGGGCTCAGGTGGCTTGTGCCACACATTAAATAAAACAAAACAAATATATAACGGAATCAAATTTCCGTTATTAATTTACAAGGTCAAAAAGTACAAAAATACCTCCATATAAAACATACCCTTCACCAATACAGGCATACCCCACTTTAGAGTACACAATGGGACCAGAGCATGTATGTAAAACGAAAATGTACTTAAAGTGAAGCAATACCTTTTTTCACTTTTGGGGTGTATTGGGGTGTCAGGGGCTGTAGTGGAGGTGTCAGGGGCACACTGGAACAGGGCGGGCTACGCTCTCGGAGCTTCAGCTCCTTCTGCTGTGGCTGCAAAATGTCTGTACAGTACTTGCAAAGCACTTTACATACAATCACGGGTATGTCCATACTCGCAAGTGTACTTAAAGCAGGGTATACCTGTACCCCAAATAAAATAAAATAAATCTCTTTCCATATAACAGTGCTCAGCTCCAGAAGCCAATTGCTAGACTCAAATAATGTCACATGACAGACAAAGTAACATCACCCCGCTAGCTGACTCTGGGGATTTTAGTACTGGTTGCAATGTTTGAGGAAAGATTGGCAGGGGGCACAGGAAAATGTGTGTATATGTATACATATACACACACACACACACACACACACAAACACATACATTATATATATATATATATATATATATATATATATATATATATATATATATATATATATATATATATATATATATATATATATATATATATATATATATATATATATATATATATATATATATACATACACACACACACACATACACACACACATAATATATATATATATACACATATATACACACACACATACATACATATACACATATATATATATATATATATACACACATACATATACACATACATATACACACACACACAGTCAGGTCCATAAATATTGGGACAGCAACGCCATTCTAATCTTTTTGGATCTATACACCACCACAATGGATTTTAAATGAACAAGATGTGCTTTAACTGCAGACGTTCAGCTTTAATTTGAGGGTATTTACATCCAAATCAGGTGAACGGTGTAGGAATTACAACAGTTTGTATATGTGATTCACACTTTTTAAGGGACCAAAAATAATGGGACAGATTAACATTCATCCATCAAACTTTCACTTTTTAATACTTGGTTGCAAATCCTTTGCAGTCAATTACAGCTTGAAATGCATAGACATCACCAGACGCTGGGTTTCATCCCTGGTGATGCTCTGCCAGGCCTCTACTGCAACTGTCTTCAGTTCCTGCTTGTTCTTGGGGCATTTTCCCCTCAGTTTTGTCTTCAGCAAGTGAAATGCATGCTCAATCGGATTCAGGTCAGGTGATTGACTTGGCCATTGCATAACATTCCACTTCTTTCCCTTAAAAAAAACTATTTGGTTGCTTTCGCAGTATGCTTCGGGTCATTATCCATCTGCACTGTGAAGCGCCGTCCAATGAGTTCTGAAGCATTTTGCTGAATATGAGCAGATAATATTGCCCAAAACCCTTCAGAATTCATCCTGCTGCTTTTGTCAGCAGTCACATCATCAATAAATCTGTATTCACTCTGGTGAAGTCTTCTCTTGATTGTTGACTTTGACACACATACACCTACCTCCTGGAGAGTGTTCTTGATCTGGCCAACTGTTGTGAAGAGTGTTTTCTTCACCAGGGAAAGAATTCGTCGGTCATCCACCACAGTTCTTTTCCATGGTCTTCTGGGTCTTTTGGTGTTGCTGAGCTCACTGATGCGTTCTTTCTTTTTAAGGATGTTCCAAACAGTTGATTTGGCCACACCTAATGTTTTTGCTATCTCTCTGATGGGTTTGTTTTGTTTTTTCAGCCTAATGATGGCTTGCTTCACTGATAGGAACAGCTCTTTGGATCTCATATTGAGAGTTGACAGCAACAGATTCCAAATGCAAATAGCACACTTGAAATGAACTCTGGACCTTTTATCTGCTCCTTGTAAATGGGATAATGAGGTAATAACACACACCTGGCCATGGAACAGCCGAGCAGCCAATTGTCCCACTACTTTTGGTCCCTTAAAAAGTGGAAGGCACATATACTAACTGTTGTAAATCCTACACCGTTCACCTGATTTGGATGTAAATACCCTCAAATTAAAGCGAAAAGTCTGCAGTTAAAGCACATCTTGTTTCGTTTAATTTCAAATCCATTGTGGTGGTGTATAAAACCAAAAAGATTATAATTGTGTCGATGTCCCAATATTTATGGACCTGACTGTGTATATATATATATATATATATATATATATATATATATATATATATATATATATATATATATATATATATATATATATATATATATATATATATATACATATACATATACATATACACACACACACTCACATACAAATATATATACAGTATCTGACAAAAGTGAGTACACCCCTCATATTTCTGTAAATATTTTATTCTATCTTTTCATGTGACAACACTGGAGAAATGACACATTGCTACAATGTAAAGTAGTGAGTGTACAGCTTGTATAACAGTGTAAATTTGCTGTCACCTCAAAATAACTCAACACAGCCATTAATGTCTAAACTGCTGGCAACAAAAGTGAGTACACCCCTAAGTGAAAATGTCCAAATTGGGCCCAAAGTGTCAATATTTTGTGTGGCCACCATTACTTTCCAGCACTGCCTTAACCCCCTTGGGCATGGAGTTCACCAGAGCTTCACAGGTTGCCACTGGAGTCCTCTTCCACTCCTCCATGACGACATCACAGAGCTGGTGGATGTTGGAGACCTTGAGCTCCTCCACCTTCCGTTTGAGGATGTCCCACAGATGCTCAACAGGGTTTAGGTCTGGAGACATGTTTGGCCAGTCCATCACCTTTACCCTCAGCTTCTTTAGCAAGGCAGTGGTCGTCTTGGAGGTGTGTTTGGGGTCGTTATGTTGGAAAACGGCCCTGCGGCCCAGTCGCCAAAGAGAGGGGAACATGCTCTGCTTAGTATCTCACAGTACATGTTGGCATTCATGGTTTCTTCAATGAACTCTAGATCCCCAGTGCCGGCAGCACTCATGCAGCCCCAGCCCATGACACTCCCACCACCATGCTTAACTGTAGGCAAGACACACTTGTCTTTGTACTCCTCACCTGGTTGCCGCCATACACGCTTGACACCATCTGAACCAAATAAGTTTATCTTAGTCTCATCAGACCACAGGACATGGTTCCAGTAATCCATGTCCTTAGTCTGCTTGTCTTTAGCAAACTGTTTGCGGCCGTTCTTGTGCATCATCTTTAGAAGAGGCTGCCTTCTGGGACAAAAGCCATGCAAACCAATTTGATGCAGTGTGTGTCGTATGGTCTGAGCACTGACAGGCTGACCCCCCACCCCTTCAACCTCTGCAGCAATGCTGGCAGCACTCATATGTCTATTTTCCAAAGACAACCTCTGGATATGATGCTGAGCATGTGCACTCAACTCCTTTGGTCTACCGTGGCGAGGCCTGTTCTGAGTGGAACCTGTCCTGTTAAACCACTGTATGGTTTTGGCCACCATGCTGCAGTTCAGTTTCAGGGTCTTGGCAATCTTCTTATAGCCTAGGCCATCTTTATGTAGAGCAACAATTCTTTTTTTCAGATCCTCAGAGTTCTTTGCCATGAGGTGCCATGTTGAACTTCCAGTGACCAGTATGAGAGAGTGAGAGCGATAACACCAAATTTAACACACCTGCTCCCCATTCACATTTGAGATCTTGTAACACTAATTTAGAGTTACATGACACCGGGGAGGGAAAATGGCTAACCAGGCCCAATTTGGACAATTTCACTTAGGGGGTGTACTCACTTTTGTTGCCAGCGGTTTAGGCATTAATGGCTGTGTGTTGAGTTATTTTGAGGGGACAGTAAATTTACATTATTATACAAGCTGTACACTCACTACTTTACATTGTAGTAAAGTGTAATTTTTTTAGTATTGTCACATGAAAAGATATAATAAAATATTTACAAAAATGTGAGGGGTGTACTCACTTTTGTGAGATACTGTAAATATATATATATAATATAATATATCACATGTACATAAGTATTCACAGCCTTTGCTATGACACTCAAAATTGAGCTCAGGTGCTTCCTGTTTCCACTGATCATCCTTGAGATGTTTCTTCAACTTGATTGGAGTCCACCTGTGGTAAAATCAGTTGACTTGACATGATTTGGAAAGGCTCACACCTGTCTATATAAGGTCCCACAGTTAACAGTGAATGTCAGAGTGAAAACCAAGCCATGAAGTTCAAGGAATTGTCTGTAGACCTCCGAGACAGGATTGTATCGACAGTCCATATTCCCATTGTACATGTTCCTGGAATAAGCTCTGAAGGTATTGGGTGCTGTAGAGACAGCCAGCTGGATACTGGAACCAATGCTATATGTAGATACTCGCCAGCACACCAAGGATCATCAATTTTGTCCAAATGTTTTTTATTCAAAGAATGATCACATCACAAAACGGTGTAGGACTGTATTGATGCACAGATCTGGGAAAGGGTACAGGAAAAATTCTGCAGCATTAAAGGTCCCAATGAGCACAGTGGCCTCCATCATCCGTAAATGGAAGTTTGGAACGATCAGGACTCTTCCTAGAGCGGGCTGGCTGCCCGGCCAAACTGAGCGATCGGGTTAGGAAGAGCCTTAGTCAGGGAGGTGACCAAGAAACCAATGGTCACTCTGGACAGAGCTCCAGCGTTCCTCTGTGAAGAGAGGAGGACCTTCCACAGAAGAATAACCATCTCTGCAGCACTCCACCAATCAGGCCTGTATGGTAGAGTGGCAAGACAGCCCGTCTGGAATTTGCCAAAAGGCACCTGAAGGACTCTCAGATCATGAGAGACAAAATTCTCTGGTCTGATGAAACAATGATTGAACTCTTTGGCCTGAATGGCAAGTGTCATGTCTGGAGGAAACCAGGCACCGCCCATTATCTGGCCAATACCATCCCTACAGTGAAACATGGTGGTGGCAGCACCATGCTTCAGGGATGTTTTTCAGCGGCAGTAACTGGGAGACGTGATGATTGAGGGAAAGATGAATGCAGCAATGTACAGAGACATCCTTGATGAAAACCTGCTGCAGGGCGCTCTGGACCTCAGACTGTGGTGAAGGTTCAACTTCCAACAGGACAACGACCCTAAGCACACAGCCAAGATAGCAAAGGAGTGGCTACGGGACAACTCTGTGAAAGTCCTTGAGTGGTCCACCCAGAGCCCAGACTTGAACCCGATTGAACATCCCTGGAGAGATCTGAAAATGCCTGTGCACCGATGCTCCCCATGCAACCTAATGGAGCTTGAGAGGTCCTGCAAAAAAGAATGGGAGAAACTGCCCAAAAACAGGTGTGCCAAGCTTGTAGCATCATACTCAAAAAGACTTGAGGCTGTAATTGGTGCTTCAACAAAGTATTGAGCAAAGGCTGTGATACTTATGTACGTGAGATTTTTTTTTTTTTTGTTATAAATTTGCAAAGATTTCAAACAAACTTCTTTAACGTTGTCATTATGGGGTATTGAAAGACAAAAACAGAACATTCTATATTGATTGTAGAACTTTGAGGAAAATAATGAATTTAACCCATTTCGGAATAAGGCTGTAAGATGACAAAATGTGGAAAAAGTGAAGCACTGAATACTTTACGGATGCACGGGGTGTGTGTATAAATATATATATATATATATATATACACACACACACACACACACACACACACACATACATATATATATATACACACATATACATACATACATACATACATATACATACATACATACATACACACACATATACATACATACATACATACATACACACACACACACACACCCCAATACCTGACCTAAAATAGCTGTAAAGTGTTAGGGATAAGATGGGAACAATCAAAGAAATATGTATTTTGATACTGTTACCATGACCGCTGCCTATATGTTGAAACAAGTGCAAGTGTTTCTGTATTGATATTATCAAATCACTAGCTCTTGCCCAGCAGCACTCAGATAAGAATGGGGAGGGTCAGCACTAGGAGCCAATCGGGCTCTATTCTATATGTAGGTATTGAAAAGGAACATGCTGACAGGGGGAGAGGGAAGAGTGATCAGAGGGATGAGCTCATGACCTTTGTGTTTCGATACACTAACAAGCAAGGGCAGAAAATGAGAAGCAGGAAGAAGATTCATCAATCAGCAGGTGGACTGCGTCACCGGAATGAACTTACCTCTATGTAAATATAGTTATAAGTTCTCTCTGCCTGTTGAATTAACACAGCAAAAAGAGAGAGGACAGGGTGGGTGCTGAAGAATGTGCATTCTGACCACACAACCACAGCGGAGAACAGAGCCAGGACGACGGCCAGGATCCGAGAACACCCGGGCCGCAGCAGACACTCCCAGTACCACTCTGTGCAAAACAAGAGAGAGGCAAGATCACATTTTATTTGGACTTTTTCCTGGCGCTAGAGAACCCTTCAAAATCAGCCAAGAAACTTACAGTCTAATGTGAAGAAACTTACAGTCTAATGATCCAACATAGTCTTTGTGTAAAAGCCTAAACACATACCACTTCTATCTTTATCGGTTTTGTAGGTCTAGGATGCAAGAGTGCCGAGTTTACAATAGTTGGCTGAACAATCTTTATTTTAAAAATGAGAACCTTCGATCTTAAAGTGGAACTTCACTCTCTCAATCAACATTGATTATTTTTAATCCTCCTGCTGCAAGCATTAGTAAATAGATAGGAAAGTATAACATATATAGTTATTTTAACCGCTTGCTGACCAGCCGCCGTCATTATACTGCAGCAGGTCGGCTCGATCCCACGAAACGCCATAGCTGCATGTTGGTCCCTTTAACCGCTATAGCAGGCGAGTGTGCGCCCGCTGCACGGTGGGGGTGCTGACGCGCATGTCGCGATGTCCGCCAGCCACCCGCCACTGTCATTTATACAGTAAATCGGTGGCTATTTTTAGCTCTGATCGCTGTATAAAATGTCAATAGTCCCCAAAAGAAGTGTCAAAAGTGTCCGATCTATCCGCTGCAATGTCGCAGTCCTGTTAAAAATCACTGATCACCGCTATTACTGGTAAAAAAAAAAAAAAAATAATAATAAAAAATGTCATAAATCTATCCTATTTTGTAGACGCTATAACTTTTGCGCAAACCAATCAATACACGGTTATTGGGATTTTTTTTTTTTTTTTTTTTTTAACCAAAAATATGTAGAAAAATACATAGCCTAAACTGATGAAGAAATTACCATTTTTTTTGTGATATTTACTATAGCAAAAAGTAAAAAATATTGTTTGTTTTTTTTTTTCAAAAATGTGTCTTTTTGCTTAAATTCCAAAAAATAAAAACCGCAGAGGTGATCAAATACCACCAAAATAAAGCTCTATTTGTGAGGGAGAAAAGGACATCAATTTTGTTTGGGTACAACGTCGCACAATCGTGCAATTGTCAGTTAAAGCGTTGCAGTGCTGTATCTCAAAAAAGCTGTCTGGTCATTTAGGGGGTAAATCTTCCGGGGCTGAACTTTTTTTTTTTTTTTTTGGTCATACATCCCAGGAGACTTCAGGAGGAATGGTTTTCTCAGCTAAACACACTCTCCTGCGTGCATGCTTGAGCTAAGGGCAGATGGATTCCAGGAAGTAAATGCTACTTGAATAATTTGCCCTTACTCAAGATGGCCACGGCCAAAAATGCTAGGGGGGTGTTTTTCAAAGTGATTTCTGAACAAAATAGTATGGAGACATGGATGGCTGGGGGAGTTTGCTTTAAATATTAAAAATGAATTCAATGGTGTTTTTGGTTTGTGGTGCTCAGATGCAGTGAAGATCTGCTCTAATACTGTGAAGGCTTACACTTAGCCCTTCTTCACACTGGTGCGATTTAGCAAGTCGCACCCCATTGCCGCAATGGGACTGTTCAAAGTTGCAGCGACTTTGAAAATGTTTTCTGCACTACTTTTTTTGTTTTTTATTGTGACTTGCATTGAACTCTGTTAAATGAAGTCGCAAGCCGCAATGAAATCAGAGAGGCAAATCGCACTGATCTGCAGCTTTGAAATCACGATGAAGCAGTGTGATTTTAAAGCAGCACCAGTGTGAACCAGGACTTACAGAACAAATGTTGAAAAATGCCAACCCACTGGTCTAAACCAACTACTTAACCACGGGGGTCTATGCTGATCTATACTAAGTGTCTTGGTGCCCTGTAGACTTAAAGAGGAACTGCAGTCTGCTCACATAATTTGTAATAAAAACATCTTTGCCATTCTGAAGCTTCCCTCCAACCACATTGCAAATTATTTTATATATATATACTGTCATTTTGTACTTTCCAAATATGCTTCAGAAATCTCCCTCCACTAAGTCTGGCTGCAGCCATTTTAACTATGGGCAGCTGAAGCTGCTGCCTGTTCACTTCCTGGATTTACAAAGACACACAGAGGTACACCTCCAGCTCTGCAGCTCTCATTGGCCCTTTTATGACTCAACCACCCTCCCTTCCTGGCAAACTCTCACAAGAGAGAGAGAGAGAGCTGTGAACCCATAAGCCTAGGCTTTTTACCAGACAAGAAACAGGAAGTGAGCTGTATAAGGTATTTACTGGCAGTAAAAAAACGTTTTACTATCCTAAGTTAAAACAACAACATGGGCAGAAGATTTAATAGATGGAAAGATGAAAAAATGACTGAAGTACCGCTTTAAAAAAAAGCATCATTAAAAGTCCTATACACTATTGTTAAAGTAAAACTATAGGCAAAACTTTTTTTTCCCCCATTATGGCAAAAGCAAGGGAGTGTTATAAGTGCTGTCAGAACCGCAGTTTTTTTATTTGCCATCTGTGTCCCATTGCAGAGATTTCCCTTCACAGCCAAACAGGAAGTGAGGGGAAATCTCTGCAAATTAACCACTCGCAAAAAGCGTATATTGATTGGTTTGCGCAAAATATATAGCGTATACAAAATAGGGGATTTATGGCATTTTTTTATTTATTTATTTTACTAGTAATGGCGGCGATCTGCAATTTTTATCGAGACTGCGACATTATGGCGGACACAGACACTTTTAAGTCGATTGACAATTATACAGCTATCAGTGCAATAAAAATGAACCCATTACTGTATAAATGTCACTGGCAGGGAAGGGGTTAACACTAGGAGGCGATCAGGGGGTTAACTGTGTTCCCTATGTGTGTGTTCTAACTGTGGGGGATGGAAGTGACTATAGGAGATGACAGATCGTGGTTCCCAACTCATAGGAACTCACAATCTGTCTCTTCTCTCCTCACAGAACTGGGATGTGTGTGTTTACACCCTAACCCACGTCCCTGTTCTGCCTCTTGTGCCCACGATCGCTCGTGGGCGGTGGTCACGAGCATCGGCACCCCCGCTGTGCAGCAGGCACGCGCCTGCTATCCCGCTTAAAAAGGGACCGACGTATATCTACGACAGCTCGCGGGATCATGCCGACCTGCCGCAGTATAATGACACCGACTGGTCGGCAAGTGGTTAAGGGAGTTCCTCTGGGACCCATAAGTAGGGATGGGGAAAAAATGCGATTGAAATCTTGAATCGAGTTGAGAGGTCAAATCGATTCAAAATTTAAGCAAATCGATTTTTTTACATTTTTTTTTTTTTCACCGCGCCGGTCCTGAGGAGTTGCGGCAGGAGTTTTTAGGTGAGGCCGCGGCTTCGGCCTAGTCCGGGAGGCTGGATGCCGCGGATTAGGCCCAAGCCGCGGCCTCACCTAAAAACTCCTGCCGCAACTCCTCGGGACCGGCACGGTGAAAAAAAAAAAAAAAAAAAAAACAAAACCTCGATTCGAATCGTGAATCAAATTTTTTTTAAGAAAATCTCCCAGCCCTACCCCTAAGTCACCAGAACTAGTGTCCCCAGTAGAAGATTTCCCCTTTATTACTTTTCTGGGGACAACCTAAAATTTGGGATTTTCTTTTACTTGCAGTGATAATGGAAAACAGAACAAATAGAGAGGGTGAATCTCCCCAACAGGGGCACAGACAGCTATAAAACCTGACAGGTGTACTAATCCCTCTCCACTCTATCCAAAACTAAAAACACACCTTTTGCCTTTAGTTACACTTTAATACATTTAAACATGACTGTCAAATAAAGCCATTGACAGTTTCTCTACCAGTGTGGTGCATCATACAGTGTGGTGTATGACATGTATTCTGCTCATACCAATAGAAGGAGTGTAGAATCTTCGCGTGATCCAACTGTCTGGTTCCTGTTGGGGGAAGGTGTGTACAAACTGTCTGGCAGCACTTGTCTCATTTTTAGCAACATCCTCCAAGTGAAAAGCTTGTTCCAGAATAATGCGCCACTGAACCTGAGTCCGGTGATGTCTCTGGACTGCGTAGATCGCCTTCAAGAAATCAAGACAAGAGATGTAAGCGGAGACAACAACATCATCATCAAGGTAAGCTAGGCTGTTATTTCACTGAAATCAAATGTATGTATAAGCAAACTTTCTTTTTTAACATTTTGGATAGAGTAGAGATTGGAAAAAAATCTCCCTGCCTGTCTTGTTGGGGCAATTTGCCATCACTACCTATATCACAGAGGCTACAGGAAGTGAGATGTAATCTGTGTAAAATGTAAGGAATGCCCATCTCAGACACTGGAACCTGTGTCTCATTAAAGTCGAGTTCCACCCACTTTTACCACTTTTCAGCATCCCTCACTAAACTCTGCACTGTAAACGAATTGGATATTTTAAATTTTTTTTCTCAGCACCTACTGTATATCTGCTGTATTCATTTTTCACTTCCTCCTCCCTGGCCGCGGCCCATCGCATCATTTCCTGTTTGCAATGCCTTCTGGGAAGGGGCGGCAACTTCCTCTGACACTGCCGTTGCTATGGAAACCTGACTTGAAACCTAAACCTACTGCTTGTGCGAGATCTGCAAGGATGAGATCCAGGAAGAAATATAGTCTGGCTTCAGATGCCCACACTTAAGATGGCCACGGCCTGCTGTAAGTTTGTTATTTTATAAACTACTGCTATAAACTAACAAAACAGACCTTAGTTTACAGACTAACTTTACTAGAATACATTAAAGTGGTGTTCCACCCAAAAAAAAAAAAACACATGAAAAATCCTAAAAAAAAAAAAATACAAAAAAACATTTGGATATTTTTTTTTTTTTCTCACCTCTAAATGCCTGTTGCTAGGGGGTCCCTCGTAGTCTGCCTCTTTCAGTGCCCGGGCTGGTGACATCACTTCCGTCTCAGCACAGGAAGGGCTCAGCTCTGCTCCCTCCCTCTTGTCAATCATCTGGGACCCATTACAGGTCCCAGGTGACTGAGCGGCCAATCACGGCGCTCGGCGCCGCTCGCGCATGCGCAGTGGGTGCCAGGCTGTGAAGCCACAGCCCGGCGCCCACAGTTGCTATGCCGGCGCCGCCGAACGGAGGGGGAGACGAGCGGGGCTTCGATATCGCTGGACCCTGGGACAGGTAAGTGTCCAATTAAAAGTCAGCAGCTGCAGTATTTGTAGCTGCTGACTTTTATTTTTTTTTTTGTTTTTGATGGGCCCTCCTCTTTAAGCTTTGTATCATAGGGGTATTTTTATTTAAAAAGTATCATTTCGGCCGGAACACCACTTTAAGGCCCCTTTCACACTTGTGCGACTTCAAAGTTGCGCGATTTTACCGCAATTTCGCAGCCGCAATTTTTTTTTCCCCCACAAAAGTGGAGTTACCATTTAAAGATGGGTACTTAAAAATGTATTCCACATTTACAAGGGACCAAAAACACCCGAATACGTAAAAAAACAAAAACCTGATGTACTTGTTGAGTGTAGGGTGACTGAGCGCAAAAGTGCAAACAGAGATACTATGGAAGAATAGGATTGTGCATGTTGAATGTATTCAGGCATGGGGAAACTAGAAGAAAAACGCTCAATGTGAATGGGGGCTTAGGATTTCTCCGAGGTTTCTGTCTCACTGGCAAACAGGATAAAAAAGGTAAATCTTCCCAGTGGGGAATAATAAAAACCTAAAAAAAAAAAAAAAAAAGGAGGGGAAGAAGAGGTTTGGGCTATACAAACACTTTAATAAAATCCTATCTTCCCCCTGAGGCCCATTGGTCGGCGTTACCTGTTTGTGAAGTTTTACTAGGGCTTTCTCACTGGGATAGGTAATATTCTTTTCTTCAAAGTCCTCATAATCATCCATATTCCTTCCCATTTTCTCCTGGTACTCGGTGGGACACTAAGAAAGAAAACATACATATAATTCCTGCCATCCTACGATAGTCCCCACAATGACAGTGGCACCGGGGACTAGAAGCTACAATTCAGTGTCTCTAAAGAAGCAAGCAGGACTGTGCTGTTCTGTATAGTCTATGATGGGATTGGACTCGTTTACCAAATACTGATAACATGGCACACCTGATCAGCTCTAATGAAATCAGAATTAATGATTATTCATTTACCTTCCTTAGGATGGTGTCAACACACTTGCGCAGGGGATGATTGTATTTGATGCATTCATTCACTTTACGGACTTCCTGTAGAGAAAACCACAACATATTTTATATTAATTTCAGGTACTTCTATAGTGCCATCAATTTATGCAGCAACTTTACATATATATTGCACATCAACAGCAGTCCCTGCCCTCAAGGAGCTTACAATCTAAGGTCCCCAACTCACATACAGTACCTTGAGAAAGTATTCATACCCCTTGACAATTTCCACATTTTGTCATGTTACAACCAAAAATATAAATTTATTTTATTGGGATTTTATGTGATGGACCAACACAAAGTGGCACATAATTGTGAAGTGGAAGGAAAATGATAAATGTATTTCCATTTTTTTTTACAAATAAATATGTGAAAAGTGTGGCGTGCATTTGTATTCAGCCCCCTTTAGGCTATGTTTCCACTAGTGCGTCCCCAAAGTCGCGCGATTTTGCCGCGATTTTTTACCGCGATTTTACCGCGATTTGAAGCAATGCCTGTATCTATGGACCTCAAGTCGCATCAAAGTGGGACCAAAGTAGTGCAGGGACTACTTTGAAGTCGCTGCGACTTGAAGTCGCACAGATATGAACGGTACTCATTGGAAATCATGGGAAACAATTTGTCATGCGACTTTTCAGTCCCAAGTCGCATGAAAAGTCGCACTAGTGGAAACAGAGCCTTACTCTGATACCCCTAACTAAAATCTGGTGGAACCAATTACCTTCAGAAGTCACCTAATTAGTAAATAGAGTCCACCTGTGTGTAATTTAATCCCAATATAAATACAGCTGTTCTGTGAAGCCCTCAGAGGTTTGTTAGAGAACCTTGGTGAACAAACAGCATCATGAAGGCCAAGGAACACACCAGACAGGTCAGGGATAAAGTTGGAGAAGTTTAAAACACTTCCCATTCGGGCCAATTAGGGCACTTCCCTCCTATATGTAAAAATCATCATTTTTTTTCTAGAAAAATTATTCAGAACCCCCCAAACATTATGTATGGTTTTTTTTTTAGCAGTGACCCTAGGGAATAAAATGGCGGCCGTTGCAACTTTTTACGTTACACGGTATTTGCACAGCAATTTTTCAAACGTGTTTTTTTGAGGAAAAAAAAAAAAATGTTTCATGAATTAAAAAAAAAAATAAAAATAAAAAAAGTAGTTAGCTCGATTTTTTGTATAATGTTTAAGATGATGTTACGCCGAGTAAATAGATACCAAACATGTCACGCTTTAAAATTGCGCACACTCGTGGAATGGCGCCAAACTTTGGTACTTAAAAATCTCCATAGGCAACACTTTCAAATGTTTTACAGGTTACCTGTTTAGAGTTACAGAGGAGGTCTTAGACTAGAATTGTTACTCCCGCTCTAACGTCCGTGGCGATACCTCACATGTGTGGTTTGAACGCGGTTTACATATGTGGGTGCAATGTACGGATGCGTTTGCTTCTGTGTGCGAGCATGCAGGGACGGGGGAGCTTTAAACATTTTTTAACTTTTTTATTTAAATTTTTTTTATTTTTACACTTTCTCTTTAAAAAACATTTTTTATCACTTTTATTCCTATTACAAGGAATGTAAACATCCCTTGTAATAGGAATAGTGTCTGACAGGTCCTCCTTATGGAGAGATGTGGGGTCTATAAGACCCCACATCTCTCCTCCAGGCTGGAAAGCATCAGATCAAAAAAAATAAATAAACGATCTCGGCTTTTCCAGCCGAGTCCCTGGCAATGTTTACTTCCGCGGGCCGGACATGACGTCATAGAGATTGCCGGGGACCATCTGTCCCTTGAAATTCTCTAGGCTCAACTTCCAGCGCTGGTGGATTCCTTCTCCGACTCGCCGATCGCACGGGCGAGCCGGTATTAGCACCGGACGGCAGCGGGAGGGGGGGGGTGTCCCCTCCCACCACTTGTAAGTATGCTCAAGCAGCTGAACTGCCATTACGATTGTTCTTATGGTTCAGGGAATCGCATCATTCAGACATCCCCATCCAAAGTCCAGGACGTCATATGACGAACCTTGGGCGGGAAGTGGTTAAAGCAGGGTTAGGTTATAAAAAATTATCCCAAGCTTTGAACATCTCACGGAGCACTGTTCAATCCATCATCCGAAAATAGAAAGAATATGGCACAACTGCAAACCTACCAAGACATGGCCGTCCACCTAAACTGACAGGCCGGGCAAGGAGAACATTAATCAGAGAAGCAGCCAAGAGGCCCATGGTAACTCTGGAGGAGCTGTAGAGATCCACAGCTCAGGTGGGAGGATCTGTCCACAGGACAACTATTAGTCGTGCACTCCACAAATCTGGTCTTTATGGAAGAGGGGTAAGAAGAAAGACATTGTTGAAAAAGTGCCGTTTGCAGTTTGCGAGAAGCCATGTGGGGGACACAGCAAACATGTGGAAGAAGGTGCTCTGGTCAGACAAGACCAAAGTTGAACTTTTTGGCCTAAAAGCCAAACGCTATGTGTGACAGAAAACTAACACCGCACAACACCCTGAACATACCATCCACAGTGTGAAACATGATGGTGGCAGCATCATATTGTGGGGAAGCTTTTCTTCAGCAGGGTCAGGGAAGCTGGTCAGAGTTGATGGGAAGATGGATAGAGCCAAATAGAGCGCAATCTTAGAAGAAAACCTGTTAGAGTCTGCAAAAGACTTGAGATTGGGGCGGAGGTTCACCTTCCAGCAGGACAACGACCCTAAACATACAGCCAGAGCTACAATGGAATGGTTTAGATCAAAGCACATTTATGTGTTAGAATGGCCCAGTCAAAGTCCAGACCTAAATCCAATTGAGAATCTGTGCAAAGACTTGAAAATGTGCTGTTCACAGACGCTCTCCATGCAATCTGACAGAGCTTGAGCTATTCTGCAAAGAATGGGTAAAAAAAATTCACTTTCTTGATGTGCAAAGCTGGTAAAGACATCCCCAAAAAGACTTACAGCTGTATTTGCAGCAAAAGGTGGTCCTACAAAGTATTGACTCAGGGGGGCTGAATACAAATGCACGCCATACTTTTCACATATTTATTTGTAAAAAATGTGTAAAACCATTTATTATTTTCCTTCCACTTCACAATTATGTGCCACTTTGTGTTGGCCTTTCACATAAAATCCCAATAAAATACATTTACATTTTTGGTTGTAACATGACAAAATGTGGAAAAATTCAAGGGGTATGATTACTTTTTCAAGGCACTGTACATATACTAGGACCAATTTAGTCAGGAGCCAATTCTCTTACCAGCATGCCTTTGGAGTGTGGGAGGAAACCAGGGTACCTGAAGGAAATCCACACAAGCACAGGGAGAACATACAAACTCCAGGCAGGTGGTGTCATTCCATCATTGGGTATACTTTGTGCCTTAGCGACCAGAAGGCTTACAGTGTTCCTAAACCCACAACAGTACAAATTAGTCTGTATATGCAATAAAGCATGATTGTTATACTCACTGTGGAAGCGAATGGGTTAATCCTCTGCATTGTGTAAAAAGGCGGTTTGATCCTGTCTTCTCTGATCCTCCCCTTCTTTTACTGTTCCCAATCCATCTCCTGATAGTACAAAGCCTTGGAGGCACCTTTTTGGGCACAGCCTCCAGATTGACATACATCTGTCCTAATGCCTTAAAGTGTACTTTCCTACTTACCCTCTGTTTCAGTATTGCTGTCTCTGTAAGTACCTTGGTATTTAACACTTGAAAAAGTGTTGGCTTTGTCCCCTGCTGTGGTTCCCTCCAACCCCTTCATGACTACAGGACTAGAGCCCCGTACACACAAGTCGAATGTTTGGGGACATCGTTCGGTTAAAAAAACAAAACAAAAAAAACGTACATTTGGCCCATGTGTATGCTAGCCGGTCGGACAAAAGCCGGCCGTTCGGGCGTGGAAAACCCAACAGCCATTGGCTGAGAGTGCTGATTGGAGAGTTCTGGCAGGGGGGGGGGGGGTCGTCCCCCTGTTAGAACACAAAAGCTCAGCGGGGGGAAATCGTTGTACTAACATTGGATCGTTAGTACAGCGGCACAATTTTCTCTTTCGTTCAACCCGAAAACATAAAAATAAAAAAAATCAGGGTGTACCAGGCTTCAGAGTTGACACAAGGGGTTGGATAAGGGAACAATGGCAAACACAAGCATCCAACGTTCCTGAAGTGCTGAAGGCAACATTTGTAGAGATACGCTACCAGAGAGGACAGTAATGAAAGCTCTTCTATTGCAGGGACCTTTCATTGGAATTTTATTTTAACCCCACTGGGTTGATTTAAATGTGGGCACCTAAAAGGGTAAGCTGGGCTCACTGTATACATCTCAAGGTTTATTAACCCTTTTGACTGAAGTGTAACAACAAAAAAAGGTGCAGCTTACAAGGCTGCCATCCCAAACATGTTTACTACATAGATATTTACAGACCTGTAACAAGAATGTAGTATGGAGCTTCAATTTTTCATATTCCATTGGCTGCATGCATTTTCTGGGTTAGTGACTCATAATAAACAGATAAGAAACCTTTAATAAAAGTCAGCAATGGCAACTTCCATATATCTTTCCTCGAGGTTTTATTAAAGTTAAGTTCTTCTTTATGGATCCCCACTTTCTCCATAGTGGACACCCCATGGGTCAATAATTACCTGAGTACATCCTGAGTTCACCCATAGGAATAAACCAGGACCTTGTTGTTCCATCACAGACGCACAGTGATCATCTTAGGATTGGCACTGCATTTTACATTTTATACAGGGGGGTGCACCATAGGGGGAGGGGAACATAAAAAAGGACAACCTAGAGCCAGCAATACATGGATCAAATTTCAGACGGTTCAGCAGAGACTGGCCAAGATTCAATCCATGTATGGGCAGGTAAGTTGTAAGTAAGTCGATCCATCCTGTCGGCTTTTTACATGAGATTACTGCCAGCAGCTATAGCTGCCAGCAGTAATCAATGTGTTCTGCCAGATGGGAAGTCTCCCTGCACCCCCCCCCCCCACCTCCACCGGCAGAACACAATAGTGCTGCGGGAGGCATTCCCCCATCACTGGCTGTTGAAAATCGAGTCATCCATGAGCTGTCTAATGAAAAGTGAAGTTTTCCTTTATAGCCCAATACTAAGCATCGATCTTCTGCTAGTGGACCTTCAGGGTTAAGAGTAATGCCGCGTACACACGAATGGATTTTACGTCGGAAAAAACTTGGATGGTTTTTCCGACGGGATTCCGCTCAAGCTTGCCTTGCATACACACAGACACACAAAAGTTCTCTGAACTTTCGACTGTCAAGAACGCGGTGACGTACAACACTACGACGAGCCGAGAAAATGAAGTTCAATGTTTCCGAGCATGCGTCAAATTGTTTCCAAACATGCGTAGGAATTTTGCGCATCGGAATTTGTACAGATGATCGCATTTTCGGATAGGAACTTTTTCGGACCGAAAAATTGAGAACCTGCTCTCAATCTTTTGCTGGCTGGAATTCCGCCAGCAAAGTCCGACGGAGCATACACACGGTCGCATTTTCCGTCCAAAAGCTCACATCGGTCTTTTGCTGGTCGAATTTCCGATCGTGTGTACGCGGCATAAGGATCTGTTAACTAGCATTTTCTGCCTAGCAGCACTAAGGTCGTCGGTTCAAATCCCAACCACGGCACTACCTGCATGGTGTTTGCATGTTCTCCCTGTGCCTGTGTGGGTTTCCTCCGGGTACTCCAGTTTCCTCCCACACTCCAAAGACATGCTGGTAAGTTAACTGGCTCCTGTCTATTAGCCTTACTATGTGTATGTATAAATGTGAGTTAGTGAGTTAGAGTTTTTCTTTTACTTGAAGTTTCCAAAGAAAAACATGAAAGTGCAAACGTGCAAGCAGCTGCTGCTTGCACTTTCATGTTTTTCTTTGGAAACTTCAAGTAAAAGAAAAATTGCATCAAAGCATCGGTCCCATCGCTTTTATTATCTATTTATGGTGGAGGATTGGGAGTCCACCGTGACTGTGCTTGGATAGATCAGAGGACTAAGAAAAGAAGTTAAATCACCTATTGACTGATTATATATATATATATATATATATATATATATATATATATATATATATATATATATACATATATATACATACACACACACACGTACGTACGTACATACATACATACATACATATATAGATCTATATATACACATACACACACACACGTAAAGCACTGCCTAAATTCACGGCGCTATAGAAGTACCTGTAATAAACAAAAATTTGCATTTTCCAGGAAAATTCTAAATACAGAAGAACATATTGATCTGACCTCCATGACATCCTCCAGGTTCTCCTCGGCGTCAGCTTTCTCTGTCATAAGTTTAGCTGCTTTGAAATAAGTCTTCATTAGCAGATAGCCCTTCTTGGCCCCATTCCAGTGTGATCGGGGGAGTTCCACCAGGCCATACCCCATCAGCAAGACTAAGAGGAACAGACCCCATGTGTTGGCTGCCGCTATCCCAATGGTCTGCAGCTGGTACCTTAAAAAAATAAAGAACTGCGGATTTTAGGTGGGATTTGTTACAAACAACAATGGATGGGGTGATAAAAGTACAACTTCAAGATAACAAGGAAAAATAGAAATATTTTTTTTTTAAAGATAGTACAACTGTGGTCATCCCTTATAGTAGAACTAAACACAACAATTTATGTTTTCTAAAACAGTTACATTCAAGGCCTGAATGATAACTGCCACGGTTACTGCTTATGTTAGTTCTCAGCTGAACTGTCAAGCCATCAAATGTCTGGGTGTCATAGCTGATCACATGGGCAACACCATGGCAACAGCAAATCAAATACTAAGATGGCAGCTTCCATGGCTGTAAAAGGTTGGGAGGGTTTAGTTAACCACCTCCCGACCGCCCACTGTATATTGACGTCCTGTTTTTTAAAGATGGATATCTCGGTAACGGCAGCAGCTGCTGCCACAACCGAGGTATCCATCTTTAGGGCCGGCGATTCTGCACACGATAATGGTGGTCTATGCGGCGGGTTCGCCGCGAGATCACCGTTATCGGCGGCGGGAGAGGTGCCACCCCCCCTCCCGCCGCTCTCCCGGAGCCGTCGGTAGCGGCGGAGGCGATCGGGTCCTTTCACTGCTGAGGTACTGAGACGGGTGAGGCCAAGATGGCCCCCACCCGTCTCTATACCATGTGACGGCCAGAGCGACGTCATTACGACGGCTCCGCCCACTTCTCTTAAAGGCACAATTTATTTTGTGTCATTTTTTTAAACGACTTTTTTTTTTTTTTTTTTGCATTATAGTCAAAATATGAGATCTGAGGACTTTTTGACCCCAGATCTCATATTTAAGAGGACCTGTCATGCTTTTTTTCTATTACAAGGGATGTTTACATTCCTTGTAATAGGAATAAAAGTGATACAAATTTTTTTTTTTTTTAAAAACAGTGAAAAAATAAATAAAATAAAGTAAAATAAATAATTACATACGTGAGTAGCGCCCGCATATGAAAACGGTGGTCAAACCACACATGTGAGGTATCGCCGCGACCGGTAGAGTGAGAGCAATAATTCTAGCCCTAGACCTCCTCTGTAACGCAAAACATGCAATCTGTAGAATTTTTTAAACGTCGCCTATGGAGATTTTTAAGGGTAAAAGTTTGACGCCATTCCACGAGCGGGCGCAATTTTAAAGCGTGACATGATGGGTATCAATTTACTTGGCGTAACATTATATTTCACAATATAAAAAAAAATTGGGCTAACTTTACTGTTGTCTTATTTTTTTTTTCAAAAAAGTGAG
The DNA here is from genome assembly GCA_037952835.1 of Lithobates septentrionalis. Taxonomy (NCBI): domain Eukaryota; kingdom Metazoa; phylum Chordata; class Amphibia; order Anura; family Ranidae; genus Lithobates; species Lithobates septentrionalis. Next base: position 132,545 of record JBBDGP010004528.1, on the reverse strand, counting down.
TTTTTTCCAAAAAAAGTGCGCTTAGAAGACCGCTGCGCAAATACGGTGCAAAAAAAAGTATTGCAATGACCGCCATTTTATTCTCTAGGGTGTTAGAAAAAAAACAATATATAATGTTTGGGGGTTCTAAGTAATTTTCTAGCAAAAAAACCTGTTTTAAACTCTTAAACACCTAAAATCCAAAACGAGGCTGGTTTTGAAGTGGTTAATTTTTTTGTTTAATTTTAATGCCATCCAACCAATTTTTTTTTATGAACACGCTACACAGATTGAGCCCTGGTTCACACTGATGCGGTACAATTTGGAGTGCCAGTGCGATTTTTCGGTGCGATTTGCGCTTTCCAGATCCGATTCTCACATGCTATAGGAGTTTAAATTTGCACTGCTCTGCTCTAAATTCGCACAGGACCCTTTTTTGAACCACACCAGAATAGCACCACATCTATGTGAACAGCCTTGATAGGAAGCAATGCTTTTTTCACTTGACATGCAAATCTAATCGTTCTGGAATGCATTAGTAACCAGGACTTAAGGTGAAACAGAAAACTGGGAATAAAGGAATCTTATAATGTTGTCCTTCAGACTAAAACCTTTGACATTTTCATTACTTTTTACAGTTCATCCACTGCAATAGCCACTTGATGCCACTAGTGCTCTCACAAATATCCATTGTAATCCATTCACTTTTTGATAAATGTGTTAAAGCAGAACTCTGGGGCGTGGCTTGGACTTTCATGTGAGAGGACGTGTCTCACAGAGGCTCCAGCATCCTGAACAGAAAACATCCTGAAGTGAGCCCGATCCACCGCTACCATAGACCATAGACCCGGTGTGGGGCAACACCTACAGCGACACCCGGTCGCTTTACATCCAAAACGGGGGTGTCTGGGAGGATGGAGGAGAGCCGTTCGGCCGGCATGGCCAAGATGGCGGATCCCCGCTCCCACAGCGTGCAGGGAAGGAATCAAAGCTATCAGCAGCTGCACGCCTGGAGAGGTATGCTCACGACACTGGCACTCACAAAACAACACAGCCACATACCTCATATGCAAAGGCAGCAGCCAAGAGTGTCCCACAGCAAACAACACAGCATGGCATAGAGAAGATGGCCCCTGGAGCAGCAGAACACACAGTGAGGAATCCCCCATCCCCCCCTCCTTCCTCTGAAGCAGCCAAAGCTCCAGACACTGAGCACTCTGAGCCTTCCCTGCATGATATACTGACTGCAGTTCACACTTATGGCTCCTCACTAACTGAACTCTCTATTGAAGTCAAAAGCATGAAAGAAGGCATATTACACATAAGGCAGGACATGCAGAAAATAAGAGAGAGAGCCACTGCTCTGGAGGGAAGAGTGAGCACACTAGAGGATGATATACCCCCTCTTGCTCAGGAGATTCACATAACTTCAGCTAAAGCCACAGAAACAGCGAATAGAGTGGAGGATATGGAGAACAGATTGAGAAGGTCAAATATTCGCATTGTCGGTATACCTGAAAAAGCTGAAGGAAAAAACCCCACTGATTTTATTGAAACCTGGCTAGCTGACACATTTGGGAGAAATAACCTTACACCATTCTTTTCTGTTGAAAGAGCCCATAGAGTGCCACTCCGTCCACCGCCACCAGGGGGCAACGACAGACCATTTTTGCTGAAATTACTACATTACAAGGACAGGGATAGTATACTTCGCTTGGCCAGACAGAAACCCAATATGGAAATTCAGGGTGCCAGAGTGTCAATATACCCTGATTTCTCAGCGGCTGTGCAGAAACAAAGAGCAAAATATACTGAGGTCAAAAAGAGACTGCGTGCTCTCTCAGTGATATATTCTATGCTATACCCTGCCAAGTTGAGAGTGGTTGCTGAGGGCACGGTGCACTTTTTTGAAAATCCTATGTTGGCTACCAATTGGCTGGACAGACACGAGAGGCATTTGCAGGCAGCCGTGCATGGAAATGAACCAGGATGAAACAACGCATGAACCCCGTACATTGATTCTTTATGCTCACCTTAGATAAAATGGAGCCCGCAGAGAGTCACAACTGACTTTTTTTTTTTGGTTTATTTTACCAGTGACCCCTATCGTTTAGGACTTTATAGGCACAAGGTCCCAGCCCTCTTTATTACCCCACCAAACGCCCTGCGGGGCACCAATGGAAGGCTTTCCAATGGAAGTTACTTTATTTCAGTTTGTTTTTCTTTTTTCCGTTTTTAAGCCCTGGTTGAATGGGCGCTATATATTTTGGTCGCAAAGCAAGTTTGCTTTGTCGCTGGTTGCAAATCTGCAGAGTGAGACACATGGTACAAGTCACGCAATACATTTTCTACATTTCAGAACTTATACTGCATCATCTGAGTTCATATACCACAGACCTCCAATACCGGGGGTTGGATCACAACTAGCAACTGCACCAAATGACTAAGCGAACAGAGTCAATTCTCTCATGGAACGTGAGAGGCTTACATGACCCTAAAAAGAGAACTGCCATTTTCACCTCTATCTCACATCGGAACCCCACTGTAATATGTCTGCAAGAGACGCATCTCACTAGAGACACCACCAACCTGTTACACTTATCGAAATATCCTATTCAATACCATTCCACACATACCCGGTATTCAAGGGGTGTGAGTATACGGTTTTCCAGGACTACCTCATTAACAAAAATTGATGCACAAATTGATGTAGAGGGCAGGTTTATTTTTCTTATGGGAACTTGGGAATCACACACCTGTGTGATCATAAATGTATATATACCTCCACCATTTAATTTAACAATAATGCAATGTCTTTCTAGATTTCTGGCAAAATATCCTCGGGTACCGGTATATGTCATGGGAGATTTTAACAGTACTCTGGACATGTCTTTAGACGTGCACAGGAAGTACTGCCCTCAGGGCCCCAGGACATATACAGCTCTTGCAAAATTTTTGACGGAGATTGGGCTTTTTGATTTATGGCGGTGTAAGTTTCCTTTTAAGGCACAATTTTCATGTCATTCCCTAACGCACTCTACTTTGTCGCGCATTGATTTCGTTTTGGGTAATACATTAACGCACTGTTATGATCCAGAGGTTATTTATCTTGCTAGAGGCCTATCCGACCATTCCCCGGTACAGCTCAGTTTAAGTTTCCCCACTGTAAAGTTACCAATACACTGGAAGATGAATCCTTTTTGGATTCCTCTGTTTAGAGATATTAAACAAATGCAAGTACAAATTCAACACTTCTTATTAGACAATAAACATTCTGCCCCACCAGGTATAGTTTGGGACACTCTGAAGGCTTTTATCAGGGGAATGTGTATTAAGGAAATAGCCGCAATTAAAACAAATAGCAGACAATGGGCAGCTGACGCCAGCATTGCGGTAGACAAAGCTGAGGAGGAATTCCTACAGACACCCACACCTGATAGTGAAAGAAAATGGAAAGACGCACAAAAAAATGTATCGCACCATACATACCCAACAAGCAGAAAACAAACGTTTCTTTACCGCACAAACATACTTTGAAGAGGGAGAAAAAACAGGACACATGTTAGCGGTAATAGCCAAATCACAGCAGCCATCACCGATTATTCACCGCTTGGCGGTATCACCAACACAAGTAGCTATGGACACCCCTTCAATTATGCAGGGATTCTGTACTTTTTTCCAGGATGTGTATTCCTCGAAGGTGAGTTACCCTGAAGAAGACTTAACTGAGTTTTTAGATGGAATCTCACTTCCGACAATACAGGGGGAAGACAAAAAACTACTAAATGCACCTATATCTCTAGAAGAATTGCAACTTGCATTAGCAACATTCCCCAATTCTAAGGCCCCGGGGAATGATGGTCTCCCAGTAGAGATGTATAAAAAATTTGGTGGCATACTCTTACCGGAATTGCTACACACAATTAAAGATGCACACACCAATGATTCATTACCAGACTCCATGTACGAGGCAGTGGTAGTGGTCCTGTTGAAACCCGGGAAGGATCCGATCCAACCTGAGTCTTACAGGCCCATATCACTTTTGAATAATGATTTGAAATTGCTCACTAAAGTCCTCGCTATGCGGTTGTCCAAGGTGGTGACAAAAATAGTGCACCCGGATCAATCGGGATTTATACCGAACAGATCCACAGCACACAATCTTCGCAGACTATATCTAAACATGCAAATCCCAACAGATAATACAGGTCAAAGAGCTATCCTGTCCCTAGACGCCGCTAAGGCATTCGATAGCGTAGAATGGAATTATCTTTGGAGGGTGCTAGAGAAGTTCAACTTGGGAGAGACATTCATATCCTGGATCAAACTACTATACAGAAAACCAAAAGCATGTATTAGAATTAACAACACACTGTCCTCCTTCTTTGATTTGCACAGGGGAACAAGACAAGGCTGCCCATTATCCCCATTGCTCTTTGCTTTGGCCATAGAGCCTCTGGCTGCTGCTATCAGAGAGAACCTGGCTATAAGCGGTTTTAAAAGGGGGAATTTGGAAGATAAAATAGCCTTGTATGCTGACGATGCGCTCATCTTTTTGGGCGACACGTCTGCCTCCTTAACAAGTCTCATGGAGTTAATTGGTAAATTTGGATCCTATTCAGGGTTCAAGATAAACTGGGACAAATCCACATTGTTACCATTGGACCCCCTTGTGTCGCCACTTCCCTCAGCAGCAGACCAGATAAAGGTAGTAGATACTTTCCGATACTTAGGCATAGTCATCCACCCCAACTTAGAACTATATGTTAAACTTAATATAAATCCCTTGATTAAAAAATTCCAGGAAAAAACAGCCAGTTGGATAAAACTGCCCCTTTCGGTAGTTGGCCGATGTAACCTGATAAAAATGGTCTGGGGTCCACAACTTTTGTATGCGCTCCACAACGCCCCTATATGGATCCCTATACACGTTTTCAAAAAACGTAACACCATATTTCGCTCTTTGATCTGGAGGAAACAGGTGCCGCGTATTAAATTGGAAACACTACAGCAGGCAAAGGACTCGGGCGGGCTGGCAGTCCCAAACCCATATTATTATTTTATAGCGGCCCAATTGCAACACCTGACGGGTTGGCAGGACTCTGAGTTATCTGACCCTGCGAGCAATATTATATGTACATTACTCTCGAATGGGGGCCTTGTGGAGTGCTTGGAAGCAGGAGAATTCCGTAGGGTACCTGAATACAAAACTTTGGTGCTTATAGATAAGATATGGAACAAGGCCAAGCAACATTTTCATTATGAAGGGTACTCTGAATGGTCTCGTATATGGAACAATAGCAATTTTCCCGAACTGTGTAAATTAAAGGGCTTCTCTGTATGGTCTAGGAGTGGGGTGGTGTATATTAAGCAGTTATACCAAGGAGGACTTTTACGGGACTTTCAATCCCTAAGAGAAGAATATGGCATACCAAATGTTGTGTTCTTTCAATATTTACAACTTAGGCACGCCATCTCAGCACAAACTACACTTTCTAAGAGGGAATTAACTAGACCAACGGTGCTCACACAGCTGGTAAACTCAATGTCTAGGAAAGGGCAGATATCATCTATATATGAATCACTAATAATGCAGATATCCAAGACTATGTCACTAAAATGCAGGACAAGTTGGGGGGAGGATATAGGTCACATTACAGATGAGGAATGGTCTGCTATAATGGAGACTGTGCCTAAAGTGTCTCTTTCCTCTTCCCAAAAACTCACGCAACTATTCATTATACACCGAACCTACCGTACCCCCTATAAATTATATAAATGGAACAGAAGAGATGAACCATTTTGCCCCTGTTGTAAGGTAGATAATGGCACCCTTATACACATGCTCTGGAAGTGCCCCAAATTACAAAGATACTGGTCTGAAATAATCATCTCTATAAATAAAATATGGAATCTTACATTTGTGGTTGACCCCAAGCTGTGTCTGTTGGGTTGGTTGGACGAAGAACTATATACACCACATACGTATATAGCAATCACCAGAATGTTGTTTATTGCTAGAAAACTTATAGCTAAGAAATGGCTTTCGGTGACACCACCCACACACGCAGAATGGGTGAATACCATAAATGAAACTCTATTGAGGGAAAAGCTGACATACCAACACAGGGGTAGCCCAGCAAAATTTGAACGTATATGGGATCCTTGGTTGGAGGTACCTGGTTTAGCCCCCTTCCAATTGGTCCAAAATAAAATACTAGGTGGCAGAACACAGACGCCTACCCCCCTTGTTTGAGGAGGGAGGCTGTCTACATTGAATGGATACAGGATGCTATGATGTCATAGGGACTCAGAATATAGACCAAACTGTCAATAATTTTGATGAGAAGGTGTCTTACTCTGCGGTGACGAGTTATAAGGTTTTAATTATATATTAGTTAAAAGAAGAAAGCAGACATTATCCCCCCCCCCCATTGTTTAGGGGGGAGAGGTACCTCTACACCGACCGATTGTCCGTTGAAGAACCGGGAGCGGAGTAGGGGTACAAAGTACTAAAAGGACACACTTACTAATTATAGAAAATACGAGGTAAAGCTGAAATTGGTATAGATATGTAAAGATTTGTTTTCATTGATTGTAAGCCTATATATACCATAATATTGCAGGAAACATAAGCTGATTGACTGTATATTTGGATAATAATATGTCCTTGGCAACGTAATTTGATGTATGTTTTTGTTTTAAGGAAGAGTTTTTTTCTCTTCTTATGTTTTAAAAATCAATAAAAAGAATCTGATTTAAAAAAAAAAAGCAGAACTCTAGGTAAATTGAAAAAAAAAAAAAAAGCAGCAATCAAGCTCTGAAGTGGTCATTGTCATCCTTGACACCCTACTAAGTGATTCACTGTTCTAGAATAAGCATAATAGTATGACTTTTTACATTTCATATTATAGGCATTTTAAGAGTGCCTCGTTAGGCAGTATGAAATGCATTAACATGTTATTTGCTGTACTCCAATATGTAGTAGAGCTGCACGATTCTGGATAAAATGAGAATCACAATTTTTTTTTTACTTAGAATAAAGATCACGATTCTAGGCGTAACATCATCTTTCACATTTTACAAAAAAATTGTGCTAACTTTACAGTTTTGTTTATTTTAAAATTCATTGAAGTGTATTTTTTCCATATTTCCATATATATAATGTTTGGTGGTAAGTAAGTTTCTAGCAAAAAATACAGATTTTAACTTGAAAGCAACAAATGTCAGAAAAAGGCATCTTTAATTTTTTTTTACAATCAGCTGTTAGCGGGGAAGCCGTTGACAGCTGATGAGTCATCGGTGGTTAAGGACACGGCGGCCGGCTTCCCGACCCGCTGCTTAGCAATCAGCATTGTCAAAAAACAATGTGGGGGTCCCCCGAACCCCCACGCAGTTTATGGACAAATCCCGGTCCGCTCCTTAGCAACCAGCTCAATGCGGTAAATTACCCTACTAAATAATGAGGTAATTATTGCTAAATTGAAGAAATACCGCATTCGGTATTTAACGGTAAATTCAACTTTCACAACCGATTTATCGCATGCAGTATTTTACCGCATTTTGTTTGCCGTTATTTAACACTTAGAAGACATAGAGGTCGATTCACTAAGACATGACCTCATTTGCAGACTGAAGTTCTTTGATCTCTAAAAGAACCAAATGATACAATATTTCTTTTTATCTCTCTGCGCTGAGCAATGTTGTGATAAACTTTGCTGGCTGCTTTTTTTTTTTTGACAGCTGTGAGCAGAGAACGGCTCTGCACTTGTTACCTGAATCGTGGAAATGCAGGATTAAGATCGTGAGGGGAGGGGGTTGAATCGGGATTTTGCAATTTTTTTTAACGGTTAATCGTGCAGCTCTATTATGTAGCCAGTAACGATTCACTTTTATGGATGACACCAAGTAGCCGGCTCTATTCTATCATTTGATATTAGGTAGTAAGGCCAGGATCAGTTTAACAGCCCCAGACTATGCACCCTTTCTTATCAAATTAGCAATGGCACCGAGCCAATTTTTCTCTTCTCATGGATTTACTTTAAAGTGGACCTTTACTCAAAAACAACACTCTGCATCATTCTAATCCTCCCCCCTCCCTGTTATACAATCGCAAGCCTTTTTTTTTTTTTTTGCAAAGCAAGTACCTATTTTTTTGCTCATGCTCACTCCCACTTTCTCATTCTTTGCCTAGGATACTATTACAAAGTCCTTGGCTGTCTTCAGCCTCCTGGAATATCATATACATCCCAGGGGCTTCCAAACTTTCTCCCCACAGTCTGCCAATCTTGCACATGTGCAGTGGAATTTCAGCATGGGGCTGGCTGTGAGTGATCAGGAAGTGGCAGTTGGCTCCCAAATCCAAAATGGTGGCACAGAACAAAAGAAACATTGCAAAGACGTCAGATGTGAGGAAGACAGCGCTGGACTTCATAAGCCAGTAAGTTTATGTTTAATATCCCACAGGAACAGTACATGTACAGAGCATCCGGAAAGTGTTCACAACGCTTCAATTTTTTCACATTTTGTTATGTTACAGACTTGTTCCATAATGGATTAAATTTATTCTTTTCCTCAAAATACCCCATAATGACAACGTGAAAGAAGTTTGTTTGAAATCTTTGCAAATTATTTAAAAAAAAAAAAATGAAAAAAAAAAAAAAAAATCACATGTAGATAAGTATTCACAGCCTTTGCCATGACACTCAAAATTGAGCTCAGGTGCTTCCTGTTTCCACTGATCATCCTTAAGACATTTCTACAACTTGATTGGAGTCCACCTGTGGTAAATTCAGTTAATTGGATAGGATGTGGAAAGGCACCTGTCTATAAAAGGTCCCACAGTTAACAGTGCATGTCAGAGCACAAACCAAGGCATGAAGTCCAAGGAATTGTCTGTAGACCTCCGAGACAGGATTGTATGGAGGCACAAATCTGGGGAAGGATACAGAAACATTTCTGCAGCATTGAAGGTCCCAATGAGCACAGTGGCCTCCATCATCCATAAATGGAAGAAGTTTGGAACCACCAGGACTCTTCCTAGAGCAGGCCGCCTGGTCAAACTGAGCGATCAGGGAGAAGGGCCTTAGTCAGGGAGGTGACCAAGAACCCGGTGGTCACTATGACAGAGCTCCAGCGTTTGTTTCTCTGTGGAGAGAGGAGAACCTTCCAGAAGAACAACCATCTCTGCAGCACTCCACCAATCAGACCTGTATAGTATAGTGGCCAGATGGAAGCCACTACTCAGTAAAAGGCACATGACAGCCCACCTGGAGTTTGCCAAAAGGCACCTGAAGGACTCTCAGCCCGTGAGAAACAAAATTTTCTGGTCTGATGAAACAAAGATTGAACTCGCTGGCCTGAATGGCAAGTGTCATGTCTGGAGGAAACCAGGCACCACTTATCATCTGGCCAATACCACCCCTACAGTAAAGCATGGTGATGGCAGCATCATGCTGTGGGGATGTTTTTCAGCTGCAGGAACTGGGAGACTAATCAGGATCATGGGAAAGATGAATGCAGCAATGTACAGAGACATCCTTGATGGAAACCTGCTCCAGAGCGCTCTGGACCTCAGACTGTGGTGAAGGTTCAGCTTCCAACACAACGAACCTAAGAACACAGCCAAGATAATAAAGGAGTGGCTATGGGACAACTCTGTGAATGTCCTTGAGTGACCCAGCCAGAGCCCAGACTTGAACTCAATTGAACATCTCTGGAGAGATCTGAAAATGGCTGTGCACCGACGCTCCCCATCCAACCTGATGGAGCTTGAGAGGTCCTACAAAGAAGAATGGGAGAAACTGCCCAAAAATAGGTGTGTCAAGTAGGGTTGCCACATCATCCCTTTAATCCAGGACACACATTAATTACACAGGTTCTGTGGCTAATTAAGGTGGTAAGTAAACTCACTTGGTGCCTTATCTGAATTAAATCAGCCTCAGAACCTGTGTAATTAATGTGTCCTGGATTAAAGGGATGATGTGGCAACCCTAGTGCCAAGCTTGTAGCATCATACTCAAAAAGACGTGAGGCTGTAATTGGTGCTAAAATTGCTTCAAAGTATTGAGCAAAGGCTGTGAATACTTATGTACATGTGATTTATTTTTTTCATTATTTATTTTTAATAAATTTGTAAAGATTTCCAACAAACTTCTTTCACATTACGGGGTACTGTTTGTAGAATTTTGAGGAAAATAATGCACTTAATCCATTTTGGAATAAGGCTGTAACATAACAAAATGTGGAACAAGTGAAGCACGATGAATACTTTCCGGATACACTGTAGCTGCTGCCTTTTAATTTTGGATAGGGAGGTGAAGTTGCACAGTTCTGCCATATTACCCAACCAGGTACGTGACATTCCTGTATCCTAGTTCTGCTTTGCAGCTACCAGATTCACATTAGTGTCTCCACCCTCATCCCTGGACCAGCATTATCGCCTCTGTCCAGTGATCAGGCCGCATATCACAAATCTGGAGGTAGAAACAAGGTCAATACTAGAAAACATGAAAAAAAGCTTATATCAAATACACTTACCATTCAAGATGCAGTTTAGGGCTCACGGCGACATATATTAACAGGGCACCAAAGATTAACAGGTATGTACCATAGTAAATAGCATTTTCTATCAAAGCGGTTTTAATCTTTCCTGTAATAGAAAATCCACCAGAGCGAGCGTAGGACTGCATGAAAGGCAGCAGAATCCTATTAAAAAAACAAAACAAAAAAACAAACAAAAAAAAAACACAATTTTCAAACATCGATCATTACATTAAAAATATCGATTTGTTGTTAATGCAGATTAAAAGCAAAGCTCTATTAGGTGTATGTGGTATTTTGTCTTTATTACTTTTAGGGTTGGTTCACACCACAAAAAACGCACTCCAGATCTGTTCCGGATGCATTTTTTCATGCGCGTTTTTGTTGTGTTTCTGGATGTATTCCAGATTCTTTTTTTCTTCTGTTTTTTTTTTCACTGTACAGGGGTCCGATGCATTTTTGATGCGTTCTGGGGCGTTTTTGATGCATTTTACTGCGTTCTAGTACAGTGCAGGATAGGTGTGAACCATACCATTGGAAATCATATAACCTACTTTCCATGTGTTTTTGATGCAGAACATGGCCCTGCAAGCTGCCACGTTCCAATATTGATCCATTACTTCCAGTATTGATCCATTACTACAATGAGCAGCCTCACTGACCAAGAGAAGGACCTAGTTGAATGGAAGCGGATACTTTCATAAATAAATCTTTCCAGGCTTTGGGACATCCAGGACACTCCACACAGTATGCAAGCATATATGAAGGCAACTGTAGATTAAAACAGCTTTTATATACTTTAAGAGTTGTATCTAAAAAAAAAAAAAAAAAAAAAAATTCAAAAAATTGCAGACCTTTTCGTCCTGTGCAACTGCATGTACATGAATTCTGTGCAAATGGGGGCAAAAGGTCGAATGTTGTTTACGAATATGGAAGAGAGTGATTTAGGAAAATACTGCATTATGGCCACTAGATAAAAGTGATGATGTCAAGAAATAAATACTTATTTGCTATGATTGTCAGTTACATCTACTGGCCATAATGCAGTGTTTTGCTGAACCACTCAATTTTGAATGAATCTATAAAGCCGCGTACACACGAGCGGACTTTTCGACCGGACTGGTCTGACGGACCTAGTCCGGCGGACAATCTGATCGTGTGTGGGCTTCATCGGACCTGCAGCAGACTTTTTCGGTCGAAAATCTGACGGACTTTAGATTTGGAACATGCTTCAAATCTTTCCGACGGACTCGAGTCCGGTCGAAAAATCCGCTCGTCTGTATGCTAGTCCAACGGACAAAAAACGACACTAGGGCAGCTATTGGCTACTGGCTATCAACTTCCTTATTTTAGTCCGGTCGTACGTCATCACGTACGAATCCGTCGGACTTTGGTGTGATCGTGTGTAGGCAAGTCCGGTCGTTAGAAAGTCTGTCATAACTCCGTCGAAATTCCGTCGGAAAGAACGTCGGACCTTTGTTGTCAAAAAGTCTGACTGTGTGTATGCGGCATAACATTAAAAAATTTAGAGAAAAAAAGCAAAACGTCTAATAAATAGATTCTTCCCCTATTTGTACAGAACAGATGTGCATGCTGTTTCACAGGATGAACGGCTCTGCAAATTCTTTTTTTTTTTTTTTAACAAATATATCCTTATTTGTTTCAAAAGTGTAAGTGGCTGTTGGCTTAGAGGACAGATTCAAATGCCAGGTAATTCCAGGTTTGTAATCACAATGAAACCCAACTACAAAAAAACAAAAACTTGGTTAGAGCTCAACCCATCCCACATTCTACTCAAATTATATAAATCTTTATACATTATACGAGTAGAACGTGGGATGGTTTGTTGAGCTCTAACCAGGTTTTTTTGCAGTTGGGTTTCTTATTGTTTTTTTACTCTAAAACGAGTTTTTTGTGGGGCCTAGAGACAAGAGTGTGACGGGTGTATTCTTTGTAATCACAAAGGCAGAAAGATGATTGGGAGTGTTTCATGCTTTCTGAAGTGGGACATATTAGAGTATCTGCGGTAAGGAATAAAAAGTGGGACCCCCCTGCATGCAAGTGAAAAGTCCCCAACATCATACTGAAAATGAAAAGCATTGTCAACAATGACCAGCAGGGGGCACCCTTCACAGTTTTGGTGACACTTACCAAGTGAGAAACTGTGATGTCCAGTAGACCACACGCCAGAAGATCGGCATGATTCCTTTTGGGATATAGCTCCATGGCTTGTAGCACTCTTGAAGTGGGCTGTCATAAAACACAAGAGAAATCATCAAGTAGGTATATACTAGCTGTAGGTGACCACAGACTGCTGGTAAGAGATTCACCCTTCCACCATGGAGGGAGGTAGCTCAGCCTTTTCCATAAATCTGTAGACACTTAGAGCATTGTTTATCAACTCCAGTCCTCAAGGAGCACCAACAGGTCATGTTTTCAGGATTTCCACTATTTTGCACAGGTGATTTGATCGGTTTCACTGCCTTATGGCCCGTACACACAATGCGAATATCGTACGACCGATCGTACGACTGTTCTCGCTTAAAAGTCGCAAGTAGAAATTGAATAGCTAAATAAAGTCACGAAAATTCTCGTACGACAGACAAAAAAATGGGAAGTGATGTCATGTGTTGTAATGTATTTGTATTGTATTTTCGGACGACAACTATACTGACTAAACGAAAATCGTACGATCTGGAATCGTACGAGGAAAAGTTTCGTGCATGTCCGATCGAATAATATCGGATGAGCGGTCGTGATCGGCTGTCGAAAGTAGTGTACACACGATCCGAATATCGTACGATCCTTCCTCGGACGACCGTTTTCGTACGATATTCGGATCGTGTGTACGGGCCATTAGAGGACGTAAAATGTTCATTCCCGTATGTAGAAAGGAACAGGCATTGAACTTGCACAGAAATATCCCAAATTTATTGGCATATATCTGCTTAGCCAAAGAGGGTCCCAGAGCACCGAGTCTCCAGGTTCTCACCATCTAGTGAACCCCAGACATCAAATGGAACAAATTATAATCAATTCTTTTGTTGGCTGTGTCATTCGCAACAACCCAGATGGATAAGCAATTACCAGTGTTTGTAGGTAAGAAGGGTGCCTTACAAATCTGTGATCCATCCAGTTATTTTAGTTCTTGGTAACTGAAGGCAAGCCAACTAATGCACTGTCTCCTGGGGACTCTGGTAGTAAAAGCCGGACTCACTCCTCCTTCTGCATTTTACATAGTAGAACTGCTCTTTCAGACTTCTGTGCCCTATGAAGAGCAATCTGCGTTCAGATTGCTTTTCAGGGGGCATTTAACAGACAGTAAGCAGGAGATTTAACCCCATAATGCCGCACTACCACACTACAATCACCTGCATTGCATGCAGTTGCGGCGCAGTACTGCCTGTCAAACTCTATACTCAGAATCAAAAATTCCACAGCAGTTAAGCAGAGCATTGGGCCTGTGGCATCTGTACGGCCCTGACCAAGAGCAGAGTCGCACATAACGTTTAACATGACATACTAATCAAAAGTATATCAATAAACTATTGATGCAATAAAAAATCCTTGTTCCAGGAAAAAAACATTAAAAAGAAAAGAATAAAAATATATAAAATATGTATATCTCCAATATTACACAGTCTTATGTGATAGAGAAAAACAAGTGCAGAGGTAGTGAAAAGATGTCACACTTTTGAGTTCCCAATCACAGTTCATGGAAATAATCCAAATATTCAATATGTTATCCACACCGCATGTGACCATCACCAGAGAGAATCGAAACGCCCGCGCTTCCGGAACCTCGTGTGTCGCGATGACGTCAGCACGTCGTCCGCCCGACTAGTTTCGTCGCAGATGGACGTCGTCCTGGGGCACCTGTGCCCCAGGACGACATCCATCTGTGACGAAACTAGTTGGGCGGACAACGTGCTGACGTCATCACGACACACGAGGTCCCGGAAGCACAGGCGTTTCGATTCTAATACCAGCTGGTATATTACTCTCTTAAATGGAGATGTTCTCTTTTTTTTTTTTTTAAACAAATGTATTATTCTATATAAAAAAAAAGCGTTGGATCTTATGCTATGTGAAGCATCCTCCTTTTTTCTGAGTGGGATATCTGCGAATACCCACAAGTGAGGACAAGAGAGAGTGACTACTGGATCCTGGTGTGCCGAGCGGAACTACAGCTTAAAGGCCATGGCAGGGTAATCAGCCACAGGTGTTTTGACCTCTTTATAGGTCGAATCTATCCGGTAAGCAGGCATTTCTCTCTGGTGATGGTCACATGTGGTGTGGATAACGTATTGAATATTTGAAATATTTCCATGAACTGTGATTGGGAACTCAGGAGTGTGACATCTTGTCACTACCTCAAGCTCTGCACTTGTTTTTCTCTATCACATTAGACTGTGTAATATTTTATATATTTTTAATCTTTTTTTTTTTCTTTTTAATCTTTTTTTCCTGGAACAAGGATTTTTTATTACATCAATAGTTTGTTGACATTCTTATGATTAGTATGTCATGTTAAACGTTATGCGCGACTCTTCTCTTGGTTATACTGACTTTTTGTGATATCGCACATAAGAGTTGCTGCTTTTTCTGAATTTTTCTGAATCATCATTTACACTGTTCATAATAAGCGCGGTTTCTCTCCCCCTGTACATCTGTACAGCCCTGACCAGCTGTATTGAGACAGTTTGGGTGGGTGGCCAGGGGGGCAGTAAAACCGTGGCTGGCTCAGCTGCTTGTTTTTGCTACCCCCCAATTTGCCCATCTGTCAGAGCACTGAAATAAATAAATGAAACAGCAAAAGCAACCTGCAGCAGAAGGACAGAATCCGGCTTTTCACTTTTAAAGCCCAACCTTGGAACAAATCATAGCCTTGCACTGAATAGGAGGACACCAGGGGACGGTCCGCTTCCCAAGAACTAAATGAGCCATTAACTCTTGCAGTGCAGCCCCAAGACATGGTAGAGTTATCAAGCTAATTGGAATTGGGCTTTAAATGTTAAGTTCATGGACTGAGTAGACAAATGCTAATACATGACCAACCATTTAGAATCAGTTATCGATTTCCATTGAAAAACAAGAAAAACGAAATGTCAAGGACAAGTTTCACAAGGGTGTTTCATTACACAGCCCAAAGAAAAAAAAGTCACAAAACTTGTGAAACCTGTCAGACGGCAGTACCGTCTTCTGAACGTTCATTACTCTGGAAACATATGGAAGGGACATTAGATGATCTGGCCCTGTGATAAAAGATGAGATGGGAAGCTTTTAATGGAGTCCCATTACAATAAGAGAGAGATCACAGCCTTTCCTTCTCCATTAACAGAGAGGAGGGATTCTGCAATCTTCAAAGATGGCTGGGAACAAGGTAACTAATAACAGTGAAGCCCAGACAGACAGGACAGAAAGTTTGCAGATGACAGGATTTGTTTAATCTTAAACAACTGAAAGAATCTGTTATATTTGTTCAATATTTAACAGAACAAAGTGGACCAAAAAAAAAAAAAAAAAAGAGGATGTTAGGTGTTAGGGTTTGCACAAACCTTAACTTCAGTATAAAGTCAATTTACAACTGTTGACATGCCATAAGTAGAAATGAACGGAGGCGTACACCAGGGGTGTGTCGGGATGGTTTAGGCCTTGTTCACACGTGTGTACAATGTACACCCAATGCGAGGACTGCGTTAGCCCCCATAGGTGTTCTGTGCATCCCCCATGCAGACAGTCCCATCCATGTCCACTGAGAGACGGCTGCTGCTTCTAAATTTGACAGCCTTCCAGGTGCTGCGTCCCAGATGATATGAATAGGACTGCCCACATGGGGACACACGGGACCGCTGTGAATCCTGTGTGGGCAGACATGGGTGTACGCGGTGGTATGTCCATAAATGAGGCCTAAGAGGAAAAGGCTGTGTGATGCCAGAAGGCTGCGCAATAAGAGAGAGAGAGAGATCAGAGCTGCTTTTTAGGCTACTTTCACACTGAAGCGTATTCCGGCGCTTTAGCGCTAAAAATAGCGCCTGTAAAGCGCCTGTAAACTGCCTCACCTGCAGCCCCAGTGTAGAAGCCCGAGTGCTCTCGCACTGGGGCGGTGCGCTTACGGGACGGGAAAAAAAAAGTCCTGCAAGCCGCATATTTGGGGCGGTGTATTTAGCGCTCCTAAACTGCCCCCGTCATTGAAATCAATGCCCATCATTTGGGACCTGTCACGTGTCCCAGATGATTGCCGAGAGGGGGGGGGGGGGGGAGGTGATCTCCCATCTGGTGCTGCAGTGCCTCGGGAGGAAGTGGGAGCTGGGACCCTCTAAAAAGAGGGTATGCGCTCCCCCCCCCCCCCCCCCCGAAAAAAATAACATGCCAAATGTGGCATGTCAGGGGGTCACCTCCTTTAATGCGGAAGTTCCATTTTTGGGTGGAACTTCGCTTTAAAACAAAAATTCTCTAATCTAATTCTTCTAATGTATGGTCAGCTTTACTGGACAATGTATGAAGAATTCCAATTTTATTTCCCTCGGTGTCTGATACTCTCCTTTGTTTGGAAACAATAGGGAACAAACTCCCTCCCTTATCTTCTCCTGCTGTAGATATTCCCTTCTTATGATAATTTGATCTAACAAAACAGAGAAACTGTGACCATTGTGATTTCAATGATGCCGATTTTTGATAAGGTGGACACAGACTAGTTATTTACCTTCCCTGGTGCACGTCTCTTGGCCCAGCTTTAAAATTAGGAGATGTGGAGAAACCCTTAAGCCGACCATACATGAATCGAAATTTAGCTGGGTCAGCAGGGACCGGACGAATTTTGATCCATTCATGGGCTAGCTGGTTGTACACAAAAGTCAAAAAAAAAAAAAAAAAAAAAAAAAGCGATCAACTTGTGTACCATCAGCCTAATCGGGTTTCTCCCAAGGATCAATGGCCCTGGCTATAGCCGGCAACACTGGTCATTGTATTCTGATGGCGAGGAAGACTCCCTGCTGTCAGAATACAATACCACAGCGGAAAGGACTCCCCCATCCACCTCAAATGTGTGTATGGGGAAATAGGCTCATTTTTTTTTTTTTCCATTCGACTCGCCGGTTGAACAAAACAAAAAAAATGAATCTAATTTTCCTTGCATGTGATTGGGTATGGTTTGCAAAGTGAAGCTTCGCCCCATTTACTAAGCTCTGGAGCAACTGCACTTGCAGAGTGCACAGTCCATTTGCATTTAGTAAATCAACCCATCAAGTCATTGGAGCAATTCATTCTTTCATGTACACGGATCAGTCGTCCTGTTCCCTTTGCAGAGAAACAGCCCCAAAGCATGATGTTGCCACCCCCATGCTTCACAGTAGGTATGGTGTTCTTTGGTTGCAACTCAGCATTCTCTCTCCTCCAAACATGACAAGTTGTGTTTCTACCAAACAGTTCTCTGGCTGAACAAAACAAAAAAAATGAATCTTATTTTCCTTGCATGTGATTGGGTATGGTTTGCAAAGTGAAGCTTCGCCTCATTTACTAAGCTCTGGAGCAACTGCACTTGCAGAGTGCACAGTCTATTTGCATTTAGTAAATCAACCCATCAAGTCATTGGAGCAATTGCCAGTCTATCTGCACTAAAAACTGAAACATGGCCTAGAAAGAAAAATGTGACATGCTGGTTCCAAGGTGATTAAACGCAGACATCATCAGTAACATATGCGAGTTATGAGACTGTATGATGGTGGCGATTACACAAAGATGATCCGTACCTCGTTGGATTGGCAATAATCAGCCCTGAACTTGTAGTGTTGGTCACGACTGCTTTTGTAGTGGTGGTAAGTAGACTCACATTGATGGGGGTGGGAGTGACGGCATTCTTGGCGATGCATCGATTATATATTGTCTGCAAAAAAAAGTACATTATTTACTAAAAGTTAAAATGCCACATCTCCTTCTTTCACGTGCCACCCTACTGGACCTGTACCAAACAGCTCATTCTCTTAAAATCTGTATAAAAGCAAATGATATATTGATACCCCAAACGATCTACTGTATTGCTACATTGTAACAGTCTTTATAATCGACTAGAGACTTCTGGCTATCACCTACCCTGTTCCCCCTGAAAATAAGACCTAGCGTGATTGTCAGTGATGGCTGCAATATAAGCCCTACCACACAAATAAGCCCTACCCTGTTTCCCCGAAAATAAGCCCTACCCTGAAAATAAGATCTACCCCGAAAATAAGACCTACCCTGAAAAAAGGACCTACCCTGAAAATAAGACCTACAAGGACTTTAACTAGGGCTTATTTGGGGGGTAGGGCTTATATTGCAGCCATCACCGACAATCACGCTAGGTCTTATTTCTGCTGAAACAGGGTACGTGAGTAATATGTATAATAATTCTGCTGAACAAAAGACATAATATTTGTGCTTGAAAATTGTACAATTATTTTTTTGGGGTAATAAAAACGTTTTAATTTAAAAAAAAAAAAAGTTAAAAATGCAAATAGAGTGTATTTTCACTAGTGAACATGTATAATTATTACTATATCACACACTTGTCAAATTATATCTAGATGTAATTTGACATTTATATAAGCTTGTTGCTCTATTGTTGCTTAATACACAGTATCTCACAAAAGTGAGTACACCCCTCACATTTTCATTAATATTTTATTATATCTTTTCATGTGACAACACTACAGAAATGACACTTTGCTACAATGTAAAGTAGTGAGTGTACAGCTTGTATAACAGTGTAAATTTGGTGTCCCCTCAAAATAACTCAACACACAGCCATTAATGTCTAAACTGCTGGCAACAAAAGTGAGTACACCCCACAAAAATGTGAGGGGTGTACTCACTTTTGTGAGATACTGAACATTTGCAAATGTCCCTTCTGGGGGTTGTTTACACAGTAGTACAGTCGACAGCAACGCTGAAAGAATGTGTTACCGCAACATTTCATATACCTATTATACCATTTACTTATATGAAAAAGTCTCCTGTTCTCTTTGTATTGCTTCCTTTCTGTGAAATCCCTGATGTTCCTGCCACTCCCTCTGCTTTTCTATTAAAAACTGACCACACTAGGCATGAGAGAACAGCATGGTCAGTGTTCTGGCTGTGCTGAGAACTCAGCCGGTTCTCGACTTCTGCTGACAAGCCCCTCCTCCCTCACAGCTTTTCATTAGGAAGATCAGTGTGCTGCCGTTTTTCCTCCCTGAGATCCATATGCAGCGAAGAACAGAGGGTATGTGATCACGTATAAAAAAGGAAAAAAAAAAAAATAATAATAATTTTTTTTTTTTTATATGTATACAAAAATGTATTGCCTTTTATTTCTATTTTAACCACTTGCCTACTGGGCACTTTTACCCCCTTTCTGCCCAGACCAATTTTCAGCGCTGTCGCACTTTGAATGACAATTGCACGGTCATCCAACACTGTACCCAAACTAAATTTTTTTACTTTTTTTTTATTTCACAAAAATAGAGCTTTCTTTTAGTGGCATTTAATCATCACTGGATTTTTTATTTTTTACTAAATAAACGAATAAAGACCAGAAAGTTGAAAAAAAAAACAAAAAAAACACAACATCTTTCCATAGTTTGTTATAAAAATTGCAAATAGGTAATTTTTCTCCTTCACTGGTGTGCGCTGGTATGGAGGAACTAGTGGGCACCGATTGGCAGCACTGGTGGGCACTGTTGGGACTGCACTGATAATCAGGACACTCATGATCAGTGCCCCTTTTAGAGAAGCCGGTTATGGTCTCTCTTCTCCTCATGCTGTCAGCGTGAGGAAAGGAGTGACGATAACCAGCTTCTATTTACATCGGCGATCACCTGTAATTGGTCAAAGCTGATCACGTGGTAAAGAGCCGCTGATTGGCTCATTACCTCAATCTGTGATCAGCACACTTGCACTGTGATTGCAGACACTGCAATCACAGAGAGCGCATCGGGCGCGATCACGGCAGGCCGTCATAGGACTGCCTCCCAGAACTAGCCGGCCACGCTGTAGCCATCCTTCAGCTATAGCGCAGTCGGCAACTGGTTAAACTGAACTGGGTTTTTCTGTTTTGTTTTTTTTAACAAGGTGAGGGTTCAAATACTTTAATAAATGCTGAAACATGATCAGTTCATTTACAGTATAGCCGGCTATACAGGGACTGGCCGAATTTCGATGCATGTATGGGCTATCTGGTAATCGATCGACTTATGTACAACCAGACTGTCTGTTTTTTCAGTGCCCCTGGATAGAGCTGGCAACACTGGTCATTGTATTCTGATGGCAAGGAAGGCTCCTCACTGTCAGAATACAATACCACGGCTGTATTTTGCCAATGCATTCCTTTGTTTTTTGCATAGTGAACTCCATATACTGACAACTTTTCCACTAGCGTCTGCTTTTCAGGTTTAGACGCACGGATTTCATTTTTTTTTTTTTTTTTTGACGCATGGATTTAATTCCCTGTCATAGGATTTATGTACTGTTTGACTCGCTAAAAGTTTTGTCACTTGCGAAGGTTTCTCCATTCGATGCACGACTGCGTGCGGTCGCACGTTGTAGTCTTTAAAACCTTTCAATAAAAATGTATTCAAAGAGAATACAATACCACAGCGGGAGGGATTCCCCCATCCACACATTTGATGCAGATGGGAAAATCCCTCCTACTGTGGTATTGTATTCTCTTTCAATACATTTTTATTGAAAATTTTTAAAGAATCCAGGCTATTTTTTTTTTAACTGCCTGGTTGAATGAAAAAAAAAAAAAAAAAGAAATTGCACAGTATATGGGTTGCCTAAGCGTTTTTAACCAGGTTTAGCTGAGTGAGTGATATCCATAGAGAGAGAGATACTATATATCCTCTATTTACATTACAGAAAGAAATGAAGGAATAACAGGTTAGGTAAGAATGGGGATGGGTTGGCAGTGCCTGGAACTCCGGTGGAGAGGTTTCGCTGCCCAACTCTTTGGAACAATACTGACTGCGGTAGGTGATTTCATACAAAGATATTCAACCAAAGCTAAAATTGTGACCTTTTGGGTATCCTGGATCCTGAAATTCCTACAGAAGTGTAAGCATACAGTACTGGCAAATGACCCTCTGCACTGCCCATTAAAACCTTCCTTATTAAAAGCTATTTGAAAATAGTGCTGCATCGCCATGAAAATTCCGGTACCGAAACCAAACATTCAGGATGCACTTGACCGAAAACCGAAATGGACAGTTTTTAAAATATAAATATAGTTAATTATATTCAATTTTTTTAATTAACTACTTGCCTACTAGGCACTTTTACCCCCTTCTTGCCCAGGCCAATTTTCCACTTTCAGTGCTGTTGCACTCTAAATGACAATTGCGCGGGCATGCAATGCTGTACCCAAACACAGATTTTATCTTTTTTTTTTTTAGACAGATAGAGCTTTCTTTTGGTGGTATTTAATCACCACTGGGTTTTTGATTTTTTAGCTAAAAGAAAAAAAAAAATGAAAAGAGACTGAACATTCTAAAAAAAAAAAAAGTTTTTTAGTTGGTTGTTATAAAATTTTGTAAATAAGTAATTTTTTTCTCCTTCACTGATGAAGCTGCGCTGATGGGCACTGATATGCAGCAGAGATGGGCACCGATATGCAGCAGAGATGGGCACTCATATGCAGCAGAGATGGGCACTCATATGCAGCAGAGATGGGCGCCGATATGCAGCAGAGATGGGCGCCGATATGCAGCAGAGATGGGCGCCGATATGCAGCAGAGATGGGCGCCGATATGCAGCAGAGATGGGCGCCGATATGCAGCAGAGATGGGCGCCGATATGCAGCAGAGATGGGCGCCGATATGCAGCAGAGATGGGCACCGATATGCAGCAGAGATGGGCGCCGATATGCAGCAGAGATGGGCGCCGATATGCAGCAGAGATGGGCGCCGATATGCAGCAGAGATGGGCGCCGATATGCAGCAGAGATGGGCGCAGATATGCAGCAGAGATGGGCACCGATATGCAGCAGAGATGGGCACCGATATGCAGCAGAGATGGGCACCGACATGCAGCAGAGATGGGCACCGACATGCGGCAGAGATGGGCACCGACATGCAGCAGAGATGGGCACCGACATGCAGCAGAGATGGGCACCGACATGCAGCAGAGATGGGCACCGACATGCAGCAGAGATGGGCACTGACATGCAGCAGAGATGGGCACTGACATGCAGCAGAGATGGGCACTGACATGTACCAGTGATGTATGGGCACTGATATGTACCAGTGATGTATGGGCACTGATATGTACCAGTGATGTATGGGCACTGATATGTACCAGTGATGTATGGGCACTGATATGTACCAGTGATGGGCACTATGTAACAGTGATGGGCACTGATATGTACCAGTGATGTATGGGCACTGATATGTACCAGTGATGTATGGGCACTGATACAGTGCCTTGCGAAAGTATTCGGCCCCCTTGAACTTTTCAACCTTTGGCCACATTTCAGGCTTCAAACATAAAGATATAAAATTTTTATTTTTTGTGAAGAATCACCAACAAGTGGGACACAATTGTGAAGTGGAACGAAATCTATTGGATTGTTGAAACTTTTTTAACTAATAAAAAAATGAAAAGTGGGGCGTGCAAAATTATTCGGCCCCCTTGCGTTAATACTTTGTAGAGCCACCTTTTGCTGCGATTACAGCTGCAAGTCGCTTGGGGTATGTCTCTATCAGTTTTGCACATCGAGAGACTGAAATTCTTGCCCATTCTTCCTTGCAAAACAGCTCGAGCTCAGTGAGGTTGGATGGAGAGCGTTTGTGAACAGCAGTTTTCAGCTCTTTCCACAGATTCTCGATTGGATTCAGGTCTGGACTTTGACTTGGCCATTCTAACACCTGAATACGTTTATTTGTGAACCATTCCTTTGTAGATTTTGCTGTATGTTTGGGATCATTGTCTTGTTGGAAGATAAATCTCCGTCCCAGTTTTGGGTATTTTGCAGACTCCAACAGGTTTTCATCCAGAATGGTCCTGTATTTGGCTGCATCCATCTTCCCCTCAATTTTAACCATCTTCCCTGTCCCTGCTGAAGAAAAGCAGGCCCAAACCATGATGCTGCCACCACCATGTTTGACAGTGGAGATGGTGTGTTGAGTGTGATGAGCTGTGTTGCTTTTACGCCAAACATATCGTTTTGCATTGTGGCCAAAAAGTTGGATTTTGGTTTCATCGGACCAGAGCGCCTTCTTCCACATGTTTGGTGTGTCTCCCAGGTGGCTTGTGGCAAACTTTAGACAAGACTTTTTATGGATATCTTTGAGAAATGGCTTTCTTCTTGCCACTCTTCCATAAAGGCCAGATTTGTGCAGTGTACGACTGATTGTTGTCCTATGGACAGACTCTCCCACCTCAGCTGTAGTTCTCTGCAGTTCATCCAGAGTGATCATGGGCCTCTTGGCTGCATCTCTGATCAGTCTTCTCCTTGTCTGAGCTGAAAGTTTAGAGTGACAGCCAGGTCTTGGTAGATTTGCAGTGGTCTGATACTCCTTCCATTTCAAAATGATCGCTTGCACAGTGCTCCTTGGGATGTTTAAAGCTTGGGAAATCTTTTTGTATCCAAATCCGGCTTTAAACTTCTCCACAACAGTATTACGGACCTGCCTGGTGTGTTCCTTGGTCTTCATGATGCTCTCTGCGCTTTCAACAGAACCCTGAGACTATCACAGAGCAGGTGCATTTATACAGAGACTTGATTACACACAGGTAGATTCTATTTATCACCATCAGTCATTTAGGACAACATTGGATCATTCAGAGATCCTCGCTGAACTTCTGGAGTGAGTTTTCTGCACTGAAAGTAAAGGGGCCGAATAATTTTGCACGCACCACTTTTCAGTTTTTTATTTGCTAAAAAAGTTTAAAATATCCAATAGATTTCGTTCCACTTCACGATTGTGTCCCACTTGTTGGTGATTCTTCACAAAAAATTTAAATTTTATATCTTTATGTTTGAAGCCTGAAATGTGGCAAAAGGTTGAAAAGTTCAAGGGGGCCGAATACTTTTGCAAGGCACTGTATGTACCAGTGATGGGCACTGATAGGCGGCACCGAGCGGCAGCACTGATAAGCACTGTTAGGTCTGCACTGTTAATCAAGGCACTAAATCAGTGCCCTGATTATCTATGCATTTCTCGCCTGTGAAGAAATGCCGCTGATCGGCTCTCCTTTCCTCACACACTGTTATGCCCCGTACACACGGTCGGATTTTCCGATGGAAAATGTCCGATCGGAGCGTGTTGTCAGAAATTCCGACCGTGTGTGGGCTCCATCGGACATTTTTCATCGGATTTTCCGACACACAAAGTTGGAGAGCAGGAGATAAAATTTTCCGACAACAAAATCCGTTGTCGGAAATTCCGATCGTGTGTACACAAATCCGACGGACAAAGTGCCACGCATGCTCAGAATAAATAAATAAAGAGATGAACTATTGGCCACTGCCCCGTTTATAGTCCCGACGTACGTGTTTTATGTCACCGCGTTCAGAACGATCGGATTTTCCGACAACTTTGTGTGACCGTGTGTATGCAAGACAAGTTTGAGCCAACATCAGTCGGAAAAAATCCTGGGATTTTGTTGTCGGAATGTCCGAACAAAGTCCGACCGTGTGTACGGGGCATTAGTGTGAGGAAAGGAGTGCCGATAACCGGCATTTCCTTGTTTACATGTGATCAGCTGTGATTCAACATAGCTGATCACATGGGTAAAGAGCCTCGTCATTGGCTCATTACGGAGATCGGTGATGCACAGTGTCCCAGGGATCGATCGTGCCCCGCAGCGAGGGTGGGACAACGTCATATGACGTTGTCCCAGAACAAAAGAGCCGCTGCCCGCCTGTCATTTGTCAATACGGTGGGTGGGCAGGAGGTGGTTAACATCCTGAAATTGTTTTCAGCCATTATCGTCACAGATATCCCTATTTTCAGCCGATAATTTTCGGCTTCCAGTGGAAGATCACATCCAGTTTATAGTCCTAATAAAAGGAACAACCCTTCTCAAACATTGCAGTCTTTGCCAACATGTATGTTTTAAAACCCAAGTAATATAAAACTTCTGTTTAGAAGACAGTTTATGGACGATGGCTCCCGTGTAAAATGCTTCTTCCTACAAGAAGGTATTGGTGGGATCCTGGACGGCAGCACATCCAGACCTTCATATCTACAAATTCCACATGCGTCTTGCCTTTTGTTTTTTATTGCACTTACCGTACTGACATCCAGCGGTATGATAAAGACGATTATAAAGCACAACCACCAGGCGAGGAGTGTAGCCACCAAGACGAGTCTGTGCTGCTTCTTGAAGTCTCCAAATCGGTGGAGGAGGAAGAGGGCGAGAAAAAACACAAATACAATCTCTATTCCGAGGGCAGCTACGCTCATCGTTACCAATCTTCGTTATCCTCTGGGGATACCCAAATACAATGCTGGATCAATGCTGCAAGACATCAAGGTTACAGAGGGACTGTTTATGACCACTAAAAATGCAAAAGGTAATTCCATAAACAAACAAAAAAATGCAACAGAAGAACAGACCTGAAGCGTAACAATTGTGCAACCACTGGCCACACCGGGGTTTAACAGAGTAAATCTCTGCAAGGAGCATTAAAGGTCTTCCAACATGTTTTTTCTATAGAAAAAAAAGGGAATAAACGTCCTCCACATCTCATATGACCTAAAGTAGAAGTCCTAACACTAAAATCCCTGCATCTACAGACATCCACCATCTATCACTAACCTATCTAGCCCTGTAAAGAAGAAATTGCTATACATACCTTTTTTTGAAGCCACTCCGATCTCCAGCGGCAGAAGCTCTGCAGAGGACACGGCTAACAACGGCTGTAAAATTAATGGGATGTTACGTCACCCATAGACTTACTATGGAACTTCCGTTGTCGGATGTGTCCTCTGCACACGCCTCCACAGCGAAGCCGCAGCTGACAGCTCAGCGTGGGATCAGTTTGAATTGGCTTCAGAAAAGGTATGTATACAGATTTCTTCTTTACAGGAACTTCTACTTTAAGACTGTTTCACACGGGCTTCAGCTTGTATAGGAGCAGTGTGAACAACAAGCTTTTATGAAGGTTTCGGCAAGCTTTTGCAAATCTTTTGGCAAGTTTCTCAAAGCCTTTAAGTGTTCTTAAGCTAATGTTTGTTATACACAAATCCTCATAGGAGTGCTAATAATCACTCTAAAACAAGCTGCTAGCAGGCTTCAGCAGGCTTTCAACAAGCTGCAAGTAGTGCTGAAGCCTGCTAGCAGCTTGTTTAAAGTGGCAACAGCCACTCCCATTAGGATCTGTGCTCTACATTTACAAACTGGAACTGAAGATCCCTTTAAAAGCTTCAACAAAAGCTTGCTGAAAGCTCTGCAAATGCTTTGTTAATGGCTTCTAACTTCAACTTCTTCAGTTAAGCTTTGTCAAAAAAAAAAAAAAAAAAACCTGGCAGCTGATTGGTTTCTGATCTGGTTTGCACCAGATTTTTAGAAAAACTAGGGTGGGAGAGGCTTTGGAAAAGTCCTCCAGGACTTTTCCAAAGCTTCTCCCATCCTATGGAATGCCTTACCCCAATCTGTCCGCTTATCTCCTACTCTATTCGTTTTAGACGATCCCTGAAAACCCTTCTCTTCAGAGAAGCCTACCCTACCCACACCTAACAACTGTATTTTCATTTTCTCCATTAGCTCATCCCCCACAGTTATTTCCTTTTGTTTCACTTGACCCTCCCTTCTAGATTGTAAGCTCTAATGAGCAGGGCCCTCTGATCTCTTCTGTATTGATTTGTATTGTAAGTGTACTGTCTGCCCTCATGTTGTAAAGCGCTGCGCAAACTGTTGGCGCTATATAAATCCTGTATAATAATAATAATAATAATAATAATTACATGATGGGACACAGCCAAATGGAACCCCAAGTCCCTGTTCACACCTGTCCTATTTCTTACACGACAAAAGGAATCCTATTATGGTCTACAGCAGGCATCATTAATTGGTGGACCGCGGGCCAAGTCCGGACCGCGTCAATGCTCCGTCCAGCCCCGCCGCAGTCGCGCCATTTAAGATCTGCTTATTTGTCTTCAGCCGCTGCTGCCTGCTGGCTCGGTTATTTTCACAGAGCTGACATCGGAAGAGCAGCACAGCGATGCACGGAGGGCGGGGGCTGGCCCAGTTAACCGATTGGTTAATAGAACCGCCCTGCATTCTAACAACCAATCAGTTAACTGGGGCAGGTCCCATCCTGAGTCCATCCCTTTGCTGCACTTCCGATGTCAGCTCTGTGCCTCCTACTGTGCTGTGCCCTGTGTAAGGTAGGACAGGGAAGAGGGCACTGTTATGAAGGACGGAGGGGGAAAGGATCAGAAACTGTAAGGAAGGAGGAAAGGTGATATAAAAGGGAGGCAGGGTAGGAATGTGAAGGGGGGTGCTATAAAGGGGGGTTGGGGTTTACGGTGTGAAGAGGGGGTGCTATAAAGGGGGGGGTTGGGGCTTGTAGTATGAAGGGGGGTGCTATAAAGGGGGTGAGGAGTTATGTGAAGAGGGGTGCTATAAAAGGGGGTTGGGGTTTGTTGTGTGAAGGGGGGTGTTATAAAGGGGGTGAGGACAGTTATGTGAAGGGGGGGCTGGGGATTGCTATAAAGGGGGTGAGAACAGTTATGTGAAGGGGGGATGGGGATTGTGGTGTGAAGGGGGGTGCTATAAAGGGGGTGAGGACAGTTATGTGAAGGGGGGGGGCTGGGGATTGCGGTGTGAAGGAGGGCGATATGAAGGGGGCTGGGAACTGCAATCTGAAGTAGGGGGGTGATATAAAGGGGGACCGCAGACAAGAATGTGAAGGGGGGCTGAGGATTGTAATGTGAAGGGGGGGTGTGTAGGCGTCTGAGAACACTGATGTAATAAAAAGGATTGTGATGCGAAGGATGTTAGGCTAGCTTCACATTATTGCGTACTGCGTGTAGGCGGCCCCTCTATTGCAGTAGGCTGCCTTATAAGCAGAAAACGCAGAAAAATAAGTCCCTGGCCTGACCCCTTTTTTTTTTTTTTGCACCGTACCAAGCTGCATGGTACTGTGGTACCATGCAGTGTGGCACTCGTAAAAATGCGCCACATTTACCATTGTGCAACGGTGCCATAGAGAGTCAAACATGACTCGGACCTCGGCTGGAAGAGAATTTTACTGACTGGACCTTCATGAATTTTAATTCAATACCCCTGGTCTACAGGGTTCATTCACACCTATGTAATGCTTTTCTATGCAACTTGGAAAAAGATGCAGACACGATTTGCATTTTTTGGCCCCATAGGCTTTAATAGCAGTGCTTGAAAAATGTAATAAAAAAAAACACAAGAAAGTGAAAGTGTGAACAAAGCTGAATAATAACGTAAAACAGTCCAAAACTGCAAGTACAAATGCAGGCCACCAATTGCTATTATCGGTGAACAAACTGTATTATTTCAATGAAACCATAAAGGTTTGTTTCACCATTACAGAAAAAAATGTAAAGGGGAACAAACACCGTACACCATCTCCGCCCTCCCGGTTCCCACTGTACTTACCTTCAGCCATCCTGGATCCCGAGCCGACCCATCGGTCCAGGGATTTAAAATCCCCGCTCCCCACCCTGCTGGGGCTCTCACATTGAATCGTGGGTCAGGTGCATTCGCAGGTGTGAATGCTACCAAAATGTAAGCGAACTAAGGCAGGCTATAGATGATGCGATTTTCTTTCCTGCAACCCCACCTGTTGATTGGGAGCTATTGTGTTCCCCCGATGGGCGGGGGGAGGGGAGGGGTTGGCTTGGCTTGTGGAGAGCCTCCCCTGCCAAGAGAACACAGTGATTATTGATGGCGGCTGGCACTACTTGCATGCAAACATCCGACATGCTGATTGTACCAAAGTCGATCGATGGATTGCCGAACACTGTAGCAGAAGTACGGCTATGTAGGTCACTTTATCAATTTTCAGTACATAGAGTCAGCACTGCCACACATTTTCGCTTTTCTGAAAATTAAAGAAGTTTGGCCAAAGCTTTTTGGCTGTACTTCTTCTATGGATTACAAGAGTGTAGTTCGTTCTGCACTCCTGTGACCCGTTTTCAGCTGACTGCAGGCTAAAAGTCCACTGTCAGCTTACATCACAGAGCCGATTCAGGCTCTCTGCTCTCCCCTCCAGTGCTCACTGGAGCACTGGACTGCGGAGGGGGTAGGAGGGACTGGCTCAGGCTCTTAGCAGATCACTGAGAGGCTGTGCCAGGTGCCGGTCCAGGCATCTGGGTGGATCCCGATCATATGGTCGGGATCGTTCCTGAGCCTGGATCGGAGTGACATCAGCCAACAGTGGACTTTAGCCCGTTGTCTGCTGAAAATGAGTCACATGAGTGCAGAACGAACTAAACTCTTGTGATCCATAGGAGAAGTACAGCCAAAAAAGGCTTTGGCCAAACTTCTTTAATTTTAAGAAAAGTGAAAATGTGTGGAAGTGCTGAGTCTATGAAAAATGATAAAGTGATCTACATAGCCGTACCTCTGCAACAGTGTTCAGCAATCAATAGCATTCTGTACACACAAAGATTAGTTAAAAAAAAAAAACACAGATCTGGCAGATATTGAACAGGGAAGCGAAAGAAGAAAATCAGAGAAACTAGTCATAACTTCTCGGTTTCAATTGTGAAATATTAAACAAAATAGCTGAAGAAGCTAACCATAGCTACAAGGGGAAGGGGAGAAGAGCAAATCTTGGGGTAAACACTTTTATGGGGGAAAAAAAATAGCAAAAAAAACAAAATATATACAATTGCTACACAATCCACATTGTAACTCAATGGTAATAAAAAATACCTTTCCTTTTCAACCTGCAGCCACTATAACTTTCTGCAAAATTCTATGCAATATGGCAACCTGGGGGCATCCTGTACCCAGTTGATATACAGAACATCCCCAGAAATGTCATTTCCTGCTTGTGTGATTGGTTCACTGATTTTCCCAGAAATCCGCAATAAGAAGTCAGATTTTAGGCATCCCCTGCAACAAAAATTTTCATTTTGGTGATATACTCCCAAAGACTTAATCACTTCTACGGGGATGCAGACCCTGTCACTTTCCCCAGAACACTGTATAATTAAGGCCAAGTTCACAGTTATGAAGTGCGGGAAAAGCTGTGATCTGTGTGCATTTTCCACACAGCATGCAAATCTTACTGCAGTTGCGATCTGCTTAAGGTGTCAATACAAAGTTAACGACGCTCCAAATGCAGGTCACAAATGCAGTGCGTTTGCCTGCACCAGATTGCATGGTACAAAATCACCATGCGATCCGGTTGCGGTGCAGAAAAGTGCATGCACTTCTTTGGTGTGATTCGGTATGATTGGAGCCCATTCAAAATTAACGGGCTCCAATTGCAACGCAATGAATTGCATGTGAATTAAATAGGAATGCGATGCAATTCGTGTGTGGGTCACATGCGGTTCATAGCGTGAACCGAGCCTAAAAATGAAAGTCACTCCCACTCGGATTCACATTGCACATCGGCATAATCAAACCTGGTCTTCAGAGCAGAAACAGGTAGAAATCTGCAACTAAGTTTGTTAAAGAGCAACTCCACTTTTGTTGAGAAAAAAAAAAAAAAAAAAAAAGAAGAAGAAGAAGAAGAATTCCCCTCTGGGTGATCTATGTACATTACAAGAATTTTAACAAACATTGTTGCAGATTCCTACCTTTTTTTTATTCTGAAGAAATCCCTGTTTGTTCCTCTGCACCCCTGTGCTGAGTGAGTCTATAATAGGAGTGGTTTCATAATTATCAATCAGCGGCTGCAACTGCAGGGATCTAATGAGGAAATCTGCTGGGTCTGCATCCCTTTAGCTTAATTTCCTATTGGGAGTATCTCACCAAAAAATAACATTTTTGTTGCAGGGGATGCCAAAAATCTGACTTGTATCTTAGTGCAGACCTTCTGGGAAAATCAGTGAGCCAATCACGCAAGCAGGAAATTATGTTTCTGGGGGGTGTTGTGTATACATTCTGTGTGCAGAACAACTCCAGGTAGCCATATTGCATTGCACTTCACAGAAAATGACAGCGGCTGCAGATTGAAAAGGAAAGGTAATTTTTAATAACATTCAATTACAATATGACTTGTATTGCAATTATATACGCTATAATATATGTGTGTGTGTATGTATATATATATATATATATATATATATATATATATATATATATATATATTATTTTTTTTTCCCATGAAAGTGGAATTACCCTCTAAATTCCCTTCAATGTACATAGATCACCTTCCCTGTGAAGTACGCTGTCCATTTATGGTTTGTGCTTAGCCCTGTGTAAGTGTGAAGAATAATATAAAAGCTTGTGGAATAGTAAAATGCAAACACTAAATAGATTTGTTTACATGTATTATAGAGTTCTGGGAAGCAATTCTTTTACAATGGTGTTCTTTAAAATAAATGAAGAATCAAAAGTGTAGACTCGTTACATTCCATATAAAAGTAGGGAGATAAGCCGGAATAATTGGATTGAATGAATTGCTGTGTCTAACATCACTGCATGGATGAATACATGTCTTCCAATTATAGTTTGTTAATAACATACCAGTAGATGTCACAAGACAGAATGGTTGGCAATAATTACGCAAGATAAATATAAACTAAAAAGGGTCATAAAGATACTCAGCGTTCCTATCAGAGGCTCAGGAAGGCGGAACCTCCTCCCTATCAATGGAAAAAAAAAAACTTTTTTCAATGAGCTCACAGGCAACAAAAATAAAATCCCAGTAAAAGACATCCTGGAGTAGTACAGGTATAATATACTACGGCTGCTTACTAAAATCAAATGTAAATCTGTACTGTATAGATGACAGAATAGCGGAATGCCGGTTTAGGACCAGCCAGCCTGCTGTGTTCTAAGACTTACAATGCTCCAGTCTGTTCCTGTGCCCCCCCCCACGCTAGATCCCCCCCCCCACGCTAGATCCCCCCCCAGCCACGCAGCAAAGCCTTGTCTGGCAGGACAGGAGACCTGATTTTATTCTGCTGCAGGTTAAGTAATGGTCTTGTCCCTCCCCCAGCCTGTGATTGGACGGTGAAAGGAGAAGCAGCACACCGATGAGCTCACCTCTCTACAATGAAAAAAATAAATGTTATGACAATTAGGCTGTCAGGCATCATTGGTTGTATGCAGGTAGCCAGGCCATACATCGTCATACATTTCCATAGTGTCAGTGGACCGCCACCAACACGTCAACAATCAAGCATACAATGCAGCCAGGTGTCATTGATTGCTAGGATACAGACTGGTATCCTAGCAACCAATAAGACTGTGCAGCCCGCAACCAATGACGCTGCAAAATCCTAGCAACCAAATACACTGCGCATCCTAGCAACCAATGACGCTGCGCATCCCGCATTCTAGCAACCAATGACGCTGCGCATCCCGCATCCTAGCAACCAATGACGCTGCGCATCCCGCATCCTAGCAACCAATGACGCTGCGCATCCCGCATCCTAGCAACCAATGACGCTGCGCATCCCGCATCCTAGCAACCAATGACGCTGCGCATCCCGCATCCTAGCAACCAATGACGCTGAGCATCCCGCATCCTAGCAACCAATGACGCTGAGCATCCCGCATCCTAGCAACCAATGACGCTGAGCATCCCGCATCCTAGCAACCAAAGACGCTGAGCATCCCGCATCCTAGCAACCAATGACGCTGCGCATCCCGCATCCTAGCAACCACTGACGCTGCGCATCCCGCATCCTAGCAACCACTGACGCTGCGCATCCCGCATCCTAGCAACCACTGACGCTGCGCATCCCGCATCCTAGCAACCACTGACGCTGCGCATCCCGCATCCTAGCGACCACTGACGCTGCGCATCCCGCATCCTAGCGACCACTGACGCTGCGCATCCCGCATCCTAGCGACCACTGACGCTGCGCATCCCGCATCCTAGCGACCACTGACGCTGCGCATCCCGCATCCTAGCGACCACTGACGCTGCGCATCCCGCATCCTAGCGACCACTGACGCTGCGCATCCCGCATCCTAGCGACCACTGACGCTGCGCATCCCGCATCCTAGCGACCACTGACGCTGCGCATCCTAGCGACCACTGACGCTGCGCATCCCGCATCCTAGCGACCACTGACGCTGCGCATCCCGCATCCTAGCGACCACTGACGCTGCGCATCCCGCATCCTAGCGACCACTGAAGCTGCGCATCCCGCATCCTAGCAACCACTGAAGCTGCGCATCCCGCATCCTAGCGACCACTGACGCTGCGCATCCCGCATCCTAGCAACCACTGACGCTGCGCATCCCGCATCCTAGCAACCACTGAAGCTGTGCATCCCGCATCCTAGCAACCACTGACGCTGCGCATCCCGCAACCTAGCAACCACTGACGCTGCGCATCCCGCATCCTAGCAACCAATGACGCTGCGCATCCCGCATCCTAGCAACCAATAACAGTGTGCTGCCTGCATCCCAGCGACCAATGATGCTGCGCATCCCAGCCACCAACGACGCTGCGCAACCCGCATCCTATCGACCAACGATGCTGCGCATCCCGCATCCTAACGACCAATGACACTGCGCATTCTGCATCCTAGCAACCAATGACAAATGATGCGCAGCACATTCTGCATCCTAGCAACCAATGACGCTGCGCATTCTGCATCCTAGCAACCAATGACGCTGCGCATTCTGCATCCTAGCAACCAATGACGCTGCGCATTCTGCATCCTAGCAACCAATGACATTGTGCTGCCTGCATCCTAGCAACCAATGATATTGTACAGCCTAGGGTGCCTACAACCAATGAAACATTGCAGCCTGCATTCTAACAGCCAATGATGCCTGCTCGCTTGCTTCGTAGCAACCAATGATACATTTTGGGAACCCTTGCTGTACAGGGATAGCCCCAACCATAAGCCAGCTACAGGGGGGTGGCAGACAGAGGACCAACACATATCAGGAGCTGACCCCTTCAGCTGTTAAAAAGGGGGGAAACAAGGGTAGGTGTATCACAGTTCACTCACCTTCCCCCAATCCGGAGATCAGCAGAGGAGATCTTTCATGAGATTTGGGTGCAGTGACCTGTAATGAGAATGGTAGAAGGGAGATGAGGAGTGATGTGTACCCTATGGAGGGTCCCCTCCCCCCAACATGTCCTGATCAATGGATGGAGGACTGTAGAAGGATCTGACATACAACCACCTCTGCCTGTCCTGTCAGCCTGAAGTATGGAGACTGACAGCCCTGTGTACAATGAGTCATCATCAGGAGACATGACAGAGGATGAAGAAGCCGCCCTCACCTGGCCGGGCCGCCTGTCCTCACTCCGCTCCCCGGACTATCATCCCCGACTACCTCCTCACTCTCCGGCCCGCAGATCTCAGCTGACAAGACAAGAAATAAAAACCAAATCTCTTACATCACTTCCGAACTACTTCCGCCCAACATCATCCCCAGCCTGAGGATTCGGTTTGTGAGGTGTACACTGAGCCGCTGCTGTATTGACTCCAACACGGGAGCCATTTTGTCGGAGCCCGTCCCATAGAATGGAAGGTGCTTTGGACTCCGGAACAATGGCCGCTTACTGAAAGTTTTCATTGATATCAGTAGGGCTGGGGGATGATGATGATGATGATTATTACTAATAAATAACAATAATAATAAAGCTTATTGGGAAGTCAGACATTAAAATGTATCTCTAAGCAATTTTTTTTGTTTTGTTTTTACATTTTGTGTGGAAAGATTAGACCCTCTGTCCAGTTTTTATTGCTGTCTGTATCCCGTATGCATAGATCCAAACTGTCCCTGATTTCGAGGGACTGTCCCCGATTTGGAGCAATGTCCCTCTGTCCCTCTTTACTCCTTTGTCCCTCATTTTGGTCTGATCTACATAGTTGTATATAAAATGCACTATTTATCTATTAAAAGTGTTTCCCAGTGCTAAACCTTTCATCCAGTTTCTAAATTGTTACATTTTGTAAATTTTAAAAGCCAATATAAGGAAATAATAATGTTAAACAAAAGTATTTGTGGGCATAACTAATAATTTTTCTTTCGATAATTCTCCTTTAAGGGGGCGTGGCCAGGGGTGTGCCCTAGGCCAACAAACTTTTGCTAATAGATGTCCCTCGTTCCCATCTCAAAAAGTTGGGAGGTATGCGGATGTGAGGAAGAAAGTGAGGGGAGATCCCACATTTTCAAATTGCCCCCCCCCCCCAAAAAAAAAAGGTTAAAGAAAATGTTCCAATGGGGACATCTGTTCTAGAGGGGGAATTCTCCTCCACTTGGGACATTTTATCTAACTTCCTGTTGCGTCTCGGAGACAGGAAATGAAGGAAAATGCCATCAATGGTAAACAGATAGTGTTTCATCAGATTAGGCGACCTGTCAGATTGTGCAACAGAAGTGACGTTCTGTCACGGCCACCTTGGTACACCCGCACTTGGCAGCAGTAAGGATACAGTAAGAAGTCAGCAGGCGGACATCTTGTTACACCCAACGGAGTCTTGCATTTTACACTTATTTTTACCAGTAAACTGAGCTTATATAGAGCAATACAGCATTTAGCAATCCATCTGACTGTTTTGATATTGAATTGTTAAAGCAGCGATGTTCTGTCAGATTAGCATACCTGTGAGCAGGCTTGCCGCTGCTTTTACAATTCAGCATCAAAACAGTCAGATGGATTTCTAAATATTGAATTTCTCTATATAAGCTCAGTTTACTGGTTAAAATGACTGCAAAATGCAAGACTCCGGTGGGTGTACAAATATGTCTGCTTGCCGCTGTTCTGACAAAATGTCAAATCCGGCAAAATATCGAACCATGTCACTTCCTGTGATGTGGAATCAGCTGTTGCAGGCAACCACATGCACCGCGTCATCTGCGCATGTGCAGTGCGTCATCGCTGACGCCAGGACACTGCTTATCAAATTTGTCAACCGACGGCCATCTTGCTACACCCCGCACTCGGCCGTACTGAGCCTGGAGTCAGAAGGCGTCAGCGGACATCTTTTTACACCCACCCAAGTCTTGCATTCCTCATTTTTATTTAACAGTAAACTCAGCTTATATAGTGCAAAACAGTATTTAAAAGTCTGTGACACTATTTTGATGTTGAATTTTAAAAGCAGCGGAAATCTTGCTGATCTCACAGGTTTGCTAATCTGACAGAACACCGCTGCTTTTAAAATTCAACATGAAGAGAGTGTGACGGATTTGAAAATACAGTATTTTACTATATAAGCTCAGTTTAGTGCTAAAAATAAGTGTGAAATGCAAGACTTGGGTGGGTGTAAAAAGATGTCCGCTGCCCCCTTCTGACTGCAGGCTTAGTATGGCCGAGTGCGGGGTGTAGCAACATGCCCGTCGGTCGATGATTTTGACATGCAGTGTCCCGACGTCAGCGATGACGCTCTGCGCATGCTCAGATGACGTGTGACATGTGCAGTGCGTGTTGTTTTTCTGCAACAGCTGATTCCACCTAACAGGAAGTGACGTGGTTCGATATTATGCCGGGTTTGACATTTGACAGAACACCGCCGTCTCACTGTATCCTTACTGCGGCCAAGTGCGGGGTGTACCAAGATGGCTGCGATGTAACGTCACTTCCGTTACAATATCTGGCAGGTAGCCTAATCTGACGAAACACAATAAACGCAACAATAAACTGGTGTGGGTTTTGAAGTGTTGTTAAACCCGAAAACAAAAATGTACCCTAAGACAGGCAGTGTGTTACTGGCTGGATCGCCAGGTGAAAATAAAGGAAAGATAGCTTATAAAAGAAAACAAATTCAGCCACCAGATCTAAAAACTGGTGTGCTGCAATTTTATACATTTTTGTTGTTGAGTTTATTACAGTTTACAGTTCTTCTTTTTTTTTTTTTGTTACAATAATTTTTTTTATATATTTTTTGGGGGGGCTTTGGTGAGATATCAGGGGTCTAAACAGACCCCTGACATCTCCTCTTTGAGACATTGAAAGGGACTGAGGACACATTCCCCAATCCCTTTCTCAGCACTAAAGATGAATGAACAGGAGACAGTGCCTCCTGTTCATTCATAAACTAAGCAGAGTAAACACAGTTTACTCTGATCAGTTATCACAGGACACAGGAGCGAAGTCCAGACAGGAGAGGAGTCGGCTGCGGGGGACGAGGGGAGGCAGAGGAGGACAGGGGAGACAGGGGCCGGAAAACAGGGGGGGGGGGGAGGACACGGAGGAGGCCGGGGGAGGAGCACACAGAAGGGGATGATCGGTGCTGCAGAAAACAGCTGTGAACACCGATCACCCTCTATAGCTTTTTAGCTGACAGCCGCAGGAGGGAGAGAAGGAGAATCGTCTGGCAGCTGAAAATCTATACAAAGGAGATCGGTGTTCACAGCTGTTTTTTGCAGCACCGATCATTCCCGGGAGATCGTGAGGCACTTGCGGGTGTGCGGGAGCTGCTGCAGAAATGCGGGAGACTTGAGATATATGCTCTTCAAAAGCGCTCAGTGTTTTACTGGCAGTTTAGGAGCGCCTCAGTTTGAAAGGGGCCTAAGACTTCATTTACATGGCCATAAAAACAAAAAAACACATATACATGTGTTTTTTAATTATGGATCTGAACACAGCTGCATTGTTTTCAATGGAGACTGACACAGGAGCGTAAACATGCACTGCATTCAGATCTGTAACAGAATCCAAAAATCTGCATCTTAGAACATGTGCTTTATGCACTTACACATATAGACCCATGCATACACATTTGTAAGCATGTAAATTAAAGTGGAACTTTACCCATAACAACTTGATAAAAAATAAGGTCCTTTAGCAAGGACCATAAATTCCACATTAATAATTTGCTACCAAAATCAGTGTGTGCTGTATATTGCCTCCAGCATTGCTCCTGTTTCTTCTTGCTGGAGGCTGCCATTTTGCTGAAGCCCAGAGCCCGTGAACAGCAGTAAATCATAAAGCAGACATAACCTATCGATTTAACGGTTTCAAAAAACAGTTACATTCCTGGATTGCTAACTGTCACAATTGCTTGATTCCTCGACCCAACTGTCAAACCATCAAATGGCTGGTGTCATAACTGATCATATGTGCAGCACCATGGCAGTTGCAGATCAAACAGAAGCAGTATCCCTGGCTGTAAAGGATAAGAGGGTTTAATTCCACATTAAGCCTGCCAGCAGATCTACAAATTCGGCAGTGTCTAAAAATAGAGAGCAACTGAGCATGTGCAGAGCCAGGTGAGACTGTATATTGCTGGCTTTTACACAGTATAGGCACTTATTTTACATAGCTAGCTGCAAAAGGGGCCAGCCTGAAGAGATCTATTAGGACTAAATTTTCTGACTAAAGTTCCACTTTAATAAAGTGGATGTAAACCCGATTTTTTTTTTAAATTAAGGCTGGCACCTTGTACAGTATAGGATTTCATATCATCTGTGCCCAGTCTTGCCATGAAGAGTTAATCCAGCTCTGAGCAATCCTCTTATCTTTTTTCAGTGAGATAAAATCTGACAGACAAAGAAATAGGAGTCAGTTTCTCCCCCCTTGCTGTGAGTGACAGGTAATTTACATATCTCATGCAGGAGCCTGAGAGAGACATTCTGTGTACTTCAGATCCCCTCCTCCTTTCTTCTTCAGCTCTCCCAGGATTAGCTGCTCCACACCTCAGCATGATTGGGCATGCTGAAGTCATGTGGCGACTTTTCTGGGTTTTAAATGGATGTTAGAGATCATAGCAGAAGTTCAGTGTAAGAAATACACAGGAGAAAATGCATATTGACAAGGAGTGTAGAGGTGGGCTGGGAGTCTACTGACATCATGACTCCACCCACCGAGCTCCAGACAATGGACCCACCGACAGAATCTGCAGTTTTTCGGGTCTCATTACAGACAGAGGGGAGACATTTGACAGGTAAAGATACATGCAGGAGGCGTGTATATCCTTATAGATAACCCCTATGGCAGTAGTTTAGAAAGGAGGAGAGTGGGTATACATCCACTTTAAGGCCCCTTTCACACTGGGGCAGTAGGGGCGTTGGCGGTAAAACACCGCTATTTTTAGCAGCGCTTTACCGTAGTTTTAGCGGTGGTATTCGCCCGCTAGCGGGGTGGTTTTAACCCCCGCTAGCGGCTGAAAAAGCCGCGCTGCCCCATTGATTTCAATGAGCAGGAGCGGTGTATACACCGCTCCTTCACCGCTCCAAAGATGCTGTTTGCAGGAGTTTTTTTTCCCTCCTGCCAGCGCACCCTTTCACACTGGAGACACAGCAGCAGCAGTTTCAGGTCGGTTTGCAGGCGCTATTTTTAGTCTAAACAAAAGAGAAAAATTAATTATTTAAATAAAATTATTTATAAATAAAATTAAATAAAATTATAAAAATAAATTATCATTAGGCATACCCATCTTTATTTGTTCAACCACTTCCCATCCCAGCCATCGTCAAATGACGTCCGCAGGAGGGATCTCCCATCCTGGGCAGGCGTCATATGATGTCCTCGGCTTCCTGGCTATCTAGGGGGCACGTGCGCGCCCCCGCCATGTCACTCGGGAGCCGATGCATGTGCCCAGTGGCCACGATGTCTGCCGGGCACCCGCAATTGCCCGATAACAGAGAAGGACCGTGGATCTGTGTGTTAACACACAGATCCACGTCCTGTCAGGTGAGAGGAGACCGATGGCGTGTTCCCAGTACAGAGGAACACCGATCGATCTTCTCCCTTTGTGAGTCCCCGCCCCCTACAGTTAGAATCACTCCCTAGGCAACACAGTTAACCCCTTGATCGCCCCCTACTGTTAACCACTTCCTGCCAGTGACATTTATACAGTAATCAGTGCATTTTTATAGCTCTGATCACTGTATAAATGTGAATCGTCCCAAAATAGTGTCAAAAGTGTCTGATATGTCCGCCGCAATGTCACAGTCACGATAAAAATCGCAGATCACTGCCATTACTAGTAAAAAAAGAAATAAATAATAAAAATGCCATAAATCTATCCCCTATTTTGTAGACTCTATAACTTTTGCGCAAACCAATCAATATACGTTTATTGCTATTTTTTTTTAACCAAAAATATGTAGAAGAATACGTATCGGCCTAAACTGAGGAAAAAATTTGTTTTTTTTAAAAAAATTGGGATATTTATTATAGCAAAAAGTGAAAAATATTGTGTTTTTTTCCAAACTTGTATCTCTTCTTTTGTTTATAGCGCAAGAAATAAAAAACGCAGAGGTGATCAAATACCGCCAAAAGAAAGCTCTATTTGTGGGGAAAAAAATTATAAAAATTTCATTTGGGTACAGTGTTGCATGACCACGCAATTGTCATTCAAAGTGTTACAGCACTGAAAACTAAAAACTGGCCTGGGCAGGAAGGGGGTAAAAATGCCCAGTATTGAAGTGGTTAAACGCATTCCGTATGCAAGTATTTCACTGATCATTATGCAGAAACGTTTCTCTTAGAAAACACACATGTAATAACATCCGTAAAATTTTTGTGGCCGTGTGCATACAGGAAGTGTTTTGCTGGCAGGATCACCAGGTGAAAACAGAGGGGAAAAATGCTAAAACAAAAAAACAAATGCAGTTACCACATCTAATTAGAGATGCACCAATATTTCAGCAGCCAAAA
Source organism: Lithobates septentrionalis (assembly GCA_037952835.1). Taxonomy (NCBI): domain Eukaryota; kingdom Metazoa; phylum Chordata; class Amphibia; order Anura; family Ranidae; genus Lithobates; species Lithobates septentrionalis. The sequence goes on along the minus strand of JBBDGP010004528.1, from coordinate 91,324 downwards.
CATATTGGGCCAAAATGGTGTTTTCTGCATTTTGCCGATAGAGAAAAAGGTGCCTATAACGGCGCCGAAACACGCACACGATTTTGCCACAATTTAATTGTGCTTGTGGGGTTTTTTATAGGCCATGTGATTTAAAAACCTAACACAGGTGAGTTATTGATGCGTTCTTGCTTTGTTTTCAATGCATTTCAATGGGGAGGTGCTTTTTGGTGCGTTTTTTTTTTAACTGACCAAAAATGCAGCAAGCAAGATTTTTAGCACCACAACGGGAGTGCGGTGGACCAGTGTGAAGATAAACATAGAATTTAGAGGGATGCAGTTTTCTTGAGCTTTTCTTGTGCTAAAGGGGCCGATAATAAAATCATATTTATTTAAATTCATGATATTAATGCAACAATTGAATATAAGACAATTATATATAAAGATATATATACAGTAAAGTAGTAACAAAAAGGAAACTGCGCTAGAAAAAATAAACAAAACTCCGTGTATGCACACATAGAGTTAAAAGTCCATCCGTAGTGTATACACAGGTATCAGTTAACAGTCTGTGCAGAGTTCACAAAGGCATCTGTCCACATTTCTTAACAGGGTGACAGCACACTCTTAACCACCGCAGAAACAAGTGTAGAAGATAGGACAGTCCTCCACCTCTAAGCCAACTGCCTCTTACCCGCTCCCTTGATCTCTGGTAAGGAGATCACAGACGCTTTTTAGCTTATGACCCAGCTACAGTCTTTGGGATGGAACATCAGATAAGATCTCCGTGATTTCTTTGCGTGAGTCTCATCAGCATATCCATGGGCCAGTCATATGAGAAAAAGAAAGGCTGTGCCTGGCCTAGCAGAGCTCCCAGCTGGCCTTCTATACTGCCCTCTATATGCCTTCTATACTGCCCTCTGCCCAGCTGGCCTTCTATACAGTAAAACCTTGGATTGCGAGTAACTTGGTCTGAGAGTGTTTTACAATAGGAGTAGCGTCACATCACAACTGAGTCTTCTCTTTGAGGGCCAGTTCACACCACATGCAGTCCATTGCATTTTTTTCTGTATCAAAAACGCATGGATTGTAGGTTATATGGTTTTCAATGACATAGTTCACACCAGTGCGATCAGTTCCAGAAAAAAAGCAGAAGGGCCAGTTCACACCACATGCAGTCCAGTGCGTTTTTTTTTTCTGCATCAAAAACGCATAGATAGTAGATTATATGGTTTTCGATGGCATAGTTCACACCAGTACTTGCAGTTCCGGTGCAGTCTAGTTCCAGGAAAAAAGTAGAATGCGATAAAACGCATCAAAAATGCACCGGAACGCACCTAAAATGCACCTAAAACGCACTGGAACACACATCTCCTTATTTGAGGTTATGAAAAAAAAGGGGAGAAATGCACTGGATTGCTTCAAAAATGCACTGGAACGCACCAAAAATGCATCAAAAACACGCATGCAGAAAAGCATCCGGACTACATTTCTATGGTGTGAACTGGCCCTATTTTTCCTTGTTCTATTGAGATTGGGTCCCCTCCTCCTCTCTCCTTAACCCCGTTCACGATAGCGCAGGAATACCCCATAATTATTGTATATGCTGCATTTTTCCTGCACTGGACTGTACTGAAACGCTGTAAAACGCATCAAAAAGGCACTGGAACACACCGGAACGCACATAAACACACCACCAAAAACGCACTGGAACACACATGTTCTTATTTAAGGTTAAGAAAAAAGAGGGGGAAAAAATAACTGGACTGCATCAAAAACGCACATTCAGAAACGCATCCAGACTGCGTTTTCTATGGTGTGAACTGGCCCTTGTACTCTGTAGCTCCCAAAGTGCAGGAACATTTGTTTGTTTTTTACAGTACACTTTATACTGTATTTTGTATTGCTGTAATCATTTCTTTATGAATAAATGGTTGTGGAACGAATCATCTGAGTTTCCATTATTTCTTATGGAGAAATTTCCTTTGATATACAAGTGCTTCGAATTACAAGCATGTTTCCGGAACGTATTATGCTCGCAATCCAAGGTTTTACTGTCATTTTAAAAAAAACTGTCATTTTCAGTTTCTGGTCAAGTGCATCCTGAATTTTCTGTTCTGCCACCAAAATTTCTATTCGGTTCATCTCTATACCCTCCTAATGATTGGTAAGCTGTAATATAATACATTTTTTGTTATGTGTTTAATACTGCCAGTAAATGGCTTCAAACATGCTTGGGATAACCATAGATCTATAGTCAGACAACAAAGCTAAACAGGAGGTCCGCCCACCCCTCCAAAAATTAAAAGTCAGCAGCTACCCATACTGTACACAGACTGCAGCTGCTGGCTTTTAATGATAGGACACTTACCTGTCCTGGAGTCCAGTGATGTCGGCACCGCAGCTGATGTTTCCATTGGCTGTCGGGTGCTACCGCCGCCATTGCCGGTAAGGGAACCCGGTAGTGTAGCATTACAGCTTCACACCGGGTCCCTACTGCGCATGCGCGAGGCACCGCTGTGTTCTCCTACTGGCCCGGTGGCGTGGGGTGGAGGAGACGGAAGGAAGAGTGAGCCGAGCTGCTGACGTAATTTGCCACGGCGCGGTCTCCTGGAAGTGGGGACAGGATACTTGTGTCAAAGACAGCCCCCCCCCCCCCCCGAAAGGTGCCAAATGTGACACCGGAGGGGGGAGGAGACAAATGAGCGGAAGTTCCTATTTTGGTTGCAACCCTGCTTTAATGAAAAAAACAAAAAAAAACTACAAAAATAAAACCACTGAAAAAAAAACACAAAAAAACAAACACAAAAAAACAACAAAAAAACACACAAAAAACAAACACAAAAAAAACAACAAAAAGACACAAAAAAACCACAAAAAACCCACCAAAAAAAAAAAACAAACACAAAAAACCCACAAAAAAACCCACCAAAAAAAAAACAAACACAAAAAAAACCCACTAAAACACAAACACAAAAAAACACACTAAAAACACAGAAAAACAACAAAAAGACACCAAAAAAAACCCACCCAAAAAAAACACAAAAAAAAAACAACAAAAAAAAACACAAAAAAAAGCCACTAAAAAACAAACACAAAAAAAATGGGCAGACTTGATGGACTACTTGGTCTTTTTCTGCCGGCACTTTTCTATGTTTCTATGCTATACATGTTTTTTTTTTTTAAATTTATTTTTTGTTAGTAAAAGCGAGAAAAGTTTTAAAACCATCCAGCCTGGTAGTGACAGGGTAGTCCTCCCAGGACATTGGGACGTCAGTGTTCCTGCAGCGGCCTCTACCGGGCAGGCCTGGTAAGCGCTCATCACAAAGCCACGCCGTGCACTAGTTTGCAGAAGGGGGGGCGCATGCGCAGGGAGCTGTGCGTGACGTGGGCGGCGCGCCCGTACGTGTATGTGGAGGGACGCGGGAAGTTTGTAAAAGGGAAGGAGATCTGGCGGGCGTACGATGAGCAGGTAATATCACCGGACACTACCGGGGAGAGCCTGTATAGACAGATACACCCGGGTGCGGTAGTCCTCCCTCCTCTCTATGACTGCCGGTGTGAGGGGAGAGAGGGCCCCGGATGGAGCGGAGCCCTGTGTATAGTTGGGGGGAAGGGAGATATCAGTCAGGTCTCGGGCCCCCCCTTATAATCACTGATATGTTTCCCAGCATGTAGGTGTGATCCGGGCTCCTCCATATGTCTCCATAGGAACTCATTCACCCGGGAGGGGGCGCTGTGTACATCAATGTCTGTAGACGAGTGATCTCCGATATTTGTGGGGGGGTCTCATCCACACCGTTGTGTTCCGGAAAACGTGCGTCTTTGGCAGCCCATTTAAGTGAAAAACACGAAAAAAATGCAGATGGAAACTTGCGTGTTTTTTTTTTGTTGCTACGAATGGTGTGTATCTCGAAACGCGTGTGCCCCCCCCCCCCCCTGGATCTACACCGACCATTCTCTTTCTATAACCACTTCAATACCTGGGGGGGGGGGCACTTTTACCCCCCCCCCCCTTCCTGCCCAGACCAATGTTCAACTTTCAGCGCTCTCACACTTTGACAATTGCGCGGTCATACATCACTTTTCTTCAGTGCACATGTGTCGATGATCTCAGTACATGCAAACCGTGCGGGTTTAGGAGATATCCAGAGTAGCTACAGGTAAGTCTTATTATTACAAAGTGGTCTCTAAAGGTTTGCAACCACTTGCAGACCACACTACAGCGTGGCCGGCCAGTTCTGGGAGGGCATCATATGACGTCCTCCCGCGACGGCACTCGCTGCGGGGCGCTCTGTGATCGCTGTGTCCTCCGGGCCCTGCTGATCACAGATTGAGGTAAAGAGCCAATCAGCGGCTTTTTTTAAATTTTATTTATTTATTTATTTTTTAACCACGTGATCGGCTGTGACCAATCACAATGTAAACAGAAGCCTGTTCTCAAAAATAAAATGTGGGAGTTCTGCGCTGTGTGTGTTAAAATAATATCTAAAATCTATGCAGCTAACACACAAGCAGTATACACATCTTACAGCGTAAATAATAGTGGAAGTTTAGCACCTTTTTAAAAAAAAAAAAACACTTCTGGACCGCCCACCGTGGATTTACGTTGCCACTTTGTGACGTTAAATACCGTTCTTAAGGCAGTATATAGCTGCCATAAGCCCCATAATTTTCTTCAACGGCGGGTGGTCCGCTTTAGGGCTGAAACAACTAATCGATTAATCGACAACTAATCGATTATGAAATTAATCGATTACTATTTTCATAATCGATTAATCGCCCAGTGACCTAATGGGGTTAAAAAAAAAAACTAAAATGAGCCCCTATAGAAGAGCAAATAATTGCTACTGCAAATATTACTTTCACAGTTCTACACTAAAAAAAATGAACCCCTAAGGCCTCTTTCACACGGGGCAGATCAGTCATGATCCGCCCCGTGAACATCCGCTTGCTCAGCGGGGATAGCTCCGCCGATCCCCACTGAGCAGGAAGATGACAGGTGCATCGCTGCACACTGTGCAGCGACGGACCTGTCAGAGCGCCGCTCTCCCCTATGGGGGGATCGGATGATGACGGTCCGTAGTGTCCGTCGTCACCCGATCCGAAAACGGATGGAAAAGTAGGTTTTTCCTCCGTTACACTTTTCGGATCGGAGCGGGTCGGATGTCAGCGGACATGTCACCGCTGACATCCGACGCTCCATAGGGATGAATGTATGTCCGTTTTTCATCCGAAAACGGAAGGATGAAAAACGGACATACGGATCGTCCGTGTGAAAGAGGCCTTACAGTAGTGATTATCTGCTTTTTTTTGTACTATAAAGGGCTAATTTTAGTTTTTTTAACCCCATTATGTTACTAAACGTCTTAGACCTGGTTCACATCTATGTGTTTTTTTTGGTGCTTTTTGCAGAAACGCACTACAGTTCATTTACATGTTTTCCTATGGGACACGTTCACGCAAAACTGTGCTTTTTTGGTTCAATATACTTCAATTTGAAAAGCTGCAGAAATGCATGTAATGTGTTTTTGCAGCAATTTGTGTTTTTAATCTTCCCAACAAAAAATTGCCCAAAAAAATGCAAAAATGCAAATCGCAGCAAAATCACGTGCGCAGAAATCAAAATGCACAGCGAAAAGCACTGCAAAAACGGATCAAAAGCAAACTGCATAGGTGTGTACCGAGCCTTATGCTGGCCACACGGATCAATTTTCAGACGAGAATATTCAGACGAAAAATCTTTGTACATTCGCTGAATGAAAAAACGAACGTTCTTAAAATGACATTATTTTTGAAGGAAGACATTGTTTTTGTTCTTAATAAAAGAATTGGATCACTGAGTCTGATATTTACCAGATTCACCCTTTAATAGTATATACAGTATATATCCTCTAATAGTATATACAGTATATCTCCTCTAATAGTTTATACAGTGTATCTCTTCTAATAGTATATACAGTATATATCCTCTAATAGTATATACAGTATATATCCTCTAATAGTATATATCTCTTCTGTCTATTATGCTTAGAGTGGATTCCCTAACCATATAGTTGGTTATTTATATTTACCACTGCATAGAGATATTTAAGAATAAATTACCTTTTTTTTTTTTTAAAACTTTACACATTAACTTTTTTTTTAAGGTTATTAACCGAATAATCGATTAATCGAAACAATAATCGGCCAACTAATCGATTATGAAAATAATCGTTAGTTGCAGCCCTAGTCCGCTTTCAGATAAAAGTGGTCTCGGCTTTTATCGGCGGTGAGAGAGGTGCCCACCTGCCTTCTGCCATGTCCCGGGCGTCTCCGCCGCTTACAGGATCCTTCGGTAGCGGCAGAGACGATCTGATCCCCTTTTGGCTAAGATCAAGTGTAGTATCTGTTCTTATTAGTTGCCAGAGGAGGCGCTATGCTACTCCCAAGCGTGGGGAGGGCAGATGCAAATCCAATGGTGTCATTGCACCTGGAAGGGCAGTTTCGGTAGGGATTCATGCCTATATATATATATATATATATTTTGTGTATATATATATGTGTATGTATGTTTTTATTGAGGCATTTTGGTGAGCTAGCACAGGACCGATTGTTTATTGATATGGTGATATGAATAGATTGTGTTGCATCTGTCAGATTTTGTGAAAAATAGGAACTAAAATTTATAGGGGATTCATAAGGAGTGTGTTCTTATTTTATGCGGCCCCTCGATCCTTCTCTTGCACTGTGGGAGCAGTATGGAAAAAAGATAAATAATAATTTATTTGTACTTCATGCAGGAAACATCTAAAGGAAATTCCTGCTTCTGCCAGGAACTCCGCAAACTGGACATGGGACTCCAAGAAGAGCTCCGACCTGCTTTGTGGAATGGGAGTAACACCCATAGAGAAAGATGCACTGGACACAGAAAATACTCCTCTGGACCAAATCGTAAAGATTACTCCACCACAGAAGCGGCAGAAGCCAAAGGAGAAAGATGACACCTTTGTTATTGCTAGACGTCCAAGAGCAGCAAAAAGCTCTGCATCAGGTAGGAACTGTAGAGTGCTGTGGTCAAGTGAAGGTGTGCGGTATGTATGAGCCACCAAAACTCAGGGTAATGTCTACGTAAAAATAGAGATAGCAGGGCAAGTTTTGCAGCCACCTGACAACTTTTTCTAGGTTCAAGTGGTGCAATACATGTTGCTAGAGAGCCTGTGTGTTATGAGAAACAAACATGAGGCCTTTAAAGCAGAGGTCACTAATCTCCGGGCCATGAACTGTTAGAAACTGGGCCCCTGGGGGGGGGGGTGGCGCTGACCTCGCTGAAAGATGTCTGCATTTTGGCGAGGCTCTCTCCAGGCATTGGGGACTTCAGGTTTGAACAGGGCTTCTCGGAGCTTCCTTCTGCCTTTGCTGCACTTTTCACCCTCCTGGCCCAGCAGCAGAATGACCATCAAAAGGAAAGAGCGGCAGCAACGGCTCTCTGCCGGGTGTGAGCTACAACAAAATGGTGCTGGCAGCTTCTCTCTCAATGCGGCCGGTGCCAAACACACTAATTAAAATAGCAGCATTATTACGTGCCCAAAATTGGCTTGACATGGCTCTGCAGATCCCACTACCTCCTCGGACTCAACCATCAGCCTTCCATAGGAAACCCTGCGAAATCCAGGGCAACCCAGTGGATCTTCCTCTACCCCTCACCGGAGGTGAATGTAGCCTGTGCTTTTCCCTGATGACAACAGCATCCACACTGATCCCATCTCTGCTTTCCCAACCACAAAGCAGCCCATGGTAGATACCATGAAAGACAGGGTATGGTCATTAAAATCATCCCTGCAATCTGACATGGCTTGCATTATCTAATTTAAAGGAGAACTATGGTCAATGCTTTTTTTGGCTGTACTTCTCCTGTGGATCACAGGAGTGCAGTTCGTTCTGCACTCCTGTGCCCCGTTTTTAGCTGACAGCAGGCTGAAGCTTGCTAACGTCACTGGTCCAGGCTCTGAAAAGATCCCCACCATATAGTTGGGATCCAACCAGAAACCTGGATCAGCCTCTTGGCAATCCGCCGGGAGCCTGAGCCTGCCGCTCCCGCCCTGCCACAGACCAGCACTCCAGTGAGCGCTGGAGGGACAGAGCAGAGATACAGAAACTGACAGTCCCAGCTCTCTGCTCAGAGCAGAGGGGAGAACTGAGGGATCAGTGGAGTTTGATCGCTCAGTTGTCACTGCAGAGCCAGTGGGATACAGATGCAGCATCAGATCGAATCCTCTGTTCATCTGACTTTGCACAGATGCGATCTACATTTAATTTGATCATAAATATTTAAGCAATTTTATTTTTTTAGGCAAAGGGATACATTCATGAAATGCATACATGGGAGCTGATAAAGAATTTTCATTTGTCTAGCAGGTCCTGAGATTCACACACTCCTGCCATATATTACATGTGGCTTGGTTACCTCCCTGCTATCAGCAACAGTAAAGGAGCACTAGCACTCGGTAACTCTCTCCTCACCTGCTCTTCCTTGTCAGCATATTTGCATGCAGGAACCTAATCTTCCTCTAGCGCTGCACCATCCTCTCTTCTGTGGATTGCAAGAGGCTAATACTAAGGCAGATTTATGTACTGTACATTCATTAGATGTATTTTAAATATGATTAACTCATATTTTTGATTGAACACACAACTGCATTGACAACTTTTTCCCCTGGTGTTCAGGTTTAGGAGCGCCATGTAAATATGTTTTTAAACCAGGCTGTAAATACTTACAATCCTTTTTGTGCGTTTGTCAAGCCATTGCATTATATATATATATATATATATATATATATATATAATATTATATTTTTTTTTCTACCACTCTTCTTTCTAAAGGTATATCATGGGATTCCCTACCAGATGAGTTAGTTCTGTGCATCTTATCCTATCTGCCGCTAACTGAACTATTGAAAGCATCTTGCGTTTGTAAACGCTGGAGGAGACTATCGTAAGTGTTCAACTCAATATGGTAATATCTTTTTACAGGGTGGCTATAAGCAATATTATATGACAAATATTATTCACCGATGACACTAGACCTTGGTATAAGATGCAATATTATGTGCCAATGGCACCAGAGCTTGGTAACAGAAATGTATTCAATTTTTGAGACAGCCCTTCAGGTTGTTTTCTTGAAATAGCACAGCCTACTCCCACATCGTGTCAGACTTAAACTCCAGTGTGCTCTCCTTCAGTGATGTGACTTCTTCCATGTCGCCCCTTCTTGCTCTGCCTTTGCGCAGTCACTGACGATGTAATGATGAGACTACATTATGTTAGCACTTGGCATTTATTCCAGCATCTTACAGAAACAGGGAAAGTGCAGAGAGTGTACACTGCACTTTGTGCTTTTTTTCTTTACATTGGGAAACAAGGCCCATTCACACCTATACACACTTTTTGCATGTGCCTGCAAATGCATGGTACAACAGTTCACTGTGTATGTGCAATTCAATTTTAATGGCAATGAACACATCTATAGAGTTGGCTCCTTTTTGCACACTAGGCCGTCTAGGAGCAGTGTTTCCCTCCAGGCATTTTAGTGTGCCCCGGAGGGACAGGTGCAGTGCCCAGCCCCACTGCTGGCAGCCTGTCAGTCTATGGCAGGCTGCAGCTGGACAAGACTGAATGCTGTGTCCATTGAGTAGTACCTGAAGGCCTGGAATGCAATGTTCTGTACATGAATGCATGGGGCCCTAAGTGCAGGTACCAACCGGTACTGCTCCTAGACCGCTCTGTGTTCTAAGGGCCTTAACATACCTGTGCTTTTGTAAAAAAAAAAAAAAAAAAAAAATGGAATAGCTTATTGAAAAAGAGAAAGTATAGTCGATATAAAGAAAAATGTGTGAAAGGGCCCTATGGCCCAACTAAAGTCACAAAATGTTTTTTCAGTTAAACATTGTACTAAGAATCCTTTTTTTTTTTTTTTTTTTCCCCCTACTGTACAGACCAGTAGGAATTGGAGTTATACCACTTAGTAGCCAACACTCAGTAACAGTGAGAATACCTTTTGAAATTTTTTCGCAATATAAGTATGAAAAATCTTGTGCTAAGGGGAGTGTTAAGAAATGCACATATATGGGGTTAATAAGATAAATGTGAGATTTCACTTGGGCATTTTTATGCATATTGGTGCTGAACAACATTGTATGAGCACTGACTAATGGTATAAGTAGCATTTCATTTCTGTGGGAAGTGGAGGCTGTTATATAAGCACCAGATTGGACTATATCAGAATTTGGACAAAAAAAAAGTACCCCAGCAGTTTTGGTTTTTTGGACTGCTGTTTAGCCTAGTAAGTGATAAACATTTGCTCAGATAATTGATTTAGGCTGTTCTGCAATTTCTGTGCAATAACTTTTTTTTTTTTTTTCTTGGGATGTCTTGTGCATGCTCAGACTACATATAAAACATGTTGTTCCTTTCTCCTAGGTGTGATGAATCGCTGTGGCACAGTTTAGACCTCACTGGAAAACATTTGGTGGACGGAGTTATCGGATATTTGTTGTCTCTAGGAGTGGTTGTGTTGCGCTGTCCTAGATCTTGTATTGGAGAACCAATGTTTAAACAGATCAGGTGAGCAATCGCCTAGACACGAGGTGGAAGACAAAAGATCTGAATAGACATTGATCTGCACATAAACAAGCTTTCTGGTATCGGCCAAGCAATCTGCATTTCTATTTGTTTATTGTGTAGACAGCCCTGGTATTGACTGATCAGTAATGATCAGCAGAATTTTTCAGCTTTGAGTGTCTGCACAGTTTGTTCCACCCGGCACACACTAGTTTCCTGTACTGACTATAATGCCCCGTACACACGTTCGGATTTTCCGACGGAAAATGTGTGATAGGACCTTGTTGGAAATTCCGACCGTGTGTGGGCTCCATCACACATTTTCCATCCGATTTTCCGACACACAAAGTTTGAGAGCAGGATATAAAATTTTCCGACAACAAATTCCGATCGTGTGTACACAAATCTGACGGACAAAGTGCCACGCATGCTCAGAATAAATAAAGAGATGAAAGCTATTGGCCACTGCCCCGTTTATGGTCCCGAGGTACGTGTTTTACGTCACCGCGTTCAGAATGATCGGATTTTCCGACAACTTTGTGTGACCGTGTGTATGCAAGACAAGTTTGAGCCAACATCCGTCGGAAAAAATCCTAGGATTTTGTTGTCGGAATGTCCGAAAAAGTCTGACCGTGTGTATGTGGCATTATTCCCCCAGGCTCAGTGCCATTGGGCAGCTTAAAAACAGCCGAATACAAAGTTAACCACTTAAGGTCCGCCCTATAGCTGTTTTACTGCTACAGAGCGGCACCTTTTGCTGGATCACGTGTGTATATATACGTAATCCGACATTTTCAGGTAGAGGGCGCGCATGTGATTGCATACAGTGGTAGTCTATTGGCAGGTGCCGCAGACTCGATGTCCACCAGCACCCACTGATAATCCTGCAGAGAGGCAGATCTCCGTTCTGTTTATGCAAACAAGGCAGATCGCCATTCTGACAGGAAGGAAGGCACGGATCCTGTGTCTCTGCAAAGCAGGGACTAGGATCCATGTCTTCCCCCCCCTTAAAAGCACCTCTTACAGTGTAGCGAAACACAGCTTAGGCGCACAGTTAACCCTTTGATCGCCCGTTACCCTCTTCCCATCCAGTGTCAATAGTACAGTGACAGTGCTTTTTTTAGCACTGATCACTGTATTAGTGTAACTGTTCCCCAAAAAGTGTCAGTGTCTGCCGCAATATCACAGTCCCTGCTATCGCTGCCATTACTAGTTAAAATATATAATAAATAATTTTATTATTATTATTTTCTTTAAATTGTCACCAAAAGAAAGCTCTGTGGGGGGAAAAAAATTAAAAAAGGCACAAATTTTATTTGTGTACAGCGTTGCATGACTGCGCAATTGTCAGTTGAAGCGTTTGTTAACCCAAAAAAAAAAAACAGATTTAACATACTGTTCCTTTTTAAAGCAGTGATATGCAATTAGCGGACCTCCAGCTGTTGCCGAACTTGCAGAGCAAGACTCTGACAGCCACAAACATGACATGATGGGACTTGAAGTTTTGCAACAGCTGGAGGCCTGCTAATTGCAGATCTCTGCTTTAAAGCATGTTATACAGCACAGTGCTTGTGCTGTGTCATTTGGCCCCTGTAACACCTAAAAAACCTGGCTGATCCTGCCTGGCTCTACCCTCCCCCCTGCAAACCGACCACGCTGCTAAACCATTGTGGTCTGTTTGCGTGATTCTCTCAGCCGCAACTCTCCTGTCTGTGTCCATCCCCCTCCTCCCCTCCTTGCTGTTTTACCTGATAAATGATTTGTAGTTTGTACAGCCAGCCTTGTGACTTGCACAACTTCTCCACAAAAAAGGAGACAGAGTTGTCCTGATTTAAACAATTTCTCTTCCTGATTTAGCTGTTCAAAATGAATCGCCTCCAGGTGATCAATGTACATTGCAGGGATTTTAACAAACTTTTATAGCAGGACCTGTTTCTGTTTTAATGGAGAGGTTCACCTTTTTGCACGTTACACCTGTATTTAGAGTTTAACAAAGCAACCCCCCTCTCCCTGCACCCACTGTCGCATCTTAAAATCATTGCGGCTGTGCAAGGCCCCGTCTGCCCAACCATGTCAGTCATTCACAGCGACCTGTGAATGAAGTAACTACAAGTCACCACAGCAGACTGCTTGTAGTTTTCAATGGACTGCGAGGGATCTTGTGATCGCCCCCATAGTAAGAGAAAGCTGAAACAAATGTCTGCAGGAGCCTGACATTGCACCTATGATCCACTAATCATGGCAATACTCTGCAAGACTCCTGTGGAAAAAATTGTAAATGCCGTTTCTTTCCTGAAAAAATGTGCACTTAGGTGAACTTGGCCTTTGGGGAAAAAAAGCTGTATGTTTCACTGTGTTCTTTGGAAGTCTGAATGGGAGTGTCTGTGTTCAGTCCAATTAGCTGATGCACTTGCCATCTTCCAGTTAGGAAAGTTGCAGTATCTGCATCCCTTTAGAAGTAAATAACCCTTAGGGAGTATCTCAAACAAACTATAATGCCTATTGCAGAGGATGCCTAAAATCTGACTTGAATCTTAGTGTAGACTTCTGGGAAAATCGGTGAGCCAATCACAAGAAGGTAATTACTTTTCTGGGGAAGTTCTGTACACCAACTGCGTGCAGAAGGCCTCCAGGTAGCCATATTGCATTGTATGGAAAATGTTAGCACTGAAGATTGTAATCTTAAATTACAATATGGCTTGTGTTCCAATTGTATATGCTGTATTTTTTGTTATTTGCTATATTTTTTTTTTTTTTTTCACGAAAGTGGAGTTACCCTAGGACCATTGTAGTTCCAAACTACAATGTCTCAATGCCTAGCCTAGAATCTACCATATTGGTTTTTAAGGAATGTTGTACCTCCTATTGCATATTTGGTAAACCCTAAGGTGGTGGTGTTGCAGGATCATTGGTACTCTTTGCTTCCTGCACAATTAGATCAGTGGGATAATTTGACAGTAGATTGTCATTATGCATTTCCAGAGAAAGGAAACGACTGGTAAATTCCCAGTCTGAGCTGCTTTTAGTTGCTGTGGCTTACAACATACGCTATTTGCAGTATTTGAGTAAACCAGTATAATGCAGTTTAATTTACTAACCTATTTTACAGACCTTTGCGTCTACAACACGCAGACTTTTCTCATTGCACAATCAGCATAGACGCTTTGCGGAGTATGATTTCACGATGCCATAGGCTGCAGAATTTGAGTGTGGAAGGGCTGGAGCTGACTGATGACATCATAAGGTAAGAGACAGCAATGCCATAGAGGCCTTCTATTGGTATACTATTGTTTGGTATAATACTTATCACTTATTTACACTGTATGGAAGTTTCTTGGAGTAGCCTAAATGATCTTCTACAGTTAGCCTAGAATTTATCAGTGTGTTTATATACTATGTAATTAGTCAAAGCTAATTTTAGATTTACTGTAAACATCATGCAGGCAGTCCACAGTTAGGAAAGAGTGCATTTCACTACATTACTAAGACCCCTTTCACACTGAGGCAGTTTTCAGGCACTTTAGCGCTAGAAATATCCTCTAAAAAGCGCCTGAAAACTGCCTCCCATTCAGTGCAATGAGTGCTTTGACACTCAGGCAGTGCGCTTGCGGGACGTTAGAAAAAGTCCTGCAAGCAGCATCTTTTGGGGCAGCTTGGGAGCGCTTATAGCGCTCCCAAAACGCCCCTGCCCATTGAAATGAATGGGCAGCGCCTATAAAGCGTTTTGAAAGCGCCGCAAAACAGGACTTCTTTTCCCATTTACGTCTTTCAGGACAGCACCATAGAGAGACCTTGACTCCTCCCCTTCTGAGGAAACACCGCCTTCAACTTTAAGATTTAAACCTCACCGCTTCCCCCCGGCCCCTCAGTTCTGGTGTTTCCTCCGGTGGGGAGACATCGCAAGGAACCAGGGCTAAACAGCCAGGGAGGCTGAGGCTAATTGCAGGCTGAGCAGAGGGGGGTGGATCGGGCGCTCTCTCTCTCTGTCTCTCTCCTGCTCATTTTCCTTAAAAGACTGCAGTCTAAGGGGCTAGTGTGGCTGGGTACCTTTTAAGACTGCACATCACGCTCCTCCAGCTTCTCTTAGTGAAGCTGGAAGCTGGAGGGGTCCGTTTTCGTTTTGCCTAGCAGTAGCATAGGCGGAGGCACAGGAGACCGCCCTGCACTAGCAGCCAGCGTGGGAGCTCTGAGCGCTGGGTCGGAGGGCGGGTGACGTCATTTCCGGCGGAGGTCAGTGCTTCCGTCTGACCCGTGACTTCCGGTTCCGGTCGCGGTGATGAAAACGGACCGCGCGTTCGGCTGGTGCTGCCTCTGACCTGCTGTGGGGACAGCATACAGAAGCTTGGAACACCACTGTACTCTAAAGGAGATGTCGGAAGCAGAGGCTTCAAGAACCGCTCCAGGAGAATCCTGCACCAGCCACTCCAAGGTAAGAGGAACCCTGGGGTGGTGTTCCCTTACCGCTTCCTGTAAGCTCCACAGGTGTAGAACTCCCCTTGGTGGTGAGGGGGGGGGTGTGACTGGGTCCCTGGTGGTGGTCGGTCCCGGGAAGTGCACCCCTGGTGGCCCTCTGTGTTAGTGCTGGTGGATAAGTTTGCTGATTGCTCCCTCTTTTTTAACTTATTTTACAGGGCAAAGCTACAGAGAAAACCAAGTCGCCCCACAGTACCAAGAAAAAATGCCCCTCATGCAGAATCACAATGGGGGAATCTTGGTCTAAGCCCCTCTGCAGGGAATGTATAGAGGGGTTAGTAAGGGAGCAGTCTGAAGAACAGTCTTCAGATTTAGCAGCATCCGTTAAGGAGCTTTCTAATACGGTGCAGACCTTTAAGACACTATTTTCCAGTCTTCAGTTGCCACAGCCGCAGGTTATTCCTCCACCAGCACAGCTGAGTGTCCCTCAGTCCTTAATGGATGCTCCCTCGGGAAGTGGAGAGAATCCAGGAGGTGCCAGACTCGAGGTTGAGGAAGAGCCTGATAGCGAGTCTTCAGATCCCCAGGGGGAATCAGAGGGAGAGGAGGTGGAAGGGGAATCCACAAGATCCTCTCGCTACAAGCTTTCCCTGGAAGAGGTGGAGGAGCTCCTAGGAGCCATTCATACCACCCTAGGAATCCAGGAAGAAAGAAAGAAGCTATCACTCCATGACCAGATGTATAAGGGACTAGGGGAACATAAAAGGAAGGTGTTCCCGGTCCATGAGGTCTTGGTCGACGCCATCAAAAAAGAATGGCAAGACCCCGAAAGGAAACCTTTCCTTTCAAGAGCACTTAAGCGTAGGTTCCCCTTTGCAGAAGAGGAGGCGCTGGTATGGAACAAATCTCCTAAGCTAGACGCAGCCTTTTCGCAGGTCTCCAGGCACACTGACTTGGCCTTTGAGGACATGGGGGCACTCCCAGATCCCATGGATAAGAGGATAGATTCCCTTCTGAAAAAATCCTGGGACTCTTCCCTAGGGAACCTCAAACCCGCCATGGCGTCCACAGTCGTGGCACGAAACATGGAATACTGGCTGACGCAAATTAAAGCACACATAGAGGCAGGAACGCCTAAGGAAACAATCCTGTCGTCTTTCCCCATGCTCCTGAAGGGAGTAGCTTATCTGGCAGATGCTTCAGCTGAATCGGTGCGTATGTCCGCAAGATCAGCCGCTTTGTCTAATTCGGCAAGAAGAGCCTTATGGCTTAAAACGTGGCAGGGAGATA
Source organism: Lithobates septentrionalis (assembly GCA_037952835.1). Classification (NCBI taxonomy): domain Eukaryota; kingdom Metazoa; phylum Chordata; class Amphibia; order Anura; family Ranidae; genus Lithobates; species Lithobates septentrionalis. The sequence continues at coordinate 75,043 of JBBDGP010004528.1, read as the reverse complement.
CCGCATCCAAGGTTAAACTTTGCGGCATTCCTCTCACGGGGGACTTGCTTTTCGGACCAGGTCTGGAAGCCGTGTTGGATCGAACGGCTGACAGAAAAAAGGCGTTCCCTTTTAAAAGGAAACCGGCAGAGACTAAAAGAAAGTCTCGGCCCTGGAAGAAATTGGACCCCCCAAAATCTGATCAACAGAAAAAGGGGTGGGGACAAAAAGGGAAAGGGCTTGGGGGGGCTATTTTTCGCCCTCCTGAACAGCCCAAAAAGACAAAGTGACAGAATAACGGTGGGAGGAAGATTGGGGGCCTTCCTTCCACAGTGGGAGATGATCACCTCCAACCATTTTATTTTGGAAGTCATAAGAAGAGGGTACAGGTTAGAGTTTGCAGAACCTCCACCATGCAGACTCCTGGTAACCACGCTACCGAAATGTGCAGAGAGGTCAGCGGCTCTCCTTTCCTCCCTCCAGGAGTTGGAGGAACAGGAGGTGGTAGTTCGAGTTCCAGAAGGAGAGACGGGCAGAGGCTTTTACTCCCACATTTTTGTGGTGCGCAAACCCTCGGGGAAGTTCAGGCTCATCCTGAACCTGAAGCCTCTGAACGTCTCGCTCACCTACAGGAGGTTCCGAATGGACTCGATCTATTCGGTAAAAACGCTCCTTCCTCCGAACTGCTTCATGGCATCGGTAGACTTGAGGGATGCCTACCTGCACATTCCCATTGCAGATCAGTGTCAGAAGTTCCTCAGGCTGGCAGTAAATACCAGAGAAGGGACGTTTCATTGGCAATTCAGGGCCCTTCCCTTCGGGCTATCCTCGTCCCCCCGCATCTTCACCAAAGTCATGGTAGAAGTCTTGGCTTTCCTACGGATCAAGGGCATCTCAGTGATCGCATATTTAGACGATCTACTACTTTTTGCCTCTTCCCCGGAACAACTGTCGCAGGACCTACAGTTCACAAGGAACATTCTAGAGGGTCTAGGTTGGCTCTTAAATCTGGAAAAGTCCAATTTGACTCCATCGCAAAAGGTAGTCTTTTTAGGTTACCTGTTGGATTCAACAAAACAGAAGGTCTTCCTGCCAATGGAGAAAATCCAGAAGGTAGACAAGGCAATGTTGTTACTCCAGGGCAGCCAACAAATATCAGTAAGAAAGGCTATGTCAGCCTTAGGGTTACTGACGACAGCACTTCCAGCAGTTCAATGGGCAGGGTTACACTTTCGCCCTTTACAACTCTTCATCCTGAGTATTTGGGACCACAGTCAGGGGTCTTTGGACTCCCTGATAACCATACCAGGCCAGGTCAAGAGATCCCTATGGTGGTGGCGAAGAGAGGCCAATCTCTCACAGGGTCTGGAGTGGGTGCTGCCGGTGTCCAGATGCGTCACGACCGATGCGAGCGGCAGAGGTTGGGGGGCGCATATGGAGGACCGGGTGGCTCAGGGCGTCTGGCGGAGGGAGGACGCAAGAAGATCCTCCAACTGGAAAGAGCTGAGAGCAGTAGCCTTGGCACTCAGAGCCTTTCAAAAGGAACTTCAGGGACAGCATGTGAGAGTCCGGTCGGACAACTCCTCAGCTGTAGCCTACATAAACAGGCAGGGGGGTACAAAAAGCAGGCCCTTGTGGACCCTGGTAGAAAGCATTCTCAAATGGGCCGAAGTAAATGTCCTATCCCTCTCGGCAGTGCATCTGAAGGGGGAACAAAATCTGGTGGCAGATTTCCTCAGCAGGAAACGGCTAAGAGAAGGCGACTGGGTTCTGAACCAGGGGGTTTTCGAGGCAATATCCCAGAAATGGGGAAGGCCATGCATAGACCTCTTTGCCTCGAGAGAGAACAGGAAGGTGCATCTCTTCTTCTCCCTAAACAGGTGGGATGGAGCTCTAGGGGTAGACGCACTGGCTCAGAGTTGGACTTTCGACAGGTGTTATGCCTTCCCCCCACCTGTACTGATCCCAGCTGTTCTAAGAAAGTTCCAGCTGGAAAACACAACCCTCATTCTTATTGCGCCACATTGGCCCAGGAGGCCTTGGTTCTCCATCCTGAGAAGTCTGGCAGCGGAACCCCCCTGGCTTTTGCCAGTTCAGGAGAATCTCCTTTCCCAGGGGCCAATCTGTTGTCCCCAGGTGGGGAGATGGAACCTCGCGGCTTGGCTACTGAGGAGGGATTGTTGAAGAGCAGGGGTTTCTCAGATAACTTAGTGAAGACCCTCCTAAATTGCAGGAAAAAAGAGACCCAGGCTATCTACCAAAAAACGTGGAAGCGTTTTAATAGCTGGTGCACAGAAACTTCCTTTGATGTTCACAGCTCTATAGCGGTCTTAGAGTTCCTGCAAGCAGGGGCGGACAAGGGTTTAGCCCTTGGCACCCTGAAAGGACAGGTCTCCGCTTTAAGTGTGTTTCTGGAGAAACAACTGGCCTCCGATCCTTGGATCGTTAGATTTTTTAAAGCATTGAGTAGGCAGAGACCTTTGAGGGTCTCCCCCTTCCCAATGTGGGATCTTTCTTTGGTCTTACAAGCGCTTACAGGGGAACCTTTTGAGCCATTGGAGACGTGTACGCTAAAATGGATTAGCCTCAAAACGGTGTTTTTGGTGGCAATCACTACGGCAAGAAGGGTGAGTGAACTCGAGGCCCTCTCCATTAGGGCACCCTTTTTTCAGATATTTCCGGACCGGGTAATTTTTAAAACCGATCCGGCCTTCTTGCCAAAGGTGGCCTCGGTTTTCCATAGAGGCCAGGAAATTGTTTTGCCCACCTTTTGTTTGAATCCTGTGAGGGAACAGGAACATAGGTTTCATAAACTAGATGTAAGAAGGTGTGTCCTGCAGTACTTGGAGGATACAAAACCATTTAGAAAATCTGATTCCTTTTTTGTGTTATTTTCAGGAACCAAGAAGGGAGACAGAGCCTCTAGGCGCACCATAGCTAGGTGGTTAAGGTTAGCCATCAGCCAGGCCTATATAATTAGCGGGTTGGAAGCCCCCAAGGGTATCAGGGCACACTCCACTAGGGCAGTGGCGACCTCTCAGGCCGAGTGGGCTGGTGCGTCTCCGGAGCAGATCTGTAGAGCGGCAACGTGGTCCAGATTCGACACGTTCGTGAAACACTACAGATTGGACCTTCTGTCAGCAAAAGACCAGGCTTTTGGGCGTAAGGTTCTGCAGGCAGTAGTCCCACCCTAAGGTAAGGTGCTCGCTCATCCTCTCTATGGTGCTGTCCTGAAAGACGTAAATGGGAAAATCGGAGTTACTTACCGGTAACGTCCTTTTCCAGGAGTCTTTCAGGACAGCACAATTACCCACCCTACTTTAGGGACATTCGTGAAGAGTTCATCGCAGAAGAACGTCAGGTAAGATCAGAATTATTATGACGTGTTCTTGTGTCTCCCCAGCTAACCGGAGGTCCTCTTGAAGAACTGAGGGGCCGGGGGGAAGCGGTGAGGTTTAAATCTTAAAGTTGAAGGCGGTGTTTCCTCAGAAGGGGAGGAGTCAAGGTCTCTCTATGGTGCTGTCCTGAAAGACTCCTGGAAAAGGACGTTACCGGTAAGTAACTCCGATTTTTTTTTTTTTTTCTTTTTTTCTAAGGTCATGTTACATGACCATTAAAAAAAGTGACCTTTTTTAAAAAATCTGAAAGGTGCCGCTAAAACAACGGGTGCTTTAGCGGCGCTGCAGTGTGAAAGGGTTATAAGTGTCTCTCTATATATAGGGGGGGGGGGGGGGGGGGCGCGACGGCTCATAAGTACACTTGTCTGCTGTAAATGGCAGCCTGTTGCAATGTTTCAACTTATGACATTGCTATTGTGGCAGCATGATGCATCAAGTGTCTTCTGTTGTATCTAAAACAGTTAACTAGTGGTAGGTCTTATTTGTATTTTACATATATAGTTTTTAGGGACTTTGTGTGGAGGGGAGGAAAACCTAGAATTAGATTTGAAATACTACAGAAGCCTATTGATAAGGGGGGAATTGCGATAGCTAACGCAAGATATTTTATTGCATCACAATTACAACATTGGCATGGTTGGGAGGCAGAGAATGTGGATGACCCTATACAAAATATAATAGCATCTCAATTTAAAAAAAATACCAACTAATAGTAGCTCATCATTCATAAAAAAAGGTTCCCTACCTTCCAGCTGATTCATAGAATATGGGAAGCAGTACGAAATATAACACAAGGGATATAAGAATCAGATGCCCATATGGGATAATTATTGCCTTTATGAATTAAAAAAACGTTCGGAATTTTCAAACTGGAAAAAAGCGGGTACAATATTTCTGTACCATTTTATATGAAGGAAATGTTTTACTCCCTTTTTAACCCCTTCCCGCCGACCGTACGCAGATATGCGTACTTGGGTTTCGGGGGTTATACCAGGATGATGCCCGCAGCTGCAGGCATCATCCCGGTACTGTTTAGAGCCGGCGATTGGCTATCCGTGTATAACAACCGATGTGGCTAAAAGCCGCTCGGCTGTTATACCGGAGCAGCGGGAGGGGAAGTTCCCCCCCTACCGCCGCTCTTACCGGGCCTCCCGGTCGATCCGGAGGCTCGGTGACCAATCCGATGCGGCTGGGGGCAGGCTGGAACGAAGCTGTGGGCGGCTTCGTTACAGCCTTCAAATTGTAAACGCGGAAGCGACGTCATGACGTCACTTCCCGTTTACTCGGCTGCCAATGGCGCCGGTTTTTAAAAAGTACACAGTATTCAGAATCGCCGTTTTCGGCGATCTGAATACTTTGAAGTGTAAAGGAGGGATGGGGGGTCTTTTAGACCCCCGATCTCTCCATAAAGAATTCCTGTCACAAGGGATGTTTACATTCCTTGTGACAGCAATAAAAGTCATCAAAACATTTTTTTTTTTTTTAAACACAATTTATGAATTTAAAAATAAAATAAATAAGAAAAAAAAATTTTTTTTTAAAGCGTCCCCGCGAGCTCGCGCAGCAAAGAAAATGCATACGGAAGTCGCGCACACATATGTAAACGGTGTTCAAATCACACATGTGAGGTATCGCCGCGATCGTCAGTGAGAGCAATAATTCTAGAACTAGACCTCCTCTGTAACTCTAACCTGGTAACCTTAAAAAAAATTTAAAGCGTCGCATATGGAAATTCTTAGGTACCGTAGTTTGTCGCCATTCCACGAGTGCGTGAAATTATAAAGCGTGACATGTTTGGTATCTATTTACTCGGCGTAACATCATCTTTCACATTATACAAAAAAATTGGGGTAACTTTCCTGTTTGGATTTTTTAAAATTCATGAAAGTGTCCCTTTTCCAAAAATGTGCTTTTTAAAACACCGCTGCACAAATACCGTGTGATATAAAATATTGCAACGATCTCCATTTTATTCTCTATATTCTCTGCTAAAAAAATATACATAATGTTTGGGGGTTCTAAGTAATTTTCTAGCAAAAAATACAGATTTTAACTTGTAAACACCAAATTTCAAAAATAGGCTTAGTCATGAAAGGGTTAATATATTAAAAGATCGTTATCAGTTAACGAATATTTTTTTTTTTTTTTTTTACCAATACCTCCAAATACATCATGCATTACAAATCCAAAGCTTAAAAATTCAATTACAGTATGAACACTCAAAAATTATAACAATGGCAACATTGGTTGCCCGTAAGAAACGAGGACTAATAGATCTTTATTCTAAATTACAAATAATGGAGACCACTGAAAAACACAAAATAATTTTGCCCAGTGGCAAGGAGACATTGAGGATTTGAATGAGGAGGACTGGACACATGCCTTGGAAATACTTCCTAGGACATCTCTCTCGCCCTCTCAAAGGTTATCTCGGCTCTTTATTATACATAGGGCTCATTACACTCCACAAAAACGTTATACTTGGGGGGGGGGGAATATGTAACATCGCTATGTCTGAGATGCTCTTTATTTAATGGGTCTCTTATCCACATGCTTTGATGTCCAAAGCTTCATCGTTATTGGAACAAAGTATTTACAACCCTGCACTCGTTATGCTCCACTGAGATAATAGGGACTCCTAAACTTGCACTACTGGGCATAATAGCTGATGGAGCACTATCAGCAGATATGCATACTATGTGGATAAGATCCATATATTTAGAACGAAAAGTCATTCTACAAAAATGAACATCCGTCTCCCTTCCAACCCATAACCAATGGGTTGAGAAACTTAATTATATACTTTAAAAGAGAAAATTTAACATTTAAGCATAGAGGTACACCCCGAAGGTTTGATAAAATATGGTCACGTTGAATAGAATCTAGTAATGTATTAAATTATCTAGTGGAAAGGAGTGAAGGTAGAGGAGATAGATGAGAGTAGAGAGCTGGGGTAGAAGGGTGAGGAGTAGAAGAATGATGGGAAAAGATAAGTTGAACCCACTTGGAGGAAGTAGCCATAGGCTAATGATTGATATTGGAGGAGTCTAAGATCTTGTACAGAATGTATCTATGTTTGTACTGTTTCCCTTATGATACATTATGTTATAGTCAGGTGCAAGGTTTGTTTTGTGTGTTTTCTTACTTTGATACTTATTGGATTAACTTGATATAATATTTGTTTATGTATCACAATAAGAATATATTATGGACTTGATCATTTTTTATAAACCAATATATTTGATTAAAAAAAAAAAAAAAGATATGGTAAGGCAGGTTTGTACTATGCATACATTAAATTGTGTATATTGTAATAATTGAATAATTGTCCTGAAGGCAATACAGAGTTTAACTGGGATGACTCTATGTAGATATACAGAAGGATAACCCATTTGTGTATCTATGGCGTGAGCAGAATCAGGAAGTAGTGATAAAATACTGTGGTAACTGTATGATTACACTACACGATTAATTGAGGAGTAGTGGAGAGGAGGTAATCAAAGTCACCCACTGCTTAAAACATTGATTTAACCTATGAAACAGCATTCCCACTGTATGATCACACACTTGACTGTTAAGCCAAGAACAGTCAGAGCATCTCCATAAGAACATGTTCTAATTGTAAGCTTTGCACTAAACGGGCCAAGTGCATCTGTGGCATGGATGACCTTTTTAAATTTCCATTTACATGCATCTTTAGAGACACAAGCAGTTGTCTTCTGCTTCACGATACAGCACACATGGAGGGGAATAATGCAATGTTCAAAGCTAAAGGCCAAATTATTCTTATTAGTTGAATCTAGAGTTTTATTTTATTAAATATTTGTTTTTCTGTATAACTTTCGGGATCCTGTTCTCTTCAGTGCCATCGCCCAGAATTCAGATCTGGTAAGACTGAACCTTGGTGGTTGTTTCGGCTTCTCGTCAGAATCACTATCACACATGCTGAACAGCTGCTCTAGGTAAGACTTTCTTCTTCTCTCAGGCAGTGTATAAAATTAAGATCTTGTCCGGACAACGTAGAAACCAGAAGGAATTTTGGACAACCAATGGAAAGTCCTTCTACCAAAGACAATACAAAAACGTCAAGATATTTCTTCAAATAAGAACTGAAATGGAGTTAGATTATTTCTATTTCTTTATTTTAAATACATTTAAAATAAAAAATTTTTTTTAAATTTATGTCAAAGTCAGACTTGAAGCATATGATGACTAAATACATAAGCATAGGCTATTTTCAATAAATCTATCACTGTCTTAGATTTAGATGGAGGGATCCAAATGTATATTTTTAAATATTGCCTTTCTGTAAATATCAGCCTAGACCTTGCTCTTCCGACTCCCAATTGTCTCCATTGGTGATAGCCTTGTGACCAGTAGGCTGGTAGCAGGGGTTTGGGTTAAAGCGATATCTGTCTTTTTTTTTATTTAAAAACAAATAAAAGAATAAACTTGTTATACTTACCTAAAATGTCCCATATAGTGCAGCGCCTTAAAAATTGTGCTAAAAATGAATCCTTATTAGTGCATAAATTCTCAAAGATCATCAAACAAAGTTCATAAAATATGTAGACTCCACCGCTGTACTCTTCAATCCCCTATCAGGTTAATGACACCAAATCGTGCACACCACCACCACCGGCTGAAAAAACTGCTCACCTCAAAGATAACTTCAATGGGCACTGTGCATAATCGCTCCTGTGCTATACCTAACTGCGATCTCTCTCCTCCCCTCCTGGGAATCACCTCTGTACGCGTCTCTCAATTCGGCAGACTACATGCAATCAACAAGCAGACTCCATAATGCTCTTCATTTAAACAAGTTTATTAAAATGCCCCCTTATTAAAAACACTTACAAGATAACAATTAAAACACACTAATAAGGATGCATTTTTAGCACAGGATTTAAGGAATTTTGTGGCGCTGCACTATATGGGACATTTTTGGTGTGGTGAAATCACTAACAGTGTACAGCAGCCACTGTGAATAGACACTATATATTTGCACAGTATTCTATATTTATATTTTCACGTTATTGATTGTTGCATAAGATTTTGTTCTATTTGGATGTATTATTTAGTATATTTTATAGGTAGTAGGGATAGACTGATTATCGGTGCGGCCGATATAAACTTTTTCAGAAGTATCGGTCAAAAAACTGACCGATATTGCTTCAAGGGGTTTGCTCGACTGTTAGCAGCGGGAGGGTACATGTTTGCCAATTAAAAAAAAAAAGAAAAACTCCTTTACAATCACTTTAAGCTGTCCATATCTTCTCAGGGTCCTACTGAGTGTTTTAACTCACGGAAATCTCTGTATTTGCATAGTTTAAACAAAGTCAGTGAGATTTGCCTAGGTCCACTATACAATCATGTTTCAATAACAATGTAGTGCAAAGACCAACCTAAACACACAAACTGAATCTGTTATTTATTTAGGGTCTGGGACTACATAATTGTGGGTAAAACTAAAGGAGATTCTATGATAGTCTAACATGAGGCTAGAGTGCACTGGTTTTGGAGTTTTCTAGGCTCTTCTGGGTCTTTGCCGTTCACAATGATTTAGGAATGAAAGCAGTTTATACTCTTGTAAATATTTCGGTGTACATTAAAGCAGTTCTTCTGCATATGTACAAAAAATATTAGAAGCAAGCAGTTACAAATACTGTAACTGCTGACTTCGTGACTAGCCCCACAGCTTCCTGGGGGGGGGTGCAAACTTTGCTGGACCAAAGGTGGTGGCCGATAATTGTCAAATGTAGGCACCGCCTCCCCCAGACATAAAATAAAGTGCCAACATTTGAAGGAGGGGGGGGGGGTGTCATAAAATGAAATAGTACACAACTTTTGCTATTTGAATGATAATTCCCCTATAACTGTATTTAATGCAGGCTGGATGAATTGAACCTCTCCTGGTGTGACTTTACAACGAGCCATGTGAAGAGCGCAGTGGTTAATTTTCCGAGAGGTTTAACCCAGCTGAATTTAAGTGGATATCGCCAGAACCTGGATTTAGCTGGTATATTGAAACTAATTTCAGCTGTATAATTTTATTTTGTTGTCTGTTGCTGATGCGTGTGACTAAGGACTAATTTCAGCTAAATCCTATTTTTCTTGTAGATGTGGAGGCTTTAGTGCAAAGATGTCCTGAACTTACCAATTTAGATTTAAGGTAAGTAAAGCTCATCATTGTACCCCTTAACAAATATAACACAGAACCATTTTTGTGGGCTCAGTCAGTTTTTAGCAGGTGGGATCACTGACTATTAAACTCCACACCTACTGAGAATCCAATAATTCTGGATAGAGAAGATACAATATTAAAGCCTATTTCCTATTTTGCAGTCGAATGTGCAAAAACTCCACTACGTTTTGTGTTCCCATTCAGACAGTATGTCTATTTTTGACCTTTTTTGGATGTTTCTTGGGAGGAGGTGTCAAGGCTGACTGCAGGGGTGTTTTTTTTTTTTTCTTTTTAATAATGTTTAGCGTGAGCCTGTCCCAAATCTATCATCCTCCTACAATGCAAGAAGTCCAGCCTTTAAGCTGGGTTCACACTGATGCGGCCAGGGGTCCGGTGCATCCCTGTACACCAATTTACAAATGTATCGGGTCTGAATTTTTGCCTGAATTGGCACGTGAAACTGAGCCAAAGACGCACAGGACCATTTTCCAATGCGAACCGCGGCCTCCTCGGAGCTGTGTGAACCGGCTCTATTGAGAGCCGGTCACAGTCTCCTGTCATGTGAATTGGATACCCGCATACAATTCGCCTAAGTGTAAACCCAGCCTTAAACCTTTATCCCTTTTGTTAGGACAGAGTAGATTTACTAAACCTGGTGCAGCTGTGCATGGTAGCCAATCGGCTTCTGATCTTAGCTTGTTCAATTAAGCTTTGGCAATAAATCCTGGAAGCTGATGGGTTCTTCAGAGTTGCACTCTCCAGCTTTAGTAAATAACCCCTAGTGTTCAAATCTAGTTACAATTGATGATCTGCCGTCACAGTGCAGACGGGGTTAATTATGGAAAACACAGCTGCTCACCCCTTCATAAACAAAGAGCACTACATAGTATTTTTCCATGCCGGAGGGTCCAGAATAGAGCATCCAAAAAAAGTAAACGGCAACTTTTACAATTTTTTTTTTTTTTTTTTTTTTAAAGCTATGCTATGTGAATGGGAACATGTAACAAATATAAAGTGGGTGTTATACCATTTTTGGCTGCAAAAGTGGAATATGTTCTGCTTACACTCTGCCTCAGGAGTGAATGCAGGCTAAAGCTGATCTGGAGATGGTTACCTGTGCAGTGGGTCCCCTTCCCCATTGCAAGAGTTTACTGCTAATTTTGTCTAGGGAATGATGAGTAGGATGAATTGCTTCCCTCATTCCTCACTCCCCTGGTGCGCTGCTGTCCAAAATGCCTTAGGTGTAGGCAGTCCCCCAGTGTCCTCACATACACTGAATAAAGTAATCCAGTCCCCCTAGACAACACAAGCAGTTAACACATGTATTGTGGGGGGGGGCTACAAGGGTTGCTTCTCACCATAGGATTGAAATGGCTTGGAGTGTGTGTATATAGACACCTGATCGCTTTTATCTACCGGAATCCCCTTAAGCTGGCCATAGACCGAATCTCAGCAGGGACCGTCAGATTCGAACCATGAATGGACAGGCTGAATCTACCCAAGTTGATCGATCAATTTGGGTACAGCCAGCATGTCGGTTTTTACATGCTATTATTATTGGCAGCTATTCTAGCCGCTGGCAGTAATCGCTGTGTCCTCTTGGCGGGGACGGCTCCATGGCAGGGATTCCATCCTCAACATTGACTGTGATAGAAAATTGCTGCATCTATGGCCGGCTTTAATAAAATGCTGTGGATACGCACATTTGAGTGCTTGCAATTGGTTTCCTAATAGAGACTTGTTCCGATCAAATCATTTGCCCACCCTTACAATACATTTACAAAGGGTGTTGAAATGAGGATTATGAACATATTGTGCTGATAGCATGCGCCATTGCTAAAAAAAAATAGACCTGTCTTGCCAGTCCAAAAGTCCATAAATGCAGTTAAAAGCAGTTTGGAAACTGAAACCAAGGAAGCCTTGCTGCTCTTTGAACCATCCAGATACTGAAAAGACACAAAGGAAAAAAGAGCGCACCGGCTCTTAGTTCAGTAAGCTTTATTAAAAGTAAAAAAAACACGAGTAAAGTTGCACTCACAATTTTAGGCATATGTCAGGCATGTCATCAAATGCAGGTTGTTGGTCTTCCAGTCCGTGGAGTGCTAGGTACGGCATCGGACGCTGATTGGTTAGGTGCACTCTCCTGCCCTTCAGAGAGCCTGTGATGTTGACAACCTTTTGTGCATGGAGGTCCAGGGTGCAATCAGCTGAGCTGTCCCTTGGCTGACAAGAGGAAGGAGAGATGTCCACAGCATGATTTCTTTGCATTTGATAACATGTCTGACCTATACCTACAATTGTGAGTGCAACTTTACTTGTGGTTTCTTTTTTAATTTTTTAAAAAGGGTTAATGCACTAGGAGCCGGTGGGCCTTTTTTTCTTTTGTGTCTGTTGAAATAAGGATAGCTATGTTTATTAAAAAATGTACACTAGTTGGCTTATATGTTTTATTCATTTACTGTATGTTTTGTTAATTTTTGTTTTTTTTTAATATAGTATATTCAAATAAAAAAATACGGCATATATCGAAGTCTTTAATTTATATACATTATTATGGACAGTAGTTTTACCACACTGGTACATTTTCAAGTCCTTTTATGCTATGACAGTTTCTTTTGATATTGTTACGAAATTGGACGGTACCTTTTACCAAAAAATGTCCATGCAGGTAAGAGGCACCCATAGATAAAAAAAAAAAAAAAAAAGTGCAGTTTTGACTGCAGTTGGATAATGCCCTTGTAGGTGTAGGACACGTATGTACCTCCCAAACTCTGGCTGAAAGACTCCCAGAGATGACACCACTAAATCAGTATATTCAAAAGAAGGGCTCACCTGTGGGGTAGCTTCTGTTGGTAGGATTGTGTTCCATGCATCTCTAGTTAAATTAGATGCTGGTAGTAGCAGTAGAAGAAATATTGTGTCATGGGCGCTGTATAATGATATCTCTTTTTCTGTGCAGTGACAGTGTATTGCTGACCCCAGAATGCTTTCCAATACTCCACCAACTGCTGCACCTCCAGCATCTTGGCCTCAGCCGCTGCTATCAGATCTGTCCTGCATCCTTGCTGTAAGTATTTACCTTACCAGCACAGTAATTGGACGGAGAGTTCTTTGTCTAGACAAAAGATGTATTTTCTAAAAAGTAAGTCATATAAACACTTTAAAGTACTGGTCATTACATTCAGCTTTAGCTGCAGTATGAATCTCATTCACAATATAGTGGGACCTTGGATTGCAAGTAACGCGGTTTATGAGCGTTTCACAATACGAGCTCTTTTAAAAAAAATAAAAATAAAATCTCGTCTTGCAAGACTAGCAGGATTCAAGCCGCTGGGGTGTGCAGTGCCGCATTTGGCTGGGGGTGCCCCTGACACTCGGCGACCCTTGGTTCCTGAGTGTCACCGCACCCCCACACCTCTGCCCACATGCGGTGCTGCGTAGACCAGCAGTGGCTGTGGAACGGATTATCTGAGTTTCCATTATTTCCTATGGGGAACCTTGCTTTGATATACGAGTGCTTTTGGATTACAAGCATGCTTCCGGAACGTATTATGCTCGTAATCTACTGTTAAGGGCTTAATTTTTAAAGCAGCATTATGGCCCTACCGCGGACATACCGCTGCTTTAAAAAAAAAAAAAAAAAAAAAAAGATTTTCAAGTCCTTGATTTGAGACCTTAGGCAAGCAGAGCACTACTGAAATTATTGAATTAAAAAAAAAAAGCTGGGAGGCACATTTATATAACCCATCATGAACATTAAGCAGTCTGGTCAATATTCCTATCGCACACGTTCCTGGCAAATCTGGCTCATAAAATGGTGGGTGCTGCAGTGATTACCAGTTGGGTCCTGGAAACATCAAGCAAGTGTACGTATTCGCCAGCACATCATGGATCAACAACTTCCATCCAAAGGTTTTTAATGAAATCACATCACCGGGATAAATGCAACGTTTTCGAGCCGCGCAGGGCCCCTTCGTCAGGCATGTGATAAAGTGCAAGTGTCAAAACAGAATATTACTACATTAGCCACCAATCGGAACATGTAAAAAATTTAAATGGTAACAACCAACCCCCCCACCCTGTGACGTCAATATGACAGAATCCCACCAGAAAATCTTTTAAAGCTAAGAGGCATCAAAGTAACCTAAAGCAGGCAGGGGCAATATAACTCCCCTTTTTTTTTTTTTTCCCCTTCCTTTTTTCCCCTTTTTCGTTATCTCTTCCATTTATTATTTATTTATTTTTATGTCCTCTTTTTAAGTTCATGCTCTCTTATCCTTGCCCTGCTCTTGTCTCCCTCTTCCCATGCTTTGCTGTCTTTTCCTTCGCCTTGCTGCAACACACTTGCACTTTCTCCTTTACTGTGGTATACCTAATGCGGTGCCGGCCGTACTCGTGACGGCGGCTACGCAGATAATCGTCACCCTGTTGCCATGAGCGCCGTGCGCATGAGTGGCGCGACGTGATTGGCGGCCGGGGCTCCTGGATAGAAACATGACCGCTGGGTCCTAGTGGCTGCTTGTTTGTGATCGGGCGCATCTGGTTGATGTGCCTGATCTAGTGCACATACACTGACGCCAGACATGCAGACTGTATTCCGCATATTGGAGTTTTATTGCCCCTGCCTGCTTAGGTTACTTTGATGCCTGTTAGTTTTAATGTTTTCTGGCGGGATTCTGATGTCATATTGACGTCACAGGGTTGGGGGTGTTACCATTTTTTCATTTTTTTACATGTTCTGATTGGTGGCTAATGTATTTATATTCTGTTTTGACACTGTTGCACTTTATCACATGCCTGACAAAGGGGCCCTGTGTGGCTCCGAAACGTTGCACTCATCCCTGTGATGTGATCTCTTTCATTTTATAATCTTTGGACGGAAGTTGTCGATCCATGGTGTGCTGGCGAATATGAACAATTAAGCAGCCTGAATTTTATGAATGGGCCATAAAAATCTGTATTTATGCAACATTTTAATGTCAGGCAGATAGTGATATCCTCTCTACCTGAATACATTCTATTATGCTAACAATGTGGCCTGAGAACCTTCAGACTAATGACATGGGGGAAGATTTACTAAAACTGGTGCACACAGAATCTGATGCAGTTGTGCATGGTAGCCAATCGGCCTCCAGGTTTTATTGTCAAAGTTTAATTGAATGTGCTGAAGTTAGAAGCTGATTGGTTACTATGCAAAGCTGTGCCAGATTCTGTGTGCACCAGTTTTAGTAAATCTACCCCAGTGTGTCTACAGATGAGGCCTCACGTGTGATCTGTTGGGGTCGGTTCACACTGGGGCAACACGACTTCAGCGCGACTTTGCACGGCGACTTCAACGCGGCTTCGACGTGACTTCAGCGCGACTAGCAAATTACAAGGCGACTTGAAGTCGCCTCCATGACAGGCGACTTCGGCTGTGGCCAATCACAGGGCAATCAGCTCTCTGGGAGGGAGGGGGGGAGGGAGGGGTTTTCCCTACAAAGTCGCTTGACTTTACAGAGAGATCCGACTTGGAGGCGACTTCCATAGATTTCTATGGTACAGGTCGCCTACCAAGTCGGATCAAAGTAGTACAGGGAGTACGCTCTGAAGTCGGAGCGACTTCAGTAGTGTCTATTAAGACGCTAGCGTTCACTCCCATTGAATCTATTTCTGGGGCGACTTGAGGGCGTACAAGTCGGATCCCAAGTCGCCCCAGTGTGAACCGACCCTTAGGGTTTTTTTAAGGGAGGAATTTTGCTTTATTCTGTTATGTCCATGATCTTTTTAAAAGTACATGGAAAGTACTCTAGTCTACCCAACCCATTTGTCTTTTATGATCATTATTTATTTTTTCTATTATTCCCAACCGTGTATCTCCAGTTCTAAGGAACTCTCAGTAGATCTAGTTTTTAGCCCTTGATCATGCTGAAAGCGGGTTTGAAATCGTGCGACTTCAGCTGAACTCACACAAATTCAAACCCAGATTTCAGTCCAACTTCGGGGGGCAATTTGAAAGACATCTGTGCGGGAACAAAAAAAACGATACAATGATATGAGCAAGAATTAGCTTCACGCCCCGATGAAAACATATGAAGTATGGAAATTTCCCTAGGGGGTTTTGTATTGCAGCAAAATGAGTCCAAAGAATTTTATGAAAAAAGTTTATTACAAAATATAATAAATACAAATACAGCTGTCCAAGACTAGAGCTCTAAAACCAAGTGCAAGAAGGCATACAATTAGATATTATACAAAAATGTGTAGCGCTAATCTATTATATCTATTTGTTGGGCAACGTTTCTAGTTGTGGTGTTAGCTGCTTACAATTTCTTGACTATTTAGAGCAAGCGCAAATCTATTATTGGTGTGAAGAAGGCATACAATAAACATACAAATAGCATAATAGCTGTAAAAAGTTATACAGAGAGACCCCAACACGTTTCAACCATAATATAGTAGCGGTCTTCTTCGGGAGGAAGGATAGAAACTTCTAAGAGGTACAATATTTCAATCAGTATTGTTAAAAAAAAAAAACAATATTATCGATTGACACAGGTTGCAAAATAAATACTAAGATTTATATTTACCAAAGAACAGCTTAATTTTGACCTTCCAGCAATTCTGTTTACGACTGTCTCCCAAGGATCCAGACAGTGCAGCAGAACCAAAATGGCGCCCACCCCTCAAACGAGCAACATATCCAACAGGCCACAGAGAGAACCTACAAGAGGTCCCGTTTACTGTGTGAAGGGGGGGGGGGGGGGGGGCGCGGGAGCAAGGATGGCAAAAACAGGGAGGGGGGGGAGCTGAAGATAACGGCCTAACAGACACGAGAGGAGGGGCCTGACAGGCCTCACAGGGAGGTCACCAAGCACACTTTCCTACATTCATTTTTTCACTTGCTTTCCCACTTGCACACAGTTTATTATATGGGCTCACTTCTGTAATTATATAATCTTTTACAGTGGTATTGGGTTCCCCCTTGGTGCTTGGTGACCTCACCTGTGAGGCCTGTCAGGCCCCTTCTCTCGTGTCTGTTAGGCCGTTATCATCTCCAGCTTCCCCCCTCCCCTCCCTGTTTTTGCCATCTTTGCTCCCGCGCCCCCCCCCCTTTTCACACAGTAAACGTTACCTCTTGTAGGTTCTCTCGGTGGCCTGTTGGATATGTTGCTCGTTTGAGGGGTGGGCGCCATTTTGGTTCTTCTGCGCTGTTTGGATCCTTGGGAGACCGTCGTAAACAGAATTGCTGGAAGGTCAAAATTAAGCTGTTCTCTGGTAAATATAAATCTTAGTATTTATTTTGTAACCTTTGTCAATCAATCGATGTCTTGTTTTGTTTTTTAACCACTTCAATACAGGGCACTTAGACACCTTCCTGCCCAGACCAATTTTCAGCTTTCAGTGCTGTCGCAGTTTGAATGACAATTGCGCGGTCATGCTACACTGTACCCAAACTAAATTTTTATAATTTTGTTCCCACAAATGGAGCTTTATTTTGGTGGTATTTGATCACCTCTGCGGTTTTTATTTATTGCTAAACAAATAAAAAAAGACCCGACTTCAGCGCGACTTTGCACGGCGACTTCAACGCGGCTTCGACGCGACTTCAGCGCGACTTTAGCAAATTACAAGGTGACTTGAAGTCGCCTCCATGACAGGCGACTTCGGCTGTGGCCAATCACAGGGCAATCAGCTCTCTGGGAGGGAGGGGGGGAGGGAGGGGTTTTCCCTACAAAGTCGCTTGACTTTACAGAGAGATCCGACTTGGAGGCGACTTCCATAGATTTCTATGGTACAGGTCGCCTACCAAGTCGGATCAAAGTAGTACAGGGAGTACGCTCTGAAGTCGGAGCGACTTCAGTAGTGTCTATTAAGACGCTAGCGTTCATTCCCATTGAATCTATTTCTGGGGCGACTTGAGGGCGTACAAGTCTGATCCCAAGTCGCCCCAGTGTGAACCGACCCTTAGGGTTTTTTTAAGGGAGGAATTTTGCTTTATTCTGTTATGTCCATGATCTTTTTAAAAGTACATGGAAAGTACTCTAGTCTACCCAACCCATTTGTCTTTTATGATCATTATTTATTTTTTCTATTATTCCCAACAGTGTATCTCCAGTAGACACCTTCCTGCCCAGACCAATTTTCAGCTTTCAGTGCTGTCGCAGTTTGAATGACAATTGCGCGGTCATGCTACACTGTACCCAAACTAAATTTTTATCATTTTGTTCCCACAAATAGAGCTTTCTTTTGGTGGTATTTGATCACCTCTGCGGTTTTTATTTATTGCTAAACAAAAAAAGACCGAAAATTTTGAAAAAAATAAGTTTTGCTTTTGTTTCTGTTAAAAAAATTTGTAAATAAGTAAGTTTTCTCTTTCACTGATGGGCACTGATAAGGCGGCACTGACAGGCACTGATACGGCGGCACCGATGAGGTGGCACTGACCATGGGCACTGATATGCGGCACTGATTGGCACTGGTAGGCGGCATTGGGTGGCACTGATATGCAGCACTGATGGGCATTGATAGGCGGCACTGATGGACACTTCTGGGTGGCACTGGTTGGCACTGATACGTGGCACTGATACGTGGCACTGATATGAGGCACTGATGGGCATCCCTGGTGGCACTGGCAGTGGTAGGCATTGGAGTGGGCAGCTGCCTGGGCACTGATTGGCAGCTGCCTGGGCACTGATTGGCAGCTGCCTGGGCACTGATTGGCAGCTGCCTGGGGGTCTAGGGGCATACCTGGTGGTCCAGTATGGATGGCTTCCCTGGTGGTCCTGGGCGGCTTCCCTGGTGGTCCTGGGTAGGATCCGAGGGGGGGCTGTGCTGATAAGCAATCAGCACAGACCCCCCTGTCTGGAGAGCAGCCGATGGGCTCTCCTCTACTCGCGTCTGTCAGAAGCGAGTGAGGAAAAGCTGATCACCGGCTCTTTCTATTTACATCGTGATCAGCCGTGATTGGACACGGCTGATCACGTGGTAAAGAGTCTGTCAGAGACTCTTTACCTAGATCGGTGTTGCAGGGTGTCAGACTGACACCCCGCAACAACGATCGCCGCGATGCGCGCCCCCCGGGGGCGTGCAGCGGCTCGATATTCCTGATCACGTCATATGACGTCCGGACAGGAATATCAAACCACTTTGCCACCGTCATTTGGTAATAGGGCGGGCGGCAAGTGGTTAACAATACTGATTGATCTATTGTACCTCCCTTAGAAGTTCATATCCCCCCCATGAAGAAGACCGGTACTATGTTATGGTTGAAACCTGTTGGTCTTTCTGTATGACTTTTTACAGTTATTATGCTATTCGTATGTTTATTGTACCATTGTATAATTATGCATTTTATGCCTTCTAGTACTTGGTTTTAGAGCTCTTGTCTTGATGGACAGCTGTATTTGGATTATCTTTTGTAATTTTTTTCATAAAATTCTTTGGACTCATTTTGCTACAATACAAAACCCCCTAGGGAAATTTCCATACTTCAGACATCCGTGTGAGTTCATGCACAGATGTCTATTGAAATCGCCCCCCGACGTTGCTAAAGGTAGTGCAGGAACTCGGTGCTGCGCCACAAAGTCGGCGTTGAACCGTTTGGGATAGTGCCGTTGCCGGCAATAGGCTGTAATTTGGCATGCGATTTGACATATCAAATCGCACCAATGTGAACGGGGGCTTAAGGCAGTTTAATCTGTTACATGTACTATCATTTTTGCAGCTGTTTCATCTAAGAAAACACATTGCACTGTATACATCTTGTCATCAGATGCAGAATTAAAAAGCCAATCGGTCCATTCTAGAAGGAGCTGTGGAACACATACTGTACTTCTATTACAGTGATTCTGTGGTTTTAGTTGGTTTATTTTTCTTTCCCCCCCCCCCCCCCCCTTATTTTCTGTACTGTATACAGTATATGCCGGAGCAACATTGTCACCCTAGGCTTCTCATTCCAGATTTGGTCTACTAGCTAGCATCATTCATATTGCCCATAACATACTGCCATGTTTATAAGAAGGATTTGTATTACTGATACATATATATTTTTTTTATCTCCCACAGTGATCTGGGCAAGCACATGCCCCTGAAGACGCTCAGTGTATATGGCATAGTGACGGATGGTTCCTTGCAGTTACTGAAAGATTCGCTGCCTCACATTAAGATAAACTTTTCTTTCTTCAGTACCATTGCCAGGCCCACCACAGGCCACAAGAGGAACCGGGACATATGGGGCATAAAATGCAAGTTGTCATTAAACCGCACAGACTGTTGACAGGAAAGGAATCTCTGTCCCAGATATCCAGGAAACTTGAATTGACAGAATTGAACAAGACTTTCTACTTTTTACCCTATGAAGTACTGTGCGTAGCATTTTTAAACCAATCCTAACCTGGTGATAGTTATGGATGAAGATCTACTGAACATTCCCGGGATGGTGCTGATGTGTCACGTTACACACACTGCCAGATGAATTTTTACAAAATTGGTCTAGTTAGTCTGTTGCCCAGAGCAACTAACCAAACCTCTACTGCCATTCTCTCATTGCAGCCTGGTTGCTGTGGGCAGCACTCTATACATAGACTGGCTATTTCTGAATTTGCTGCTCACACAACACAGCACATATCCTATTTTTTAGTATTTTTACCCTTAATGGATTTATAGAAGATAGCAGTGAAGGACTTCATGGAAACTGGTTTTAAACAATGCAATACAAAAAGAGGTCTCTGGTGTTTTGTAGGGCTGGAAACATACTTGGAAACTAAACACCATTATTAAATTGCCTCTGATGCATGATTCCTGCCCTAATCTATCAGAGGACCGGTGCTGAAAAATGTATAGCAATGACAAAGCTGAATTTCAGGAAAACCACTAAATACACAGATAAATGCACGTAAGGGAGCTAATTTAACACCAAAGGATTTGTTTCTGTCCATTCAGGTCTGAGATTTACACAGCTCAGCCACACAGCACAGCCCCATCTGGTGGAGCAAGAGTCTTGATTTCTCTCTGCTGCAGTTAAGTAACACAGGTCTTTTCCTTTCCCCCACCCTGTGACAGAACAGTGAAAAGAGAAGCAGCAGACTGATGAGCAAATTTCTGTCACTCTGCTCTCTTATTCCACCTGTATGTCTGTTGATACATGAGCACTGCAGCACACCTGACTGGCTCTTTCTGATGCTTTCCCCCCTCCAAGTCTGATCTGTGTACAAAACTGATTCAAAGTTAAATTAAGGAACTTTCACTGCTTGCATTAAAAATCCATTTACTGATGTATTACTGATTAGGCCCCGTTCACACAGACATACGTGTGAGGGCAGTATTTGCCTGCATGAGGAGGAGCTGTGCCGTGCAGGCAGTCTCATTTGTGTCAGCTGGGATGTAGTGGCTGCACAGACACAGCCGCTCCTCCCAATTTGACAGCCGCACGACTCCTGAATAGGGATGGGCCCAGGTGTGTTCGAATCCTAGTCCCAACCCACCTGAGCGATCCCGCCAGGAAACCGTCACTGCACACCGCCAATCATGAGCAGCCTAGTCAGAGCGTGTGTATGTGCAGCTGCGGGCTGGGAAATGCCTCACTGCCTATGATTGGTGGTGTGCAGTGACGGCTTCCTGGTGGGATTGCTCAGGTGGGTTGGGACTAGGATTCAAACACGCCTGAGCCCATTCCTACTCCTGAATGCAGAGAGTGCATTCGGAGCCATGCACAGGCACAACTGTCAAATTGGGACCAGCCGCTGCGCCCCAATTGAAATGAATGGGACTGCCTGCATGTGGATGCACAGAACATTTAAGCATCCCCAACTGTGAAACAGTCCTCACATGGGTGTATGCTGTAGTACACTCGTGAGCAAGGCCTTGCAGGCCTCCATTAATATGTATCTTTGATATCTGCCTGAAGTTCAGCATTAAAATACTGTGCATTTTTTAGTTTGCGTCCGTGAAACCAAAATCTGTCTCTTACTGGCTTTCTCCCTCATCACACAAGCATTGTAGGGGCTTCAGTTCAATCTGCTGTGCTTTTGGGGAGAGCCATTCACATACAAAGTTGTGCCAGGTTGATGTCTTCTTCATATGCTCAGTGCAAAAATACATAAGGCAGTTTTTTTAATGAGACTTCTCTTACCTGGATTATTTTTAACATTCGTTTTAACCCAATCTACATAGACGTGTCACATCTGAGTCAGCCTACTTTTTAGTTGTTTACGTAGAAATTAGCCTTTGATATTTTTATAATATGTAAGGAAATCTTTCTTGTGAGAAGCATGGAGCCTGCCATTGCTGTTTTCTCATTCTACAAAGGATAGCTATTTGGCTGTTTATGCTCCAGATGCAGCTGAGGAGTTCTGGCTTTGTTGATGATCAGCATACTTGTTTCAGGTCAGTGACTTAAAGTGTATGAAAACCCTAACAGCAATCTTCTATTGGTCTGTTAAATATACTAATGAAAGAATATTTATTTAATAAGTGCAAAATAATAGGGACGCACCGATACCATTGCCGAGCATTTTCACGCATATGCGTACTTGTGAAAATGCTCCCGATACCGACACTGATACTTTGCAGTGCGATTTGCTTCAATACAAAAAGAATGCGTGCAAATCGCACTGCAAAGAATCATACGATTTGAACAGGAATGCGCTGTGATTCCTGTCCGAATCGCATGCTATTTTCCACACAGCTCCTGTCTTTATAGAAAGGGAAAAGCGCCATCTAGTGGGCAGTTTATTGAAAATGTTAGGACTCGCAGTACATATCTGGCCAAATGCAACCTTTTCCATAGGTGTCCTGGTCCCACCGATAATAATAGAAAATCACAGCCGCTGGAGGAGATGTAGAGGTGGTCCGCCCCCAAGCTGACATCACTTCCTCCCTATACCCATGGGATAACGGAACTTCTCCTCCAGCCCTGTGAGCACCTCCAGTGGCCATGAATTTCTATCATAGGCGGGACTGGGACACTGTGCAGCTTTTGCACTTGACCAGATATGTACTTAATGTGAGTTCTAACATTTTTAATTAACTGCCCACTAGATGGCACTTTTCCATATATCTATTCTATCTACACACACGCAGTGGGGGAAATCACATGTGATTCAGATCGGAATTGCACAGCATACCTGTTCAAATTACTTGCGATTCTTTGCAGTGTGATGTGCGCCCATTTTATTTTGTATTGACGCAAATCCACCTCAACATATCAGTACCCGGTATCCACGAATACTTGACCAAAAGTATCGGTACTCGTACTTGCCGATTTAAAAAAAAAAAAAAAAAAAAAAAAAAACAGTATCGGTGCAACCCTTAAATGACCTCTTCATCCTGCCAGAAATCCTAAGAAAAGAAAACCTATGCATTACCCACATTTTTAAGACTGGCAAGCTGCGATATAAAACCTTTTTGGATTTGACTAATGATTGTGTGCGGACACTAGCGGTACTCCATAAGTAGGGAGTTGGCAATGACAGCCCCCATGTTTCTCTTTAATACTAAGAGATGAGACTTGGGTTCTCTTTACTGACACTAGGAGGAAGTAAATATTTCCCAACAATCGGTTTGCACCAGCCAGATGTAAAAATAATCACCACTTATATCGGGGTACCTCTAGTTGGAAAAGCAGCATCTTGTGCTGTTTATCATGAAGTTTTATTGAAGCACAGAAGCAGTGAGCGCAGTTTTTATAAACATCACCTGTAGTGTCTTATTTAGGTGACAAAACACATTTCTAATTTCTCACTCCTCTAGGGAGGAACTTGGGTGGGGGTTGTGGGGGGCTTTTAATATTGTGAACTTAATTGCATATTACTACTCCGGGGGGATCGAACGTTACTGTGACCTCCCTGCTTCTGGAGAATGTGACATTCCTGTGTCCTAGAGCAAGAATATGCTATTGTTTCCCAAACTCAATGTAAGGTGTGCCCTTTTAGATCCACTTTTTATATTGATGAGCACACTTTGTGTGTGTGTGTGTGTGTGTGTGTTACCACCTGAAATTCACAAATAACGCTGCACTTTTTTTTTTTTTTCCTGTCACTTGGACCTTATACTCTAGTCCTCGTTTAGAGCATTTGATGCCATGGGGGTTGATTTACTAAAAGTAGAGCGTGCAAAATCTGGTGCAGCTCTGCACGGTAGCCAATCGGCTTCTAACTTCAGCTTGTTCAATTGAGGTTTGACAATGAAAGCGGATTGGCTACCATGCAGAGCTGCACCAGATTATGCACTCTCCAGTTTTAGTAAATCAACCCCTTATGTGTCAGACACGGTGCTAAAACCTCTTTCTGACCAGTACCAAAATTCACCCTTTCCAGCCCTTTTTACTGGATCTCAGGTACTTTCACTGCTGTTTGGCTGAACACTGCCTTTACACTCAATATGTACAGAGAGAGGGCTGACCACCGCTGCGGCTATATGACTAACGTTCTTCAATTCTTAGCTCTAAAATATGTCTGATGTTATCATTTTAACCAAACTAGCTAATGAGAACTCAATCACTCACTCATAGTGATTCCATGCAAAGGAATACCTTTTATGTATTGGAAGGATATGACCTGTTTTACTTGTCAGTGCCGGTGATTGGACCAGTGATGTCACATGGGGGTGGGACGGTATCCTCAACCAGCCTAAGCTTCCTTATGGACTTACACAGGGTGTTCTCTCTCTTTGCTTCTGACCGCTAATGAGGGGAATTTACTAAGACTGAATCAAAGAGAAACATGGCCACCCTTTGGCTTCTAGTTTTCTTTTTCAAAGCTTAACTGAAGAAGCCGAAGTTTAGAAGTTAAATGGTTACAATGCACAACTGCTCTAGTTTTAGTAAATTCCCTTCAATGTATCAGTGGGGGGAACAAAGGAAGGTGTGTGCTGCTGAGGAAATGAAGTGAACCTGCTTATGTAATTAGCACATTTTTATTTATTTTTTTCACTGTGTACTTTTGTTGTATGTTTGGAAAGGCGGGGGGGGGGGGGGGGAGGAGAGAGGCAGGGGGGTGTCTGGATAAATTGATCAATTTAAAGCTGAGTTCATTTTACTGTTTACTAAAAGTCAGCTGCTGACTTTTAATAAACACACGCGCTCGCCTGTCCCACAATCCAGCGATGCGGCTACCCGAAGCCTCAGTTCTCTCCCCCGCCTCGGCATCACTAGTGTGGGCACCCGGCTGTGACAGCTTGCTGCTTCACAGCTGGGTGCGCATGTGCAAGTTGGGCTGCACGTCCTGAATGGCCGAGCAATCTTCTGGGACCGGTGACATGTCCCAGAAGTTTGCAGGGAGGGAGGGGTAGAGGAGGCGGTGGGAGCTGGGTTCCTGTCAAAACTAGGTACCCACTCTCGCCAACCCCCCCCCCCCCCAAAAATAACATGCCAAAAGTGGCATGTCAGGGGGATAGGGGTCCTTAAAGCAGAAATTCCACTTTTGGGTGTAACTCCGCTTTAAAGCTTAGCAATAATTCGGTTTGTTCTGTTTTAGCATGTTTTTGCTTTCTTATGTTGTATTTTTCATTTTACACAACGTGACCAAAATGTGTTGGGGGTGGGGGATGCGCTTAGTATTCAGTAGAATTTCCAGGAAAGCAACATGCTTAAAGGTTAACTCCTTCTTTTGGACCATTTTCCGCTATTAAGGATGTATGTATGGACCCTCCTAAAAAGTCTTTCTCTGTGACAGCATGAGCGTCATTCAGAGAGCTGTGGATGAATGAAGAACATGTCCTGTCATCACAGAAGTCAGACTTGTGGTACTGAATGGGACAGGCTGGTAGTCCTGAAGTCGATTAATAGATCGGCTTCAGGACTACCCATAGATGGATTAAATCTCCGCCCGTTCAGCAGGGACAGATTTAATCCATCTATGGCCAGTTTTAGTATTTTATTTTTGTGTATCCTTTGGAAACTAAAATAGGGAAAAAAATACTAAAACTGGAGAATATGTGCAAAGTAACCAATCGGCTTCTAACCTCAGCTTGTTACTTGTTATGAAAATGAAAGCTAGAATTTGATTGGTTGCTGTGTACAGCTGCTCCGATCTTAGTAAATTCCCCCCATAGTACACAGGAAGGGTTATAAACCACAACTTTTATAGCTGCTGGAAGTAGTAGAAAAAGCGGCATGTTTGACCTGCTATTTCTCACAGTAAAATTCACAATGTCACCTAAGAAAATTTGCAGATATTTCACTTTATTCACAGAATGATGAAATTAGGCTTGCAGGTAGGAGTGCCTCTATTCTGTAAGTGAATGGGGGGGGGGGGGGGGGGCGGATGCACGCACGCATGTCTATAGAGGAGTGGAGGAATATTACCAGTATGGGGAAGGCCATTTAAAATGAGCAGACAGTATGTTGGGTAGTGAAATCTCACTCTCATAGTTTGCAGCCATAAACACTATATGGACAAGTGACCATCACACCTATATGAGCTTGTTGGGTATCTCATTCCAAAACTAAAGACACCCCATTTGTACCCCTCACCCCTGCTATAACAACTTCCACTTCCGGGAAGGCTTTCCACAAGATTTTGAGGTGTGCCTGTGGGAATTTGTACCCATTCAGCCAGTGGAGCTTTTGTAAGGCCCATGTCCTGGTGTTGGATGAGGACCTGGCTTGTAGCTGTCATTATTATTCATCTCCAAAGGTGTTCTGTAGGGTTGAGGTCAGGGCTCTGTGCAGGCCACTTGTGTTCCCTCATTCCACACTCCTCAAACCCCATCTTTATGGACCTGGCTTTGTATACCTGAATGCTATCATTTTGGAGGGGTGTCCACACTTATTACACTATATAGCCATGTCACAGCCAGGACGGTGGACTGAAATAACTACTGTATGTGCATTGCTTTCAAAATATGGCATATTAAGTATTTTACATCTGTTTCAGCTATGTATATAATCGGTCTACCCAGATGAGCTTATTTAAAATGTTAAAAAAAAAAAGTCTGTGCGTAGCATAATCTGTCTACAGGTTATTTTGGGTTTTTTGTTTTGTTTTTTTTTTGTACAAATTCTCGATTGTCGTCTCTGCAAGCCTGTAACAAATATAAAACCGTTGACGTTGTAAGCGCATATTTGAAACTTATAAAAATATTTTTTTCAACATGTCGGTTTTTTTTTTTTTTGGTTCATGATGAAACATTCAGTAGGATTAATTTGTTGAGAAAAAGAACTGTATACACAGCAAGGATTGTAGCCAATTTTATTAAAAATATGAAAAAGAATACGTTGTGCTGTTTTAACCAGCCATAAAAATTTTAATAAAAGTGCAAGGGGATGGGGGGGTGTACACTCACTCACACACTCCCAGTGCAATGCAATCAGACCATCCCAAATGGTCATACAGTATATCACAAAAGTGAGTACACACCTCACATTTTTGTAAACATTTTATTATATCTTTTCATGTGACAACACTGAAGAAATTACATTTTGCTAAACTGTAAAGTAGTGAGTGTACAGCTTGTATAACAGTGAAAATTTGCAGTCAAAATAACTCAACACACAGCCATTAATGTCTAAACTGCTGGCAACAAAAGTGAGTACACCCCTAAGTGAAAATGTCTAAATTGGGCCCAATTGGCCATTTTTCCTCTCCAGAGTCATATGACTCATCAGTGTTACAAGGTCTCAGGCGTGAATGGGGAGCAGGTGTTAAATTTTGGTATTATCGCTCTCACATACTGGTCACTGGAAGTTCAACATGGCACCTCATGGCAAGAACTCTGAGGATCTGGGGAAAAAAAAAAAATGTTGCTCTACTACAGGGATCCTCAAACTAGGGCCCTCCAGCTGTTACGGAACTACACGTCCCATGAGGCATTGTAAAACACTGACATTCACAGACATGACTAGGCATGATGGGAATTGTAGTTCCTGAACAACTGGAGGGCCGTAGTTTGAAGACCCCTGCTCTACTACATAAAGATGGCCTAGGGCAGTGATGGTGAACCTTGGCACCCCAGATGTTTTGGAACTACATTTCCCATGATGCTCAGCTACACTGCAGAGTGTATGAGCATCATGGGAAATGTAGTTCCAAAACATCTGGGGTGCCAAGGTTCGCCATCACTGGCCTAGGCTATAAGAAGATTGCCAAGACCCTGAAATTGAGTTGCAGCACGGTGGCCAAGACCATATAGCAGTTTAACAGGACAGGTTCCACTCAGAACAGGCCTCACCATGGTCCACCAAAGAAGTTGAGTGCACGTGCTCAGCGTCATATCCAGAGGTTGTCTGGGAAATAGACGTATGAGTGTGGTCAGAATTGCTGCAGAGGTTGAAGGGGTGGGGGGTCAGCCTGTCAGTGCTCAGACCATATGCTGCACACTGCATCAAATTTGTCTGCATGGCTGTCATCCCAGAAGGAAGCCTCTTAAGAGTATGAACAAGAAAGCCTGCAAACATTTTGCTGAAGACAAGCAGACTAAGGACATGGATTACTGAAACCATGTCCTGTGGTCTGATGAGACCAAGATAAACTTATTTGATTCAGATAGTGTCAAGAGTGTGTGGCAGCAACCAGGTGAGGCATACAAAGACGTGTCTCTTGCCTACAGTCAAGCATGGTGGTGGGAGTGTCATAGTTTGGGGC
This sequence comes from Lithobates septentrionalis, assembly GCA_037952835.1. Taxonomy (NCBI): domain Eukaryota; kingdom Metazoa; phylum Chordata; class Amphibia; order Anura; family Ranidae; genus Lithobates; species Lithobates septentrionalis. The sequence goes on along the minus strand of JBBDGP010004528.1, from coordinate 46,919 downwards.
TGCTGTCACTGAGGAGCCACAGTTCATTGATGGAACCATGAATGCCAACATGTACTGTGACCTACTGAAGCAGAGCATGATCCCCTCCCTTCGGAGACTGGGTTGCAGGGCAGTATTCCAACATAACGACCCCAAACACACCTCCAAGATGACCACTGCCTTGCTAAAGAAGCTGAGGGTAAAGGTGATGGACTGGCCAAGCAGGTCCCCAGACTTAAACCCTATTGAGCATCTGTGGGACATCCTCAAACGGAAGGTGGAGGAGTGCAAGGTCTCTAACATCCACCAGCTCTGTGATGTCGTCTTGGAGGACTGGAAGAGAATTGCAGTGGCAACCCGTGAAGCTCTGGTGAACTCCATGCCCAAGAGGGTTAAGGCAGTGCTGAAAAATAATGGTGGCCACACAAAATATTCACACTTTGGGCCCAATTTAGTAATTTTCACTTAGGGGTGTACTCACTTTTGTTGCCAGCGGTTTAGACAGTAATGACTATGTGTTAAGTTATTTTGAGGGGACAGCACTTTTACACTGTTATACAAGCTGTACACTCACTACTTTACATGTATGTTTGTGAGATACTGTATATATAAGCCCCAGTTCACACAGGGGCGGCACGACTTGCAGGTCGCCTCACTGAGGCGATCTGCACACGACTTCCACGGCGACTTGCAAAACGACTTCTGTATAGAAGTCTATGCAAGTCGCCCCCAAAGTAGTACAGGAACCTTTTTCTAAGTCGGAGCGACTTGCGTCGCTCCTATTAGAACGGTTCCATTGTACAGAACGGGAGGCGACTTGTCAGGCGGCTAGGTCGCCTGACAAGTCGCCCCTGTGTGAACCGGCACTTAGAGAGTTCAAAAGGATTGCTGCACAAAAATGTATTGAAATGAAAAACATACAAAAATTTATCAAAAGCGTTCAATCATATAGTTACAGTTTCGGGCTATGTTGCTGATGCCCTAACTCAGACTGGAATTGGAACTTGAATATTCTTTTCACCATTTATAAGAAAGCACAATTGGAATCCAAGTGCATTAACAAGATCATTATCAATCATCATGTGTCAGATCTCTTCAATCAAAATGAAAAGGCTAGAGGCTGGATACAAATTCCTGTAATATAAAAGAGAAAAACATATGCCTTTTTATCTTCATATTCAATAAATGCAATATAATTTAAAACAGGTCATATGTCAAGCAACCCATGATTCATGAGTCACTCATATGGAGAAAAAAAAATAAAATAAATATATATATATATATATATATATATATATATTCTAACCTGCTCAATGGGTTGTTTGCAAGTTGCAATTGGGGCAGATGTTATTTTCACTGTTCTCTCTTTGCTGGCTCCTCACATCAACTGATTCTTCCTCCCTGATAACTCCACCTTTGGGCTGGAGAAGCAGTGATGGAAATATTTCACACTAACAGCCAGTGAGGTCCTCAGATCTCACTTTCATAAACTTCGTTTGTGCAACCATGAATGAGAGAAACTTGTGTGCTGAGATGATCAGCAAAAGACATCTCCGCTGATCATCTCGGTTTCATAAACAGCTAAAGATTTGCAACCTATACTAGCACATTATGTATAACTTGCCTTAAAACGAAGCCCTCCAGCAGCACACTGTCACCACTAACAGGGCTTCCATCTTAACCCGGTCTTCCCGGTTGGCAGGCTTTGGTCCTTTAATTGGACGAGCTGCGATGACGTCACTCCGGTGCATGCTCGAGGTATGTCATTCCTTCAGAGCACATGCGCCATTGCCATCGCCTTCACAAGTAAATATCTCCTAAACAGTGCATGTTTAGGAGATATTGACTGTATGTTGGAAGTTCACGTTTTTATATCAGACATTTATGGATTTTTACTGCCTGATTAATAAAGCCATTTGGCCTGTTGGAAGTAGTCTTGGAATGTAAGTACAGCAAGTTTACCCAGCAGGATGTTCGTAACAAGGAGTTATAAATGGGACTTCATCTCCTGAAGAATGTTCTTGCATAGGCCTCCTGCTGTGATGTATGGGGGGGGGGGGTTGGTAGAGGAGCATCAGCTAAGACTGCATTCACACCTGAGCGTTTCGTTTTCAGACAAAGTCGTGCATTTTTACACAGGTCAAAAGGTCACCCATGTAAAAAGCAAAAATCTGCCAAAAAAGAAGCTCATGTACTTTTATGAGCTTCAGGTGTTTTGTCTCAGGCTACAAAACGCTCAGATGTAAACAGGGGCCATTTAAATGAATGGGATTTTGATTGTTGGGCATTTTACGAGCTGAAAACGCTCAGGTGTGAATGGGGCCTAAGGCCCCATTCACACCTGTGCGTTTTGTAGCCTGAAGCTACAAAATACTGGGAAGGGAAAAAAAAAATCAATTATTCGAAGATGGTTCACATCTCTACTCCAAAACACCAGAAGCCAAATGCCTGAAGCTCAAAAAAGTCCTGGAGCTTTTGTTATAGCTCAATTCTGGCGTTTTTCTTCTTTTTACATTGGTGACCTTTTGACCTGTACAAAAACGCTGTAAAAACGTGCAACTTTCTGCCTGAATACACTATGCTCAGGTGTGAATGCAGCCTAGGACCTCCTGGGGAAATGTGAATTAAAATGACTGATTTCCTGACTCGCAGCAACATCAAAGGCCAGCTGGTAACAGATAAAGTGACAATGTGCATATGTGCAAGTGATCAATACACTAGAATACCAAGTGCTAAAGAGTAAATGCTCTAATCGAAAACAAACGTCCTTGACTTCTTAGTGAATAATAAATGATATGCAGTTTCTATACAATGTCCTTTTCTTCTTAATAATAAAACAACAATATAAAAACTGCAAAATCCGTGAAGTGTCTTCTTCTGTAACAAAAACTCTGTATAAAGTGCAAAAAATGTGTTCACTTCTTCTCCTTAGTACAGTATGTGATGTATAGATGTCCCCTTACCTTACTGCTGTAAGGTAACGGCATAGAAGTAGATCTTGGTGGGTAACGGGTATGTTCCCTATGGATCCGGGTGTCCACTGACCTCTGGACCTGGCATTTGAATGTGATGGTGTGTGTCCGTCTTTAAAGCCAGAGGTCGGTGGACACCCGGATCCATAGTGAACATACCCGTTACCCACAAAGATCTACGTATATGCTGTTACCTTACAGCAGTAAGGTAGGGGGACATCTATACATCGCGTACTGCACTGAGGATAGGAAGTCACCTCTTTTTTTGCACTTTATATGGAGTTTTTGTTACAGAAGAAGACACTTCACGGATTTTGCACAGTTTTGTATTGTTGTTTTATTATTAAGAAGAAAAGGACATTGTATAGACACTGCACGTCATTTTGTCATTTATTATTCATTAAGAAGTCAAGGGCACCGGAGAAGCAGGGGATCAACTGCGGTGAGTCCACCCCCTCCACTCCCAGCGCAAGGGAAGCATCCCGGCCCGCCACAGGACCCCTCACTAGGCCTCTTCACTAACTCTTACACGCAGTGCTCACAGGCCTTCCCGCAGCTACTGCGCACCATGTCTGATCCATCCCTGTCCCTGGGAGGAACGGCGACCCCCACACCATCCCTGCAACCCAGTGACTTCCCCCCACTGCCAGGACCAGGGAACACAGGGGACGTTGGTCAGCTATCAGAAATGAACTTTGACGGTGACACCCTCCAACCATACTTCGGCCCCCCTCCGGTCTCCCCTCAGCCACAGAGACAGACCCGCCATAATGCCTCCAGGTCCACAGAGCAAGGAACAAATCAGACAAAATCATATGCCCAGGTAACAAGCTCGCCATCCCTGATCCCTATGGAGGTTAGAGATGGGGGTCTCCCCTCTCACTCACAGAGGCTCACATGGGGGGACAGGACGGTCCCTCAACCACAACACTGGGACCCCAGGGGATCAGCATCCTCCCAAGTCGCAAGGGAACCATCCCCACCACATAGCCCACAACGCCATATGGAACACGCTCACCACCTCCAGCACCCCACCTCATGGCAGGACTGTCTCCAGGCTATTCCCACTAAAGAGGACTTCAGACTCCTTATCGAGGAAGTCAAGTCAGCATGCCGAGCAGAAATTCAAGTGATACATGCTAACCTTAAACACCTATCTGACAGGGTGGAGATGGCGGAGGAGGAAATTCAGGAGACCAAGCTGGCAGTACATCGCACTCAAGTACAGGGGGCCGACCATCATATAATGCTCCGGAACATGCAACGTCACCTCGAAGACTTGGATAACCGAGGACGTCGAAACAACATTCGTGTCCGGGGTCTGCCTGAGTCAGAGGGTCCCGAAGATCTTCACGAAACTCTGCAACTCCTGTTTAACAACCTTCTGGGGGACCCCCCAAACAAACCCATTGAAATGGACCATGCCCATCGTGCCCTCCGCCCCAAAGGGCCCATCTCCAGACCCCGAGATGTCATATGCAGGGTCCATTCATTTCCCCTGAAAGAGGACATCATGCGCAAAGCCCGCACCACAAAAAAGATTCTTTTTGAAAACACGCAGGTCCAGCTATTTCCAGACCTTTCCTGGATAACATTACAGAAACGCAGACTGCTCCAACCCCTACTCATCCTGCTCCAAGAAAACGACATCACCTACCGCTGGGGATTCCCCTTCAGCCTCACTGCCCGAAGGCAGGGAAAAACTGCAGTGCTACGCTTTCCAGAAGACTTGGAAAATTTCTGTGACACCATGGAAATCCCACTACCTCGCTTGCCTGAATGGGACTTAGTGGATTTGCCCACACCTCCTCCAGTGGTGTGGCAGAAGGTACCACCAACTAAGCGACCCAGAGATCGGGACTCTCCCAGCGGATCCACCAAAACAAAGCCTAAAAAAAAAAAGGATGACTATATCTCCCCCCTCTCCTGCCCCACCCAATACAATTATAAGCTACCCCCCCAGGCCCCCCCCACCTGTCATTTCATTAGCAACACAGGGCACCCCCCCCTCTTGCTGGAGACAGCTCAGCGGTGGAACTTTTGGTTGCTGATCCCCCCCTAGAGGTCAATCCCACTAGAGTTCCCTATTGTCACTCTGTTTTGAGGACTTGAACACAGTTGATTTTGTTTGTTCGCTATGCCCCCCCGGCCTGAACCCTCGTTGGGGGCCCCGGCCGAGGGGACCTACTGGAACCTCTTAGAATCCGGGCGGTCTCTACTGCCCGAGACAACAACAAAATGTTTATTACTAAATGATTTGCTACTAACTATTTTTCTCTTTTCCTTTTCTCCCCTCCACTTATTCTACTTCTTCTATCTCCCCCACACCCCTATTTTTTTTCCTTATATGGTTCGCCGCAGGTCTGGAGCAACCACTCGGCTTCCTCTCACGCCTGATCCCCGTCGCATCTTGGACTTCCTGGAAGGTCCACGACTGGATAAGCTAAGTAATCTGATGCACGCACACACCATCGACCATGGCTAAGATCTTATCGTTTAATGTCCATGGCTTAAACTCAAACAAAAAAAGACATCTCGCACTGAGGGAACTCAGGCAGATTGGGGCAGATGTAGCTATGCTGCAGGAGACACACTTCAATAGAGGGAATGCTTTCGCCTTCGCATCCAAACAGTACCCCCAGACTTATCAGGCCTTTAGTCCTCATAAGCGTGCGGGTGTTGCCATTCTGTTTAAAAAAGGCTCTCCATTTAAATGCACCGACTCCCTCATTGACCCGAGGGGACACTATATAATTCTAAGAGGTCAGTGGCAAACACAGGCGGTAACTTTCTGTAATATTTACGCACCCAATACCCATCAAATACATTTCCTATCTAGGGTCCTCGCCCGCCTGTTTAAACAACCCAATGATTACTTAATCGTTGGCGGAGACTTCAACTTGGTGCACTCAGTGGGTTTGGACCGCCACGTGATTAACCCTGCAGCCCATCAGGCTCGGGCCGTCCGTGATTCCAAGTTGTTTCGTCAACTGACTAGGCGACATGCTTTATTCGATGCATGGAGAGCCCTACACCCAGGGGATAAGCAATTCACATTCTATTCTGCCCCCCACCTCATGCATTCCCGCATAGACTATATCTTCGTTAATAACAATACCCTACGCGCCACCAAAACTGCCCAGATCCTCCCCATCTCGTGGTCTGACCATGCCCCAGTCCTTATGTCACTAGAAATAGGTACCCCAACCCGTAAACCTAGTAACTGGCAGCTAAACAACTTCCTCTTACAACATATTCCGTCCAGATCGGAACTAGAGACAACCCTGCAGAATTACTTCCTAGAAAACAACACCCCCGAAGTCTCCTTAACCACCCTCTGGGAAGCCCACAAGGCAGTCCTACGGGGACGGTGTATAGCGATTTCTTCGGCTATGAAGAAAAACGCGATGGCATCTAAAATTCAAGCCGAAAGAGACCTTAAGACTCTAGAACTCCGACTGCAAGTATCACCATCCCTACACCTTCTCAAAAAAGTAATCTGCCTCAGAAACACCCTTCGAGATTTAGCGTTAGGACAGGTAGAGAAGGCACTTACTCGATTAAGACAAACACATTATGACAAGGGGAATAAGGCCCATACTATCCTGGCACGTAAACTCTCGGAGCGATCTCACATGTCCACACCCCACCAAATTAAAGACAAAAAGGGGGCCCTCATGTCACACCCCCAAGACATAGCCCGGACCTTCGGAGAATTTTACACAACACTATATAATAACCCTGAAATTCCCCGAGACCCGCCCCCACCTGATATAAAAGACCGTATGAAACAATACTTAGAAGACAGTGGACTCCCCAAATTACTTAAGACGGATCTAATGTCACTTAATGCACCAATTACAGAGGAAGAGCTAACGGCCACCATCAAAACCCTACCCTCTCATAAATCACCTGGCCCAGATGGCCTTCCCTATGAGTATTATAAAGCATTCCTCCCGATTCTACTACCATATATGTGCAGGATGTTTAACGCCTTCTTTCAGAAAACCTCCATTCCCACTGATATGCAGAGGTCGTTCCTCACGTTGATTCCTAAGCCTGGCAAAGATCCTTCTGTGTGTGCCAGCTACAGGCCAATCGCACTCCTAAACTCTGATTTAAATTTTTTTACCAAACTCCTCTCAATGCGATTAAACCTCATACTTCCCTCGCTAATACACAAGGATCAGGTGGGATTCGTCCCCCTACGTCAGGCGGGGGATAATACGAGAAGAATTATTGACCTAATAGACGTGGCGAACAGGAATAAGCAGCAAGCGTTAGTCCTTGGCTTGGACGCGGAAAAGACTTTCGACCGCCTCGGCTGGTCCTTCCTCTTCGCCACGTTGAATTGCATGGGATTTCAGGGCCCATTTCTCCAAGCAATTAGACATCTATACACTAATCCCTCATCCCAAGTAAAAACTCCCTTCGCCCTATCACAGGCCTTTCCAATCACGAATGGGACCCGCCAGGGGTGCCCACTCTCGCCGCTACTTTTTGCGTTGTGTGTCGAGCCTCTGGCGGCTTCCATTCGAAAAAACCCGAACATTCACGGCATACCGCTGAAGGACAGGGAATTCAAACTAGCCTTGTTTGCTGATGATATTATCCTCACCCTAACCCAACCTAGAATATCACTCCCTAACCTACACGCCGAACTTGACCTATACAGATCCCTATCAGGATACAAGATAAATGCAACTAAATCAGAAGCCCTACCCATTAATATCCCAACACAGGAAACACAACACCTACAACATCACTTCCCCTACCATTGGCAGACATCATCACTGAAATACCTGGGAGTACAGCTAACTCCCTCTTATTCCACCCTATACCGGGCAAACTACCCCCCTCTCTTTAAAACTATAAGGGACCTTCTGCTGAAATGGAAGGCCCATCATATCTCCCTACTAGGGAGGATAGCCTCTGTTAAGATGGTCATCCTACCAAAGTTGCTGTATTTATTCCAGACTCTCCCCATCCCAATACCCCTATCAGAGCTGAAAAAACTCCAGGCGGACTTAATACGATTTGTTTGGAATTACAAAAGACATAGAATTCCACAATCAGTCTTGACAGCGGCACGATCAGACGGCGGTCTATCATTCCCTGACCTAACTAAATACTACCAAGCCACTCAACTGCGGACCCTGGCTTCTTGGTTCACCCAACGCTCATATAATAAGTGGACAGAAATAGAAAAACTTTGGATGGCCCCAGTCCACCCAAATAGCATGCTGTGGAATGCGGAGGTGAAGGTGGAGTCCACTCAACTCTTGGGCCCCATGCTCCACATTAGTACACTTTGGCGTAAAGTATCACGGCTCTATAAGCTATGCTCAGAAAGATCACTCCTCACATCGTTCCTCTACAACCCCAAGCTGCCTGTAGGCCTTACTCATCAGATGTCTTATCCATGGGCGATGAGGAATTTATTCCACTTTGGCCATTTGGTACACCCATGCACGCGCAGATTGCTGTCCTTTACAGAGCTACAAAGAAAATTTGATTTACCAAGGCAAGTGTTCTTTGGATACTTGCAGATTAGGCACTACGCTCAAGCAATTGCCCCGAACTTACAGTTCTCGGCCCCATCACCCTTTGAGGGACTGATATTAGAGGGCTCAACTAGACGAGGGCTAATATCTGATATTTATCAGATACTGAACTCCTATAACTTTACAGACCATGGCAAGCACTCGTACATGACCCGCTGGGAGAAGCTCCTAGGGGAGGAGATCTCGGAAGCTACCTGGAAGACGATTTGGTCCCGGGCGGCTAAAAGCTCATTATGCACTCTGTACAAAGAGAATGCATACAAGGTCCTTTTCTTCTGGTATATGACGCCTGATGTCCTCCACACCATTTTCCCATCTAGCTCGGATAGATGCTGGCGGTGTATGAAGGACAGGGGGACCTTATTTCACATTTACTGGACATGTCCCAAAATAACTCCCTTTTGGACGGAAACACAATTACTGCTGAATCGCCTACTGGGCGTCCAGGTCCCCAAAGTCCCGAAACTGTTTCTTCTTGGTGTGTCTGGGCTACGTATATCCCGACACTCTAGGAAACTACTAGGTCATGTTCTCACAGCAGCGAGATGCCTGGTGGCCCTCTACTGGAAGAAACAGATTCCACCCTCCCAAGCAGACCTCTATACCAGAATAAAGGACATAGAGCTAATGGAGAAAATGACAGCCAGGATACAAAACAGAATGGAGGCCCATGACATGGTCTGGGAGGAATGGCATAAGCGAGAGGACCCGCCCTAGATATGCGGCTAGACCCCCCCCCCCACTTCCCCTTCCCCCTTCCATCCCTCTTTTCTCTTTTCCTACTTTATTTTCCTTCTCTCTGTAAATTGCTAATACATTCTCAGTTTAATAATGTTATTTGCTGGTTGAAAACATCAGATGGTATGGAAGATATTATACCACTAATGTACCTGGATGATTATCATCAGAAGCTCAATGTCTATAGCGTTGACTGTTTACCTATTGCACTTAACTATAAGCAACACTATTGCTCAATGTATATGTATGTCTATACGTTTAATAAAAAAATGTTATTTGAAAAAAAAAAAAAGAAGTCAAGGACGTTTGTTTTCGATTAGAGCATTTACTCTTTAGCACTTGGTATTCTAGTGTATTTATCACTTGCACATATGCACATTGTCACTTTATCTGTTACCAACGTGATAACAAAAAACTTGCCACCGCCCTCATCTATAGCTTGCTATTGCAGTAAGTGGCATTGGAAGGCTAAAACAGGTAACAACAAAGCCTGAGGAACGCCCAGGAAAAAAAACAAGCCTACTTACCAACCAGCTCGCAGACAACTGAATTAACCTGTCTAAGAGTATGCGTTAAAAACGGGTTTAGTCGCATGCGTTATTTGCAAACGCATGCGTAAGCCACAGAGGCTCTTCACGGTACCCTGGTATCTGTGGTCCTAACACTAAAATATGAGTGTCCCCACAGTGGAGGCACATGCATAAATGAGGGCAGGTGGGCTGAAGGAGAGCCCACCTCTTCTTAAAGGTGCAGAAGCACACCAAACACCCAGCAAATAGCACAATGGCTGCAAAGGTGTTGGTGCGTTGCTGGACCAATACAAATACCAACATGATAACCACCCTCATCTATAGCTAGCTATCGCAGTAAGCGGCATTGGAAGGCAAAAAACAACAAAGCCTGGGGAATGCCCAGGAAAAAACCCAAGCCTACTTTCCAACCAGCTCGCAGATAACCGAATTAACCTAACAGTATGCGTTAAAAACGGGGGTTTACTGCTATCACAGTAAGCGGCATTGGAAGGCTAAAACAGGTACCAGGGTGCCCTGATGAGGCTCTGTGGATTATGCATGCGTTTGCAAACGTGTGCGGACTAAACCCCTGTTTTTAATGCATACTGTTAGACGGGTTAATTTGGTTGTCTGCGAGCTGGTTGGTAAGTAGGCTTTGTTTTTTTCCTGGGCCTTTCCCAGGCTTTGTTGTTACCTGTTTTAGCCTTCCAATGCCGCTTACTGCGATAGCCAGCTATAAATGAGGGCGGTGGCAAGTTTTTTGTTATCACGTTGGTGTTTGTATTGGTCCAGCAACGCACCAACACCTTTGCTGCCATTGTGCTGTTTGCTGTTTGTTTGGTGTGCTCCTGTACCTTTAAGAAGGGGTGGGCTCTCCTTCAGCCCACCTGCCCTCATTTATCCATCAGAATGCATGTCCCTCCACTGTAGGCACACTCATATTTTAGTGTTAGGACCACAGATATCAGGGTACCGTGACAAGGCTCTGTGGCTCACGCATGCGTTTGCAAATGCGTGCAGACTAAACCCCTGTTTTTAACGCATACTGTTAGACAGGTCAATTTGGTTGTCTGCAAGCTGGTTGGTAAGTAGGCTTGGAATTTTTCCTGGCCATCCCCCAGGCTTTGTTGTTACCTTTATCTGTTACCAGCCCAGTCATGGCTGTTTGATATGTAACACATTGTCACTTTATTGTGTATATATTTTAACTCACCTATTGTTGACATCTATTTTTAAATCATACAGCACAGCACTATCTGTATTTACTTTAGAGCTTTGGTTCAACCTTCAGTGCTTGCAGCAGTATACTTTATCTATTTAGTGGCGCAGGGATATCTCACTTTCGGTATTCACCAACTAATGTTGCCCCCTTATGGAAGGGGAATAACATACTTCCTGGTGATTAGGAAGAACGGCCCCTTATAGCTTCTCACTGAGCAGAGGACTACATGGGCGGGCAGAGTTTGTGTGTGTGTGTGGTCTGAGAATGCTTTAAAAGGCAATGTTCAGCAAGGGTCTTTCTCTTTGTCCTGGAGCCCAGCCAGAATACAGAACACGAAAGGAAGGACTTACGGTATCGTATCACCTCTGCCCTTTGATCGGCTCTGTATTATTCTTTTAGTGTTTGTTAGCATTTCTACTTTCCTTGCAAATAAATTAGACCTTTGCTTATTTGAGCACTGTGTTTATTTCTATAGCTAACATTGTTATGATATCATTACCATTAACATTATCAGAACTTTGATAGAACAGCTAACTGTAGAAATAGGTAAAAAATCAGCCAAGGGAGTTTACCCCTACTTTATGAGGGCTAAATCTAATTCTGGCTATTTTTAGGGTGTTTGTAAAAAAAAAATTTTCCTTTCCTGATAGACTTCATGACAGCAACGTGTGGGTTAGCCCCGCCTCCATAATTACCCAAAAGGACCCCTCTCCCATAAATCTTTGCTCTAGGCTGCTATCCATGTTCCGTAACTAACCTACTCCAGACATTTGGGAGGGAACTCCTGCTGCCATGGAGTCTATCAGGAAAGGAAAATTACGGTAAGTATTTGATATAAATTTTCTGTTTTCCTGACAGACTCCATGGCAGCAACGTGTGGGAAATAACTCGCCATACACACCCGGGCGGGCAAAATGTTGAGCAAAGAAACCAAAATTTATTTAACATTGTCAACCGACAATACTTGTAAACCAAAATTAATGGATGACAGAGCAGTTGGTTCAACACAGTAGTGAGAGACAAATGTGTTAGAAGACCAAGAGGCCGCTCTAAAAATGATTTCAGGCGCAACATGCCGAGAAGCTGCCCAAGAGGTCGAGATACTCCGGGTCGAATGAGCCGTCACTGCCTTAGGAGGAGCCAAGCCCTTTGCCATGTATGCCCTCTAAATGGTCTGCACAATCCAGGAAGAAATTGATCTGACCGAAGCTCGCATTCCTTTGTTTTTTACCATGGAGAAGGACGAAGAGAAACTCTGTTTGAAAGGAGCCGTAACCTCCAGGTATTGTTTTAGAGTGTGGCCCGTCAAGAGGATGAACATCCTGATTGTCTGTTGTCTTAAAAGTAGGAAGCACAATCACTTGGTTTTCATGGAAGACTGAGGTCACTTTAGGGGTTGACCCTAACATGGGAATCAACACTGCTCTGTCTGGGGAAAAAGGCCAGAAAAGGTTCCTCCGAACCTAATTTCTAATTTCTGAAACTCTTTTGGCCGAAGTCACAGCTACCAGGAAAGCAGTCTTGAGCGTGAGGTCTCTTGTGGAAAGGGGTTTGTCAGGATCTGATCCGAGATTCGAGAGAAAATCTAAAACAAGAGGGAGGTCCCATTTGGGGAACCTAGGTCTTCTTTGAGGTTTAAGCCTGATGGCTCCTTTAAAGAACTGACGGACCATAGAATGATTTGCCCATGAAACTCCTGTGAAGGCCGAGATGGCTGATACTTGCACTCTTAGTGAGCTGACTGCCAAAGACAGGTCAAGTCCTGATTGAAGAAAACTCAGTTAGTCTTGAACTGCTGGAGAGTTACAAGGATTCGACCTGGAAGACATATGATCAGTGAACCTGTACCATATACGCTCATATACCCTATTAGTACTTTTCCTTCTGGCACTGAGAAGGGTCAGAATAGCTTCCTCAGGACAACCTAGAGCTTCGAGCCTTCCCCTCTCAAGAACCACACCCTGAGGTGTAGGCAGGATGGACACGGGTGTAATGTCGTGCCTTGAGACAGTAGATCCGGCCTGAGAGGTAGGGGAACTTGATAGCTGAGGAGTGATAACAGAGGGAACCAAGGCCTGTTGGGCCAGAAAGGAATCACTGCAATGATCTCCACCTTCTCTGTTCTGAGCCTTCGGAGAAATTGAAGAATCACCGGTACCGGAGGGAAGGCATAGGCATTCTGAAACCTCCACTGATCTGAAAAAGCATCTGTCCCATATGCCTGAGGGTCTCTGAACCTCGAATAATATTTGGGCATTTTGTGATTGCATGGGGAAGCAAACAGATCGACCTCTGGAGAAACTCCCAGGGTCAGAAGCCATTCGAACACCAATCTGTGGAGAGGCCACTCGTTGTTCATTTGAACACGAGAAAGGAAGTCCGCCTGTACATTCTGAATCCCTGGAATGTAAACCGCAGAGATGTTGGACAAGTTCTTCTGAGCCCAGTTCATTATTGGCTCCACTTGCTGTATCAGGGACCAGCTGCGAGTTCCACCTTGCTTCCTTATGTAAGCCACCGCGGTTGTATTGTCCAACCTTAACATTACTGATGAATTCATTATTAGAAGACGAAATGACAGGAGTGCCTGAAAAGCGGCCCTCAGCTCCAGTATGTTCCATCTGCCCTGAGCCACTTCCAAAAGGCAGCGAGCACTCCATCCCCGATTGCTGGCATCCGATGTTATCGTGACCCATGAGATGGGAATGATTGAATGGCACTTGCGCAGAGTTTTCCCTTGAAGCCACCAAATGAGGGACATTCTCATGGTTGGAGTAAGGTGTATGCGCTAGGTTTGGCTGGAAGAATCCCATTATTGAAGGAACCCTTTTTGGAAGGGCCGTGTATGCCATTGGGCCCACTTCACCATAGGAATGGTTACGGTCATCGTGCCAATTACTTTCAGGCATTGGAGAGCGGAGAGGTGAGATGACACGAGGGCTGTATGTATTCTGTCTCGAATCACTCCAATCTTCTCTTCTGGAAGGGAGATAGTGCCTTCCACTGTGTTGAAGTGAGCCCCTAGAAACACATAGGACCTTGGAAAAGACCCGAGGTGACGTCGTTAAACCGAAGGGTAGACACGTGAATTGCAGATGCTGGACACCCAACGCAAAGCAGAGGAATTGTTGAAAGTCCGTTGCCACTGGCACGTGGAAGTAGGCATCTTTTAGATTGATTGAAATCAACCAGTCTCCCAGATGTACTGACTGTTGAATTGTAAGTAAGGATTCCATTTTTAATAATTTCTTCCGGATAAAGGAATTGAGATGGGTTAAGTCTATGACTGGTCTCCATGTGCCGTTTTTCTTTTGTATCATGAACAGAGGAGAATACATGCCTTTGCCTCGTTCGTCTTCTGGAACAGGGATGGCTGAACCTTGATCCAATAAACAATTCACGTAAGTTAACAGGACCTGCTTTTTCTCTTCTGAACCTGGAAGAGTTGTAGGAACAAATCTGAGTCTTGGGGTGTTGTTGAAGACCCACTTGTTACCAGAGGAGACCGTCTTGGCGATCCAGTAATCCTGGATTGAGGCTGCCCAGACATGCCTGAAGTGGAGAAGAGGAGCCCCCACCTGGCATGCCTGAGCGGGCCCAATCTCAAAAGCACTTAGTGGAGTCCTGGTTGCCAGAGGAACCACTTTTTGTGGGTTTTTTTGAAAGAGGACTGCCTGGATTTCCAGGACCTTGAAAACTCCCGACCAGGTCTGTAGCTGCGCGCTTCCCTAGCGCGATCAGAATTTTGTCTTCTTGGGAATAGGCGTTTCTGATTCTTTAGGCGTGGGTCTTGAGGGAGGAAACCAGACTTACCACCTGTGGCCCGGGTTATGGCACTATCAAGTTTGTTGCCAAATAGTGAAGTTCCTTCAAAAGGAATTCGGAACCAAGCTTGTTTGGAAGCCAGATCCCCCAGCCATGGACGGAGCCATAAGGCATGATATGCTGAAACAGTTGCCAACATAACCCGGGACATCAGGCGGATAACATCAATAGAAGCCTCCCCAAGAAAGGCAGACGCCAGACTGATCTCCTGGATAGGGGAGTCTTTAGCTGTTTCAACATACCTCTTAGGAACCCATCAACATTGTCAGACCAAGATTCCATAGCTTTGGATACTGCGGCTATCGCAAGTACTGGCTTGCATGCCATTCCTGATGTCAGGTACATTATTTTTAAATCTGAATCAATCCGCCTTTCTAAAGGATCTTTAAAAGATACAGTGACTTCTAAGCAGGGCTTTTTTTATCAGAGACTAGGTGCAGGAACTCCCCTTTCAAAGTCACCCCTGTCTCCGCCCTCTACCCACCCCCGAGTACTGTCCCTTGGTTCCAGTCCCCTACCCACCTCCCAGCACGACCCCTTTTAGAGAATACAGAACTATGTAACATTTGTGGTGCTAAGTATTTTGTATGTAATTTGTCAATGATAACAAGAAAAGCAGTAAAACAGAACCCCTGCAGGCAGAAACAATAGACCCCCTCATTAACAAAAAAAATTCCCCCAGCAACAATAGACTGCGTGCAAAAATATACCCCCCCAGCAACAACAAATCTCTCCACAGCCAGCATCAATAGACCCTTCAGCAGCCAGCAACAATAGGCCCCTCCCTAAACAGTAGATCCCTCCTAGCAACAACTGACCTCCCAGCAACAATAGACCCACTGCAAAAATAGGTCCTCTCCCACAACAATGGATCCCCCAGCAGCCAGTATCAACAGACCCTGCAGCACTCCCCAACACCCCTTTTCATTACATACATTCAGTCCTGGAGGTGCCGGAACTGCAGTCCCCCCGCGTTCCCGCTGAAAAAAAGCCCTGCTTCTAAGGGAAGAGTTACATATCGTACTAGTCTCATAAGTGCTGCATCCACCAAAGGAGCTGACTCAAGGTGTTTTACTTCCTCTTCCTTGAAAGGATACAGTTTCAAGACTTTAGATTGCATGGAACTCTTTTTGTCCATCTTGCTCCATTCACCAGATATGACATCACCCAGCTCAGAGAGAAAAGGAAAGTATTGTTGCTCCTTATTGAGCTGCTTGAAGAATTTTCTCTGTTTTGGGGGGGAAGTGACAGGGTCTTCCCAATTCAGAGCCTCTCTTACTGCTTTCACCAAGGAAGGAACCAAAGCATATTCAAACCCCATTCCAGGATCTTCCAGATCCGATTCGCTATCTGAGATAGGAGCGGAATGGCGACTTGGCTGGGAAGATTCCTATGTCTCATGTACTAAACCTTCTCCCACTGGAGGGCATAATGGGTTTGATGGGGAATCACAGGGCTGTTGAGCCTCTCTTTCCTGTAGAGATGCTTTCACAACCCGCCTCACCATAGATTCTAGACGCTGGTCTGCACCATCCCTCTCATCTGCGGCTTTAGAGAAGCAGTGATCACAGAGAGATTTGTCTATTGGAACAGGCATCCTGCACCCCCAACATGACTTTTCTGGTCTCTTGCTAGAGAGAGATGAATGGGGGTGAGGAAGATCTTTACTGCGCTGTTCAGATCTGGAAGGAGACCTACGATGGCTAGACCTGGAGGAAGATTGCCGGTGGTGTGATTTTGATGATCCACTTCCTCTATGGGAACTACGCTGTGGATCAGACCTAGAAGGGCTGTGAGGAAAGAAACAGAAAAGCTAGAGACAGAAATCAGCTAGTGTCCTAAAATCCTACTCTCTTCCCTTGCACAGGCAGAAAAGTATAACTGCAAACATACCTGTTACAAGCTGGCTGGCCACTAGGGGGCAATGAGGAATCCATGGTGTAAACACAATAGGGAACTGCAGAGACAGATTAAACATCAGTTGGCTGACAAAGACCTCATACCCCAGACAATGGAGCTTGTCTTACCTTGAACCGCCAAGTTAGTTGCCCCGGGAAGTCGCCGTAGCACCCACGATCATTCCCGGGGCTCTGTAAGCTTCCAAAGCTTTTAAAAGTGGCGCCCGTGACATCATTGACGGCGTCAGACGTGAGACACTCGCGCGCATGCGCAAACCAAGCCTCATCTTCGTATCGGGTCCGAGCATGTGCAGAGCACGTGCCGGTACCCGGAAGTAATAGAGAGAGCAGCCGATTACGATCACCTGAGCCCAGGAAGCCGCCACACACCCCGGACTTTGTAGCAGATAATGTTGCCTTGTAACAATAGGCAAACAGACCGTGCGCACATAGATGAACCAATTCCCAATCTTCAGCGCTACTCTGCTGTACACTCCATACCCTGCTTAACAGTCAGGGCCTATCGGAGGAACAAAATTTGTCACTCGGCTGATTAGATTGTAGGGAAGTCATTTTCAGGTAGGAGAACCAACACCTGGTCCTACGGAGGAGGACAAAAAAGGAACATGGATAGCAGCCTAGAGCAAAGATTTATGGGAGAGGGGTCCTATTGGGTAGTTATGGAGGCGGGGCTAACCCACATGTTGCTGCCATGGAGTCTGTCAGGAAAAGAGGCATGTTGGGCACTGCAATGGGGGACATGTACTAATAAAAAAAAAAAAAAAAAGATTTTTCAAATATAGTTGCAGTGCATATTTGACTGTGAAATAATTTATTTTATTCTCTTTAAAACCGCATGGCTCACATACAGCAGCAGCCCCCTAATCAGATTTATTTCAGTTTGAAAAATAATTATTTTTAGCTTGAGCAGCAATACATGCTTTTTCATTAAGCTATAATAGCCCCCCTTTAACCAACATACAGAAATTAGCTAGTAGCTTGTTGTGGCTGTCCATATTTTTGCTGATGCATAACTGTCCTGCCACTGACCAATTTCTATCAAGCTCTCATCAAGAAAAAGACTGTAGATGGCTAGCAGCAGGACAGTTTCAGGGATAATAGGCCTGTTATATGTCAACTTTTTTTCCTTTCTCATCTGTTGCAGGACACAGGAAGATGGGATATTGGCAAACAAATGTACCTGAACCCCACTTGACTAGATGTTGCAGGGTTAACCTGGAAGTTGCCTTCATGCAATGGGTTCTGCATTAGGTGCTTTTTAGACCCCATTTGGTAACAGGTTAGCAGAGCACTTTCTAGGTCCAGAATCGTTGGCATTGTCTCCACAACGGCCCTGACTTTGAAGATTCACTCTTTAGTAGGCTGCACTTGGAGATACCTCATTGTTTGGACTGAAGAGTTCATTTGAATTTTCCCACTTTCACCATACAAGGGGTTAAAGGCCAATTCACCTTTTATAAAAAGAATACATGCACATCTTTTTGCAGATACAAAAAGTGTCTAACTTTTTGACCTTCCCGGGCCACATTAAAAGAAGAGGAATTGTCTCGGGCCACACATAAAATACACTAACAATAAGGATAGCTGACGAGCAGAAAAAGTCTTGTCAGATCACAAGTGAACAATCACAGATATAGATGATGTACCTGAGTAATAAAACTTTTTTTGTAGTTTTTTTTATTATTATATAAGTTAGAGGGAAATATAAAATGAGTGCGATATTTTTGATAAACTAGCGCATCAATATCAGGTTGTGAAGAATAGAGTAGAAAAGCAATGAATTCTCAAGGTGCTCATCAGATACTTTGGTTCTAATTTTACCCTTTGGGGTTGATTTAGTAAAGGCAAATTCACTCTGCAAGTGCAGTCGCTGTAAATCTGAGGGGAAGATCTGAAATCAGAGGAAGCTCTTTTTTGCTTGCATGTCCCCCTCAGATTTACAGTGACTGCACTTGCAGTGCAAAGTGGATTTTCCTTTAGTAAATACCCCCCCCCCCCCCCCTCCCCTCCGTGTGCTTCATCCTTGAAAATAGTTGCTGACAAATATAGGCGCTGCGAATAACTGATGACATGAATAGGGTGATTGTGAAGAGTGGGATATTTTTCTTTGGGAAGATAAAAGTCCAGTAAAGAGATGCTGTCAAATTTTTCTTCATGTGAAATGTGTCCGCTAAGTGTCAACACATTTGTACTAAAAAATAAAATATTTTTTTTTTAAGCAAGTTTACAATTTTGTCTTGGGCTGCATGCAGCCCATGAGCCGCAGGTTGGACACCCCTGCTGTAAAGTATTGCACCTGTGATCAGATCATGGGTGCAATGCCAGGCTCCTACAGACTCTCAGTACACTGTTGCAAGAAGAATCAATGAACTACAAGAGCGCTCACCAGCACCCTTGCAGAATATTGAGAACTACAAGCTGTCAGCCGTGGTAGTTGTAGTTCATTAATTTACATAACTCTGTAAATGTATGACATGGCCCCATGCCATTTTTAAACTGACAGCAGGTGCAGGGAGAAGATCCCCCACCTATTGTCACAGAGAGATGAGAAGCCAGGAGCTGGAACATGTTCAACCCTAAATACAAGTGGAACATGTGACATGGTTCAAAGGTGAACTTATCCTTTAAACACTGACCCTCTGGGTGGAATGTTACTCAGATGCTCTTTCCTGCCATGTAACATCCAGGAAGTATCTCCCTGCCTGAGATTTGCAAAAAGCCACGTGGAACTCTGACCACCTGACCCTCATCAATTACTGACTTCTGGGTTTTTTGATTACCTGAGACTTTGTCACATTCACCAAGCTTAGTGGCATTACTTGCACAGTGGCAACAAGTCTGTTTCTAGACACAGAGGGGACAATTCCGGTACAACAGATGGCCCCATCTCACAGTTCTGCAGACATTTGTTCTGTGGCTTCCCAAGGTACTCATTTCTGCAATCAAGAATCCCGTTACCTTATATTTACAGGGTTCACCTCCTCATCAGGGTCCTTCTTAGCTCCGGCTAGTAAAGACCAAGTCCCTACTAGTCTTTTAAAAGTTTTGGGTTACAATTCAATCAGTTCTAGGCCAGTGCTGACTGCAGAGGCTCCAGCCACAGCGATCTGACTTTGATCTGAGGGTCCCTTCACTCTCCCCCCAATAAAATTTTAAGAAATCAGACTCCTCTGTCATATAAAATTTAAGACTGTTTCAGGTCTTATGGATGTTGTACAATATTACTCTGGCTCTGGAGGATCAACTTCTCACCATTGCTACAGGTGCAAAGATCTTCCCATTATACCCGCTGTTTGAGATTTTCCCCCATATAGATTGGGAGCAACCTGGTGAGTCCCCAACCCCTCGCCTTCCTGAGCACTTACAGGAGCTTTTTAACCATGTTCTTGCAGGTAGGCCCTGTCTTTTACTCTATTCTAGCTATGTCTTATTTGTCAGACTGTGTGGGAATGGCCTAATCTCCTCAAAAGTGATCTTTCCACTGTGGCAGTGGATCCTTTCCTGATCATGTGGAACAGAAGTTTGAAGTTCTACACTTCAGCTTCGATAGCCTGCTGACAATATCTAGGCTTGTCTCTTTTGTGGGTCTGTTGTCTATACAAATACACAGAACACTGGGTAAAATTGCTGGGATGCAAAGACTGTATCCAAGAAAGCACCCGACTGGTCTTCAGGAGAAAAATCCATTACATTATCATCAATGATATTAGGGGAGGCAAGAGCACCCACCTACCTCAGCGAAGTAGTCTAAATGAAAGGTTGGTCTCCTCCCTCCATCACCTACTCCTGGAGTAGGCACTATTGAGCCCTCTAAACCTGGTTTTCCAGCCAATAGCAAAGCGGGGAATAAGAAACCTAGTAAACCCTCAAAGAAGCCTTCAGCATGGAGGTGCAACCACACCTCTCCAAGTGGGGGGAATGTTTGTTATTCCTTTTGGAATCTTGGGTAGTTAGCACCTTGGGCATATAATGGCTTTTCAGGTCTATGGACTAATCTCTCACCTCTACCTTCTGTGTCACCACAGAGATGAGCAAACCTGTGTCCGATTCCTTGGGGTCTTCTGGACCCAATTATTATGTTTCCTGTGCCAGTTTGGCCTCAGGAGTTGTATCCCACAATGACCACACTTTTCTCCCCCAGATTGTTTCCTATGGGACATGTAAAGCCATTAGTTGCGTTTGGTATCCATCAGATTCACCATCCCTGGACCCTCTAACGTGCATAGTCAACTAGGCCATGTATGTGCTGCTTACTGTGCTTCAACAGCTCTGCCTCCTACTCACCCTTGCACCATGAACGTTTTTAAGGGTGTTGGCTCTGGGATTTTCATGGCATCCTCATTGTGGGACACTCAGAGACCTCCTGTGGAGAACACTACAAAATCTGGATGAACCCTACTGCACACTGCTATACACCCTTTCCAGCAAACGATGCAATCCAGCAAACGATGCAATGAAAAACAGGGATTTTTAGTTTACACATATTGCAATACATGTTTAGGCTGCCCAACTGCATCAAATGAATCCCTCTTATGGCCAGTTCTACTCTGCTACTTGATTATATACATGTACAAGCTATTGGGATTTTAGCACAGGTATGTCTTGTCTCCTGTGGAGAACAGTTGCAGTGGGTCCTGTTGGGACAGCATCTTCCCGATAGTTCAAAGGCCTCCAAAATTCATCTCTATCTTGTTTCGTCAGGAATCATTATTGAGATTCATTGCTTACAGCCAGTTTAAACCATCATGTTTCTACACTAAAAAGATCTACAGGATATTTGACCTCATGTCCCTTTCCTTTGTCAGGGAGTTCCCAATCTCTCAACTTTCACAGAAGTAGTGTCAAGGGGTCACCCTCTCTCGGGTCTCTTCTCAGAATATAATAAATATAATTGAAATCTTTTTTAAACCAACAAAATAAGTCCATAGTGATATTGACACCACTCATAGAGAGATATACTGTATATATAAAACTATAAAATCCTCTTTGTGTTGTTAGTGATACACATGACCAAAAGTACACTCTCCACCACATAAAATGGCTGCTTATGAAACAGCAAGCGTTAGAACGGTTGTGGCTATATACCCAGCCAGGGCCTTGACCTCAAGATAGGAACAAATGGCAACTCGTGCCAGGAAGCTTCACATGTAGTGGAAATATATGGATGGTCCCAGCCCTTCCAGGGATCCAAAAGAACGAAATCTCTCTCCAGCAGCAGCCAGCACCCCTCTCTCTACTAGAATATGGGTGGGCTTTGGCATATTTATATACACTGCGGGACGACTGCTTCCAAAGTGTATATGACACAGAGAAGCTGTGCATCACATCCAGCAAGGGAACTCTTCTGTCTGTATACTGTACACATGCAGGCTGTGTATGATCACCAAACACAATATTCAGACTCCAGGCTGTATGGATGAGCTGTGCTCCAGTCCAAACAGGGAAACTCCCATCTGTGTGTTCCTCTTCTCAGAATACCTCAGCCCTTTCATCTGTCCCTGAGGCTTAGGTGGTTCCTAACCTAGTATTAATCTTCCAGTTCTAGGGCTGACAAGGCCTTTCCTCCCCACCTTTATGTAGATCCTGTCACTGAAAAACATTTATCTCCTGAGCTACATTATGGAGTTTCAGAAGAGGTGGTTCCTTCTACACTATAGGACCATTCCCTAGTCAGGTCTCCTTATTTATAATATACAGTTGGGAAAACCTTGAGGTACTGGCAAAGAAAGGTCGTTTTGATCCCGACTTGGCTAAAACCTTGTGTTCTAGCCCTGTGAGCTTTGCTCCATTTAAGTGTGATCTTCTTGAGGCCCATTTTTCCGCTACATATTGCTTCTGGAAATGAGGGAGTGGTCCAATAACCAAGATAGATTTCTTATTGTAATTTGCAATTATAATACGATTCCTGTTGCTCCACAGACTCCGATGCATGGTTACATTTAGGAAGTCAGGAGCATCTCTTTTTCTGTGACTGCAAGGCTTCAGAAGAGGAATGCTATTTTCAGTCAAGTTCTTGCTTAGGGCAGGCCCCAGGGACACCATCTTATATTTCTACAGAACGCAGAACTGTATTCCTCCTTTGAAATTTTGGGGGGGTTATATCGGCCTTCTACCCCCTGCCTAATCTTTGTATAGGAAACTCCCTAGTCATCTTGGTGCTGCAGGATGATAGCTTTGTTTGCTAAGGGGGTTCAGGGATCAGGTTTTCTCTCCTTGGAAACACTTCTGAACCAAGTTGTCCTCATCCCATTATCAATTACACTAATCAACAGCTGCAGATCAAGACAAATTTCCCAGCATGTCCCTCAAACAGAAGTCAAGTGGGGACTGCTACATACTAATCGAAATTCAGGTTGTACCTGCTGAACCAGCCACATTTAGAGATCGATGTAATTATCGTGGTAATTAACTGCCCAGTGCACGACAAATAAACACAAGTGAATAAAATCATTAATCAACAAGCTAAAGAATTATAAAACCATGAAGAAAAACAAATACCGTATATACTCGAGTATAAGTCGAATTTTTCAGCACATTTTTTTGTGCTGAAAGTGCCCCCCTCGACTTATACTTGAGTCAAGCACTTTTCTGCAGCAAAAAATTTCATTTTCCGAACCAACTTTGGGGCCCCGTATCTCAGGGCCACTTGGTGCTAGGAACCCCAAATTTGGTCTGCAAACCCAGTGGAACTGGTACCACAACATATCCAAAGATGAAGTTCCTAGCACTAAGTGGCCCCGAGATATGGGGCCCCAAAATCGGTTCGGAAAATTTCATTCTCTGAAGAAAAGTGCTTGACATTTTCTGAACCAACTTTGCGCCCCATATCTCAGGGCCACTTGGTGCTAGGAACCCCAAATTTGGTGCGCAAACCCAATGGAACTGGTACCATAACATATCCAAAGCTGGGGTTCCTAGCACTAAGTGGCCCTGAGATACGGGGCCCCAAACCCGGTTCGGAAAATGTCATTCTCTGCTGCAGAAAAGTGCTTGACATTTTCTGAGCTGATTTTTGGGGCCCTGTATCTCGGGGCCACTTGGTGCTAGAAACCCCAGCTTTGGAAATTTTATGGTGCTAGTTCCACTGGGTTTGCACACCAAATTTGGGGTTCCTAGCACTAAGTGGCCTTGAGATACGGGGCCCCAAATTCGGTCAACTGTGTCCATCTGCAGCAATGTCATTTCAGGACCCTTTGGGTTCAGAGACCCCAAATTTTGGCTGCAGTTAGGGGGCATCTAGGAACCCTTAACTACCGAGTTTGAAGTTCAGAGGACCTATGGCTGCAAATGGGCACAGTGAGGCATGCAAATGGGCACAGTGATGCTGCAAATGGGCATTGTTGACCCTCTTTTCCACTTACAGTAGCTGTGCATTTCTCACCCTCGTCTTATACTCGGGTCAATACGTTTTTCCCATTTTTTTGTAGTAAATTAGGGCCTCGACTTATACTCGGAACGACTTATACTCGAGTATATACGGTATGTAATCCTTGGTAACATTTTCTCTTTTACTTCATGGTTACAATTCGTTAGCATATTGATTAATGATTTTAGCGACTGGTTTTCATTTGTCGTGCACTGCCCAGTTAATTACCACAATAATTACGTCGACAATTACAAGTGCATTTCCTGTGGGGTGCACTCTTAAATAGCTGAGGTCTGGGCTAGGTCTTTGTTATGAGTAAGCACAAGTGATCTGTGTAAAACGCGTCAACTATCCCCTGTGTTGGTGTCCGGCATGGTGACAATAAAGGACTTCCAAAAATTTGACTTAGTTTGTCGTGTGCCACCATCTTTTCCATATCTGCATTTACGGTGGCGAGCCAGGGTGAGCACCTGCCGCTATCAATCTGATTGCCTGAGCGGTGTATACTATGTCGTTGGATTGTTATTCTTTACAGTTGGATCAAGCTGACCAATTTTTATGGTATGGTCTATGATTCAGGTTCTCCAACATGTTGTGTCTCCTTCACCATTATTCTCACTTATCTGGCTTCAGGCTTAGTTCCTGCGCTAAGTTAACACCTCGTCTTGCCCTTTTCCTACCAGGTGGGGGGTAAAGTGAGATTCATCTAGTGCCAGCTTCAGGCGGCTCTTGGTATCATGTTAGACCTCTTAGTGGGCATCTGTAATATATGATTTCCTGTGTCACTCAATGGACGAGAAAGAAAAATAGTATTTTTGTGCTCACTGTGTAATCCTTTTCTTGGAGTTGAGGGACACACTTTCCACCCCTGTGTTATGATCATGCTTTTGGTACTGCTTTGCTACAAAACATAGGCATTCTCAGCACAAAAGGGGTTATCTTGGGTTGGCCTACAGTTTTCTTTTGGGCCACTGTTCGATCCCCATGTAGGCGGCAGTATAAACCATCAGCACGAGTCTCTGATTGGATTCCAGGAAAATAATCCTATTTATGATCTTTGGAGAGAACACATTTAATGTGAGTAATAAGAGGTGTTTCAGGTGCATGCGGTTCTTGCACTTTTTCCCCCTCACTTTGAAACAAAGCAGTTGCTTGCTGCAAACAAAAGGGAGCTTAAGGCGGAACTTCAGTCTTTTTTTTCACCTTTCCATCTATTAAATCCTCTGCCCTTGTTTTAACTTTGGATAGTAAAACATTTTTTTTTCTGCCAGTAAATACCTTATACAGCCCACTTCCTGTTTGTCTGCAAAAAAGCCTAGGCTTATGACATCATGCACAACTCTCTCTCTTGTGAGAATTTGCCAGGAAGGGAGGGAGGCTGAGTCATAAGAGGGCCAATGAGAGCTGAAGGTGCCTCTGTGTGAATCCAGGAAGTGAACAGGCAGCATCCTCAGGTGCCCACAGTTAAAAATGGCTGCAGCCAGACTCAGATTTCTGCAGCATATTTAGCAAGTACAGAATCACAGTATATATAAAAAAAAATTATGTAAAGTGGTTGGAGGGAAGCTTTAGAATGGCAAAGATGTTATTACAAATTATGTGAGCAGACTGCAGTTCCTCTTTAAAGAACAGATGGTCTTGAATATTTACAGGACAGCAAGTAAAAAGGGACTGCTGACTTCATATCAGCCACAATGGGAGATTTTTTTTATCTTACATTTTACAAATTATGAAAAAAAAAAATAAGGCAACAGAGGGGTTGTTGCCCAAAGAGCTAGGAACTGACCCTCTTTCCCCATGCGGCTCGTCACCTTTCCCTGCAATAGCTTCCAATCCACTGACAATATGGCTGCTTTTTGCTGCCAACCCCTTCTCAGTTTAGTGAGGGTGACAACTCCAAAAGCCCCCTTCCAAGCCTGCTGGCCATAGTTTAAAGGCTGCACAGTGCCTTATTTTAAAAAGAAAACAAGGACCCAAACAAATCTGCACAAATATTCGCTGGGACCCCGAATCTCCAGCCTGTAGGCAACCCTAAACCCATGGCAGTGGACAAACCTGAACCATGTCCTTATTTATGTGTTGCAGATCACAATGATAGCCCATCTACTAATGACTTCATTTGTGAAGTTAACCACAAAATTGCTCCTTTAGTGCATTATAGAAAGTACTCAAGACTACAAAAAGTTCAAACAAACAATGTATATATTTTATATATAGGAACAATTTTTATCAAAAGGCTGTAATTAGGAGGCAGCAAAATTCAGTTAGTACATGGCCCCAATGTCCAATGATTGTTTCCATGAGAAAAACAAAAAAACAGCTAAAAATAGCTTGATGCAAAAGGCAGACAAGCTATCAAAATTGCATTAGAAGTGGCAAAAGTATATCTCTTTTTACAAATCTACAACAGTTCAACGACAGCATTACAGCGGTCATGTGAGCTTGGCATCAGTGTGGGTGGATAGTATGTGGTGCAGCTGTGGGTATATCTAGATTCACAGCTTGAACAGCATTGTAGACACCCACACAAGTGATCAGATCTGCAAAGTTCAGTCTGCAGGGTGCTACTATTATCTTGCAGAGCTGAACTATTAAGCGATTCCGGTCAGTAATGCTGAACTGATAACCAAGTTGCATTTTAGTGTCCTGAGTTGAGGGTTATCACCAGAGACAGGGATACATGGCAGCATTGAGTGCTCTCCTGCAGCTGAAGCTCTAGATGTCCCTTATGTGCTGGTTAGTCATCCAGCAGTACTGTACACAGTGCATCATCCTTGTCCATAGTTATAGATACTATAGCGCCATCGTTGAACTCAAAAGATGTTCCTCCGTCCACCACCATGCAAGCATCCCAGCATCGTGATCGCACACACACCCTATGGGATATAAATATAGATGTTAGGTTCCACAGAACACACTTTAATACGTTTTCCAACAATACATTTCCTCATATTTACTTCCTTTAGGTCTCTTTAATAGACCATTGAAAGCATAACATGATAAATGCAAAAAAAAAAAAAACACTGGTTGAGCCTACCAGAAACCTAGATCTGTCCTGTGCATTGTTATTTCAAAGAACACATATCATTCAAGATGGAAATGGGGAGCAACAAGATTTTACTTAGTATGGTACCCCCGTTTTCCCCTTCTTGTTTAAATCTTATTATGTTTTAGGATGCAGGTACCTTACTATTCCATGTACATTGAGCACCTGCCTTTGCAACACACTGATAAAAAATACTTCCTAATAACCGTTAAAGAGGCTTGAGCACTCATCTGAACGGTCAAGCCGTCAAATGTCTGGTGTCATAACCGTTTACATGTGCAGCACTACGGCAACTGTGGATCAGAGGCCAAGATGGCAGTTTCCTTAAATGTAAAACAATAGGAAGGTTTAGTTCTGCTTTAAGCTGGCTGACTTGCTTGCCATCATGCTTTTATTTTGTTCACCCGCCTCTTGAGGATTGACCACAAGTTCTCAATGGGATTAAGGTCTGGGGAGTTTCCTGGCCTTTGACCCAAAATTTCAATGTTTTGTTCCCCAAGCCACCTAATTATCACTTTTGCCTTATGGCAAGGTGCTCCATCATGTTGGAAAAGGCATTTTTCTTCCCCAAACTGTTCTTGGATGGTTGGGAGAAGTTGCCCTTGGAGGATTTTTTTGTACCATTCTTTATTCATGGCTGTGTTCTTAGGCAAAATTACGAGTGACAAAAAGAAACGTGGGGGAAACCTCAGATGAGGGAACCCCAGGAGGTGAAGCGGCTACTAAGACGGTTTTGCTGCCTTAGAAGCCTATTCACTTGCTGAGGTCAGCTGAAATCAACTGTAAGAGACGGTCCTGGCGCTTGCTGGACTTTCTTGGGTGCCCTAAAGCCTTTTTCACAGCAATTGAACCTCTCCCAAGTGCTTGATGATCCGATAAATGGTTGATTTAGGTGCAATCTTCGTAGCAGCAATATCCTTGCTTGTGAATCCCTTTTTGTGCAAAGCAATAAATGACGGCACATGTTTCCTTGCAGGTAACCATTGTTAACAGAGGAAGAACAATGATTTCATGCACCACCCTCCTTTGAAAACTTCCAGTCTGTTATTTTAACTCAATCAGCATTACAGAGTGATTTCCAGCCTTGTCCTCGTCAACACTGACACCTTTGTTAAAGAGAGAACCACTGATATGATATCAGCTGGTCCTTTTGTGGCAGGGCTAAAATGCAGTGGAAATGCTTTTTTTGGGATCAAGTTCATTTTCATGGCAAAAGAGACTATGCAATTAATTGCAATTCATCTGATCACTCTTCATAACATTCTGGAGTATATGCAAATTATCAACATAAAAACTGAGGCAGCAGACTGAAAATTAATATTTGTGTAAGTCTCAAAAACGGCCACGGCTGTAATCATCCTTCTTGGTGTTGTGAAATGTTAGTCTGTTATCTGAATCAGAAGCACCTCCCAAATACCCAAAATATGAATAATACAGATCAGTGTACATATTCTAGTCCATACAGTAGTGTCTACAACCCCTGGCAAAAATTATTGAATCACCAGTCCCTGAGGATGTTCCTTCAGTTGTTTATTGTTGTAGAAAAAAAAGCAGATCACAGACATGGCCAAAAACTAAAGGCATTTCAAATGGCAACTTTCTGGCTTTAAGAAACACTAAAATAAAAATAATTGTGGTGGCCAGTAACAGTTAGATTTATAGAACAAGCACAGGGAATAAATTATGGAATCACTCAATTCTGAGGAAAAAAAAATATGGAATCACCCTGTGAATTTTCATTACAAACACTAACACCTGTATCAGATTAAATCTCCTTGTTAGTATGTAGGTAAAGAGGGTAAATCATCACACAGTGTTGCACAAGATGTTGGTTGTTCACAGTCGGCTGTGTCTAAAACATGGACCAAATACAAACAACATGGGAAGGTGGTTAAAGGCAAGCATACTGGTAGACCAAGGAAGACATCAAAGTGTCAAGACAGAAAACTTAAAGCAATATGCCTTGAAAACAGAAAATGTACAACAAAACAAATGAGGAACAAATGGGAGGAAACTGGAGTCAACATCTGTGACCGAACTGTAAGAAATGGGATTTACATACAGAAAAGCTAAAAGAAAGCCATCTCTAACACCTAAACACAAAAAAACAAGGTTACAATGGGCTAAGGAAAGGCAATCGTGGACGGTGGATGATTGGATGAAAGTCATATTCAGTGATGAATCTCGAATCTGCACTGGGCAAGGTGATGATGCTGGAACTTTTGTTTGGTGCCATTCCAATGAGATTTATGCAGACGACTGTCTGAAGAAAACATGCAAATTTCCAGAGTCAATTATGATATGGGGCTGCATGTCAGGTAAAGGCACTGGGGAGATGGCTGTCATTAAATATTCAGTAAATGCACAGGTTTACATTGAAATTTTGGACACTTTTCTTATCCCATCTATTGAAAGGATGTTTGGGGATGATGAAATCATTTATCAAGATGATAATGCATCTTGCCATAGAGCAAAAACTGTGAAAACTGTGTCATGGCCTGCAAACAGTCCAGATCTCAATCCATTTGAAAATCTGTGGTGGAAGTTAAAGAAAATGGTCCATGACAAAGCTCCAACCTGCAAAGATGATTTGGCAACAGCAATCAGAGAAGGCTGGAGCCAGATTGATGAAGAGTACTGTTTATCACTCATTAGGTCAATGCCTCAGAGACTGCAAGCAGTTATAAAAGCCAGAGGTGGTGCAACAAAGTACTAGTGATGTGTTGGAGTGTTATTTTGTTTGTTTGTTTTTCATGATTCCATAATTTTTTCCTCAGAGTTGAGTGATTCCATAATTTATTCCCTGTGCTTGTTCTATAAATCTGTTACTGGCCACCACAATTATTTTTCTTGATTTCTTTTATGCCGCGTACACACGGTCGTACTTTTCGTCTACAAAAGTCAGACAGCCTGTTCGACAGACTTCCGACAGACTTCCGGCAGACTTTCGACGGACTTGCGGCATACTTTCTAACGAACAGACTTGCCTACACACGATCACACAAAAGTCAGTCGAATTCTTACGTGATGACGTACACCGGACTAAAATAAGGAAGTTCATAGCCAGTAGCCAATAGCTGCCCTAGCGTGGGTTTTTGTCCGTCGGACTAGCACACAGACGAGCGGATTTTTCGACCGGACTCGAGTCCGTCGTAAAGTTTTAAAGCATGTTTCAAATCTAAAGTACGTCGGATTTGAGGCTAAAAAAGTACGTTGAAAGTCCGGAGAAGCCCACACACGATCGGATTACCAGCCAGCTTTAGTCCGTCAGCGTCCGTTGGACTTTTGTAGACGAAAAGTACGACCGTGTGTACGCGGCATTAGTGTTTCTTAAAGCCAGAAAGTTGCCATTTGAAATGCCTTTAGTTTTTGGCCATGTCTGTGATCTGCTTTTTTTCTACAACAATAAACAACTGAAGGAACATCCTCAGGGACTGGTGATTCCATCATTTTTGCCAGGGGTTGTAAAAGGGACACTAAAAGAGCAACACTTACTTGGAGGTAAATCCACACTGCCAGCTACTAGAGAAAACTCTGTTGGCAATTGGCTCCCGAACACTGCAAAACATCTTCTGCTCCTCTGGGTTGAATATCAAAGAGTCATTATATTCATTGGTAACTGGAAAAAAAGAAAAGAAAAGAAAAAAAAAAAGAAGTCAAAACTAACATTTTGATAGACCACAAATCGTCACACCCTTCTTAGTTTTTAGGCACCATGCACGTGGTTGGAATCAGGCATAAAACATGCCAATTTCCTGTTGCTGGGAAACAAGTACGGCCCTTTATTTCTATTATTTTATGCCCAATTACATCCGTGTGATTAAAGCCTTGTAGTCCTGCATGCAATAAATTTTAATGTATTCTCTTTGGAAAGGTCTTTCTCTAAGTGGAAATGCTTTTTGCTCTCCCAGTCTAATGCGTATTGCGGGGGATGTGTCTGACCAGATCAGTTAAAGTGGTAGTAAACTCAGCTTTTTAACTTGTACCCATGGGTAAGCCAACTGGGGGGCGGTCCGCAATGGTTGCCACACACTGCGGGGGCGTCAGGCCGGCACCCCCCCCACGAGTGAAGGGGTGACAGTGGAGTGGGTTCAGGCTGTGCAGCGGCGCGGTGATAGGGCAGCCAGGGAGAGCCAGGAGAGGTGAGCTGTGACAGTGTGCGGGGGTGCCCGGGCCGGGTGTGGGACATACCACTACCCTGGTGACATCCAGAGCCAGCCGAGCGGTGCAGAAGAAAGAAGACACTCTCTCCTACTATACTGCAGGAGGAGAGAGAGACAGTGGAGTAGCGCTTAATAGAGGAACTGCTGGAAATTTAACTTTTTAAGTTAACCAGCAGGTGATTGGTTGCTAGGTGGTCCTAGCAACCAATAATTAGCTTGTTAATATGAAAAAAAACCACCAGCAGTTCCTCTGTTCAGCGTTGCTGTGTCTTTCCCTCTGGCTGCATGATAAGGTAGGAAAGGAGGGAGGGGGGCTGTCTATGTAACATTCAGGGGTTCCAGAGCGGCTGTGTAATTTAAAGTGGTCCAGAGGTGCAGGGGGCTGTGTAATGTAAAGGGGTCCAGAGGTGCAGGGGGCTGTGTAATGTAAAGGGGTCCAGAGGTGCAGGGGGCTGTGTAATGTAAAGGGGTGCAGTTGTGGAGAGGGGGTACATAGTAGTGACAAAGATATTGGGGGATGCAGAGGTATGCAGGGGGCACAGTGGGTGTTTTTACATTGTAATGTGGGGGGGGGGGGGTTTCAGATATGGGATCCGCCTCGGGTGCCATGTGCTCTACTTATGCCCCTGAAGTAGAGTGAATATCTCCTAAATGTGCACCGTATAGGAGTCACATTTGTAGCTGCCGGTGATGTCACCAGCATATGCGCACTGAATTAGGCACATTGGAGTATGCCGTAATTTCAGAGCGCTGTGTCACGATCGTGTCATCGCGGCTTGGCCCTTCAAACAGCTGGAGAGCGCAAACAAATCCGAAAGGAAGACTGGGTGAAGATGGATGCCCTGTCAGCGCGTCGCTGGAGGGATCCGCTTTACAGGCAAGTATCATAATGTGATAGTATGCAGTATGACATTAACCTGTAGTTTGGTTTTTTGTAACGAGACTTTACTTCCATTTTAAAACACTCCCTGACTGGTGCTTCCCCAGATAAAAGAATTTTAAAAAATGTATTTATTTATCAGTTTTCAGTATACAAAGGAGGACAAAAAAGGAATAGACAAGCCCGGTTTAAAGAGCTTCAGATACAAAAAGAAACCTTAAGTGGTGCAGCTGACTTAAATCCAATATCAAGCTTCCCCAGAACTTTTTTTCTGTGGCTATATTTAAAAGAAAGAAAGAAAAAACAAAAACAAAACAAAAAAAAAGGAAAAAAACATAACTGTCCCCTCTGAACGAGATGACCCTTTTCCACCAAGTTTTCATTTATGGCAATGCATGCAGGACAGACCATCTATGTGAAATCTGTACAAACTCACCTCTCTCTATGAAGTCGCTGTCCAATGTCAGATTCAAATTCTTGTGGCTTTTAACTGATGAACAATAAAATAACTGATAAGCTATACAAAAGTGTCAGAAGTGATACAAATGTGACAGGAAACAAAGTAGAAGTCTAGCTACATAAGATAAGATCTGCTCATTCTCCCCACGTGCACATTGAGGTCCTCTGGGTGGTCCTGATCTTACTGGAAATTAGCAGACTTTAGCACTAACCTGGTTCCATATTAATAACACAGAGGTTGTTATGGTAATCAAATGATTGACTGTTATTAGTTTACTAGTTGAGACTGGTGACAGTCTTATCTGCTATACTAGTATAGCAGATAATATACATTAATATATAATATTAATTTATATACTTCATTCCTCCTAAGACCTCCTGCTCTAACTCCCCAATTATCTTCTCCCTTGCTCGCCTCACCTTTTCCAGAGCCTCTCCCATCCTCTGGAGCTCCCTACCTTAATCTGTCCGACTTTAAGTGATCCATGAAAACTCATCTCTTTACGGAAGCATATCCTGCCTCTACCTAAAAATGGAGCCATTAACTTTTTGCATCACTTGCTCCTTTTTTTTTTTTTTTTTTTTTTTTTTTTTTTAAGAGTGTAAGCTCTCCCAAGCAGGGCTCTCCTACTTTCCTTGTATTGAGATGTGTTGTACCTGTACTGTCTCCCTTTAGATTGTAAAGTGCTGAGCAAAACAGTTAGTGCTATGTAAATTCATAATAAAATAATAAATAATTATCAATAATAATAATAATAATAATAATAATAATAATATACAGAAATTGGGTCTTAACACAAGACTAGTATTATATAAAAAGACAAATTGTCTACATTGTAAGATACTTATCCCATTATCTCATATTCCAGTGTTATAAAAAGGCATGAACCTAGCTATATTGTAAGAAATGACCCATTATCTAGAATATCAGTATTCTAAAAAGTACAAACTGGCTTGGCTACATTGTAACAAAATTGTCCTATATTTGTTGAATCCATTTACCGATCTGGAGTATTTCTTTCACAGTCTGTGGCGCCATCTTGTTTATATTGTAAGACCTGAAACATAAAGAAGCTTTAATCAGACGACAAACAGCGATCAGCAAGTTCTGAGAGCCAAGGATGTATGTTGAGTGATTCCGATTCAAATGTTGCTCAATTAATTAAAAAAAAAAAAATAATAATAATCACTACACACAAAAAGCTAATGCAGCCACCCCATTGAAGGACTAGTAAGCTGCAATATTTTACACTTTTGGGTTTAAATACACTTAAACATTAGGCTGTGGAAGGGTTAGTGCCTCTCGGGAATAGTTATCACTGGGACAGGAAGAGCGAAATTCCCTTAATGAAAAAAACTGACTTTAAAAATCAGAGAATGGTCAAAGCTATCCCCTCATGACTGAAATTCTATTGTATGTGTCCCCACTAATAATTTGGGTAGACAAAACAGAAATATATCAATCTTGAACAAGTCTCGGATACATATATATATTTTTTTAAATAAAAAAAAAATGGCAACGAAAAAAAAAAAAAATACCAGTCATATGATCTCCTTTCTTAGAACAACAAGCCTTTAGATGAATGTAGATCTTCACAATAACAATTAATAAAGGATATGCTGGTTAATCATTAAACGTTTAAAAATATATATTTATACATTTAAAAGGGTTATCCTTCAAAATAAAGAAAAAATAAAAATAAAGAAAATCACCAGGACTCAGATGTCAGGTTAATTGCAAATGCACCTCATTTTCAGTTGTGATATATAGCAG
>JBBDGP010004528.1:0-7500 GCA_037952835.1 Lithobates septentrionalis | reverse complement strand
GGAGGTTTTAACCCTTTCCTCGGCCGCTAGTGGGTTTAAAACAGCAGTAAAGCGTCGCTAAAACTAGTGGCGCTTTACCGCTACCACCCCCCCAGTGTGAAAGTAGCCCAAGACTTTAGAGGGCTGGACTGTGCCCAATTCCAGGGAGTAAACAATGCCCAATATTTAATATTAGGGGGAGAAATAGTTGGTGTCAATGGAAGGAATTACCCCTCAAGGGCCAAGTAAAGGGCCACGACTGTCCCCAGGGATGCCTTTTGGAGACCACTGGTATGGAGCAAAACAAACTGAGCTCCCCTCTCTCCCTTTCAAGCAGGGACCAGACGAATTTTGACAGAAATCGATCGTTAGATCAACTTGTCGAATGTGATAGTTAGAAAATTGTTCCTGATCAGTGTTCACACCACAAAAAAAAGGTAATGAGTAATTTATGGCCAGCTTTAAAGAGAAACAAGCCAAAAGGAAGGAGCCTGGTGTAGCTTGTTCCTTTTTAAAATGTTTCTATACTTTTACGTGATGACCAAACTGAAACTGTCTAGCAAAAGTGTGGAGGGGGGGGGGGGGGGGGGGCGTGGTTGGGACAAAACTATAGCACTACCGAGGGTGCTTACAATGGTCACCATTAACATGGCTTAAATCTTAAAAAAAACCACAACTTTCTGCTATATAGAAAATGTTATACAATATATGCATGTTTATAAACGGGGCATTGAAGTAACATTAAAAAGTACCTGGAGGACAGGGACTCTCCAATAAATACCTCGTTCAGCGCTCTTACAGGCAACAAGTGAGGTCCAGAAGCGGCTACGGATGCTGCGTGACATGAATAAGAATTTGTACTAGAACAAGATTAAAATGATCTTCCCATGTGCAATATCAACTCCATCATAATGTACATAATATAACATCTTGTCACAAATCTCCAAGTGAGTTGAAGGTTAAATTAAACCCAAAAGCAATTTATTAAGCAGCTTACCATACTTCGATGTGATGGCTGCATTCGTTTTATTTTTTAGGCTATTTTCACCTGGTGATCCTGCCAGTAAATCTGTTTTTAAACAGAACAAAAGCTGTCCTGCTGTAGCAGAGGGGTTGAGACAAACCATTGACTACCGACAGGGCTGCTGCTTACAATGATCAGCTTTTACTGGGTTTAATACCACTTTAAGGGTCGGTTCACACAGGATCACAGGATAGCAGTGTGGTTTTCAGCCATTCATTTGAATGAGCTGAAATCCCACCAAAAGTAGGACATGCACTGTGGTTTCATGTGATCTGGTGTAGGCAAAAGTACTGCGTTTACAATCTGCATTTGGGGAGCTGTTAGGAGAATATTGACACCTGCTGCAGATCACACAACCAAAACGCAGGTTTCCTGCACCACATCCTGGTGTGAATGAACCCTAAAGATGACCCTTGCATCGTTATAAGCATTACCAACTTAGGCTTCATTCCCACAAGGCGGATCCGTTGCGACGGAGTCCGCCTCTGCCTGCCAGCCTTAGCGGGAGATCTCTCTATTGATCTCCGCTGAGCCGGCGGATGACAGTTCCCTCTCTGCTCACTGAGCAGGGAGGGGCTTGTCGAGCGCCACTGGTTGCTATGGAGAGATCGGACGAAAACGGACAGCATGTCCTTTTTTATTCAGATCTCATCCGATCCGATAGGGACGGATGTGAACGTAGGGCCAACCATCTGATTTTAGCGGATCGGACCGGGTCGGATGTCAGCGGACATGTCACCGCTGACATCCGTCGCTCCATAGACTAACATGGAGCGCCCGTTCAGGTCGGCCGACAAAACTGACAGGCGGACCTGAACGGTCTGACAGCGTGAAAGGGGCCTTATACATTTAGACAATACTTGAAACAAGCAAAAAAAACTTCAAAAACTTTTCACACTGGGCATACTTCAAGATGTACAAAAGCACTACAAAAAGCAAAGAAAAAAAAATCCCTAAAGTAGGGTGCAAGCTTCACAGCCTGAAACTGTTGGAACTGGAATGATACGTACTCACTTGTATGTGATCATTATTGAATAAAATATTTTAAGTGCAGCAATCCCTTGACTAGTGTGTGTATATATTATATATCGCAAGAAAACAAATTCCAAAATACATTGTGCGTGAATTCTTACTTTATACTAAAAAATAATTTGTAATGCTGTTCCGCTAGTCCTGTGATTCACACATCTGGCATGCTGTATAGCCAGGCAGGCAATACCATTCACCGTCATGTCTTCCTCTTTCGCGTGTCTGTGAATTGGACACGGAAGCAGCAGTGCCAAATTCACCATCCAATGAGCAGAAAAGGTAACATAGCTGTAATTAGAAAATAGTAGTATACTTTCTTGGCTATGCTGTCTGGCAAGTCTGCTGGATCACAAGACTGGCTATACAGAATGACAATCCTTTAAAACAGTTCACGTATCCAATTGGTTCTTATGTTTTTGTGGTTTTTTTTTTTGTTTTTTTTAACTATTTTGTTTTAAGTTGAACTTCAGGCCCAAACATTTTTAAAGTATATTCAATGGCAACAAAGAAATATACCCATTTTATGTGCGCCAAAATGTAAAAGTAGCAGAGATATCATTGCGCTACACATACTCTGTGCAAAGGGCACAGCTGTGGGAGGGACCCAAAAGCACCTCCCACTTCAGGCTGCCTGCACAAAAACTATAGGAGGGGGTGGAGCATAGACCAATCACCCTGCATAAGGCGGGAGAAGCAGTGAGGAAGTTCCTGCACAGTGGAAAGTTC
Source organism: Lithobates septentrionalis (assembly GCA_037952835.1). Classification (NCBI taxonomy): domain Eukaryota; kingdom Metazoa; phylum Chordata; class Amphibia; order Anura; family Ranidae; genus Lithobates; species Lithobates septentrionalis. The sequence continues at coordinate 4,742 of JBBDGP010004528.1, read as the reverse complement.
GCACTGAATTACTGCACAGATCTGGAAGAAATACACAAAGCACACCAAGATACAAGGGGAAAAAAAAAATACACATGACTCCTGCATTTAGACAATATTTGCTTTTCCTAGAGTTCTCAGCTTTAAGCGAATATACATAATACATTATAAAATGAAGCATTACTATAAAGAGTTAGATCTTCACCTTACTTTGGCTCTTGATGACCTCCAGTATTGTGGGCCTTGCTATGCTGCTCCAGGCTTAGCTGCTGTTCATGTAAGTCTACAGGTGTGAAGTTTATCCCAGTGCCTTCAAGGTGCAGTCTAATTCGCTGTCTCCACTGCCACCTAGTGGGGAAACCATGATCTTTGTGGTGACCTCGACCAGAGTAAATTGAATTCAACAGACAAGCCTTTCTCTACCAACTCCACTATGAAATGCCACCAAGGTAAAAGGACTTTTATACACATCATGGCCGTGGCATGGCAAAGCATGGTGTATTTTGCACCAGATGGCCCTTCAGCTAGTAAGCAAATATAAAAGCAATATTAAATATGCTAAACGTTAACCAGGAAGAACTATTAGGCAAAAAAAAAAAAAAAAAAAAGCACAGGAGATCTTGCAGATTCTTAAAGCAGACGTCAACACAAAGTGTGAAGTGGAGATCTTATTCACTGAAATGCATATTTAACCCTCCCGTGACCAGGGGTCATTAAGAAATTCATCAAACCAAACTAGCAGTTTCAGTATGAAAATCAGTTAAAGTGGAACTAAAATCCAGATCTCAAAAACTGACAGTGGAATTTTTATTGCAGAAGTGAAATGCAAGGTCTCTTCTGCAATAAAAGAAACGTACGGGCCTGCTCAGTCTTCTTCGGAATGTACACGGGGCTGTGCAAGCACAGCTTAAATGTACATTCCAGCACAGCACATTCTCAAAGGAAATGATTACATCCTGTAATGATTTCTCCCTGCACAGAAAGTGTACACTGCTATTGAAGAGGTTTGTAAACAAAGATGACCAGCCTGCATGTGATTACTGTAATTGGCTGACCTGATTGTTGGCCCAATACCTGCAATTGTCAGTGACTTATGAATTCATAGAAATCTATGGAGAATTCAGCTCAGCCAATGACACAGAGTCCTCCCAGTAAAAGTGACACTAAAGGTTGGGTTTTTTTTTTTTTTTTTTTTTTTAAACCTACATATACTTACCTCCACTGTGCAGCTTGTTTTGCACAGAGTGGCCTCAATCCTCGTCTTCTGGGTCCCCCGGTGGCTCTTGCAGCTCCTCCCCCACATCAGATAACCCCCTAGGAGAAGTGCTCTCTCGGGGGGGTACCTTGCGGGCGCACTCCTGAGTCCAGCATTCGGCGTCCATAAAGGCCAAATGCAGGACTCGGCCCCACCCGGCGATTGCGTCATTGGATTTGATTGACAGCAGTGGGAGCCAATGGCTGCGCTGCTATCAATGTAACCAATCAACAGCCGAGAACCCTGGGCAGAGAGGCAGCGCGTCCCCGTGGGTCAAGTTCGAGGGGTCAGGTAAGTAAAACGGGTGGGGGGGTTGGGGGGACGGTGACTGACAGGTGTTTTTTCACCTTAATGCATAGGATGCATTAAGGTGAAAAAACACAAACCTTTGCAACCCCTTTAATCTTGGGCAGATAGCTGGCTTGATTTACACTGGACAGACTTCTGTAATGTCAGGTTTTACATTGAGCACAAAGATTGGCTTCAGACCTTCGCCAATGCACAGCACGAAAACAAAATACATTGGAGGACATTTAAAACCAGGGCAGTGAGACCGCCTCATGGGCAGATTTATTACAGCAGCCAAAGGAGGAATTTATAAATCTGGCTGTAACCTTGTAATAAATCTGTCCCATGCAATGTCTCACTGCTCTTGTTCAGCACTGCTTTGCATTGTGACAGGATAAATGTCCTCCAGTGATTTGCTCTAATCCCAGTGCCCAATTTTCAGAACTTTGGCACTTGTTGTGCAGGACGGCAGAGCCTGACCTTCTCTTTGCGATACGGCACTGCGTTACTTTGACATAAGTGCGGTCATGCAACACCGTACCCCAATGAAACGTGTGTCCTTTCATAGAGCTTTCTTTTGGTGGTATTTAATCACCTCTGCTGTTTTTTTTTTGCGATGAAATTTGTGTGTGTATATATAGCCATCTATTGATATCCATCTATTTATTTATATCCATTTTTTTTTATTTATTTATATCTATATATAGATAGCGATACCCCGGTTCCCAAACGTAATTCGTGAAACGACTCTGGTCGCAAACCGAGGCAAATTTTCCCATAATGTTCAAATATAACAGGTTAAAAAAGGAAAAGAAAGGCGCCTCTAAGTGCAGTATGTAAAATTTAATAAAGTGCACAAAGGGTTAAAAGCACTTACAAGATTGTTGAGTGTTAAAAGACATGATAAAATCAGGAGTCCTCATCTGTGGCATGTGTCCATCCTCAGCACGGTGGTAGAGAGCAGTGTAGAGCCGCTCCAGCAGCTATAAAGCGTTCTCATGCGTGTTGGGAAAGAGGAGGCAGCAGGGAAGCCTGTATTCACTGCGGGACACACAAGGCTGATGGTGTCAGTGTAGAGAAGGGGGTGGTAACGCGTTTTCGGAGCATGTGCGGCTCCTTTGTCAGACCTACGCCCACACTCCTCAAGCTGGCTTATAATGGTGAGGGGGAGGACAGGGGAGGAGTGTGGGCTGATACTAAATACACAATAATAAGGGAAGTGACAGATGTATTATGAGGACGGCCAAGATGACCGTGCACTCGCAAAATGGATTATTAACGTCAGTGCTATATACAATGAAGTCCTGAAGGAATTTGACACAGGGGAACAGGGCACAGATGGCAGTGGTTAAATTAACAATAATAAATAAATATACAAACATAAGGTTGACATTGAATTAATATACAGGTGTGTTACATGGTCGGCCGGTGTCTATATGAATGTGTTATAAAGGCGCCTTTATAACACATTCATATAGAACCCGGCCGACCATGTAACACACCTGTATATTAATTCAATGTCAACCTTATGTTTGTATATTTATTTATTATTGTTAATTTAACCACTGCCATCTGTGCCCTGTTCCCCTGTGTCAAATTCCTTCAGGACTTCATTGTATATAGCATCGACGTTAATAATCCATTTTGCGAGTGCACGGTCATCTTGGCGTTCTCATAATACATCTGTCACTTCCTTATTATTGTGTATTTAGTATCAGCCCACACTCCTCCCCTTGCTCCTCCCCTCCACCATTTATAAGCCAGCTTGAGGAGTGTGGGCGTAGGTCTGATGTAGGAGCCGCACATGCTCCGAAACGCGTTACCACCCCCTTCTCTACACTGACACCATCAGCCTTGTGTGGTCCCGCAGTGAATACAGGCTTCCCTGCTGCCTCCTCTTTCCAACACGCATGAGAACGCTTTACAGCTGCTGGACGGCTCTACACTGCTCACTACCACCGTGCTGAGGATGAACACATGCCACAGATGAGGACTCCTGATTTTATCATGTCTTTTAACACTCAACAATCTTGTAAGTGCTTTTAACCTTTGTGCACTTTATTACATTTTACATACTGCACTTAGAGGCGCCTTTCTTTTCCTTTTTTATATCTTCAGAGTTGCTTCTCCTCTAACCAAAGTGCTGCCAGAAGTGCCATCTCATCACTATCATCCCTCTGACCAGCTACCCACCTCCACCAGAGCGCCCTTATCACCTCTCTCAAATATACAGGTTAATCTGCTCTGAACGTTTTTTTTTTTTTTTTTTGTATATAAACTAGAATGAAATGTACAAAAAAAGGATTTTTAAACATATATTACATACGGTCTTTCACATTGAGCTGACCTCTTTCATGTGTACATCTAAAAAGAAAAAAAACAAAAAAAACAAACAAACAAAAAACAAAAACAAACAAAAAACACACACACACACACACACACCATAGCTCCCGTTTAATCCTTGTTTTAAAACAATCCCAACCCCAATTTAAAAGGACTAATCTAGGGGCCAGAAACAGCACTGTGCATCAGGAAAAGATCATCTGAGGGCATGGTAAAGTTGTAGCGTTCATATGAACTGTTTTTCCATGATTCACAATCAAGTGGGACAACCCTCAATGGTAGTCAGGGGGCAGAAACCCCTATCTGAGTGGACTGGTTCTCCTAATGCCGCGTACATATGAGCGGACTTACGAGCAGACTTTGCCCGGCGGACTTTTCGACTGACTTTACGACGAACTTTCTGAATGAACGGACTTGCCTACCACACAATCCACCACAGGCCAGTCGAATTTCGTACGTGATGACGTACGACCGGACTAAAACAAGGAAGTTCATAGCCAGTAGCCAATAGCTGCCCTAGCATGGCATTTTGTCCATCGAATTAGCATACAGACGAGCGGACTCGAGTTCGACGGAAAGATTTAAAACACGTTTCAAATCTAAGTCCGTACAACTTTTGAGAAAACAAAGTCCACTGGAGCCCCACACGATTCGAATTGTCCGACGAAATCCCATCCGCCAGGCAGAGTCCTGCCGTAAAGTCCGCTCGTGTGTACGCGGCATTAGACTCATCCTGCAATGCTCTTCTCAATCTGAACTTGTCAGAGCAGGGAAGAAGGCCGCGCTCCTGTACCGAAGTAAATTTTTGTCTACTCTTCTATTTGCAAGACTAGTTGTTCGTGAACAGAAGCGTTCGTGAACCAAGGTATCACTAAAA
>JBBDGP010004527.1:0-272181 GCA_037952835.1 Lithobates septentrionalis | reverse complement strand
CTTATGTTATTTATTTAGTTTTCAGCTTTTTAACATTACGTTCAATCAGATCTTCTATTCTTACAGTGTATGACTTCTTTCACATGGGTGGCAGACTTTAGAACCCTGTGAAAAGCCACCTGTGGTGAATTGCTTTTCAGACCACTGTTTACAGTTTCACTTTCACTTACAGGTGTGTTCCTTATCTCCTCTCTGTGACTGGATAGTAAAAAGAAGCAGCACACTGGTGAGCTTTTCTCTCTGCTCTCTCCCCCTATTGTAAGGTGACCAGATTTTCAAAATAAAATCCGGGGACATATTTTTTCAATTTATTTTTTATTGGCAAATGGTAAACTATTTGATAAGCATATTTTCCTCAAATGATATATGCAGTGTATGTGGTATGTGTTTATGGAATGATTGTATGATATATACATTATTTCTCACATTTTCTCCATGAGATGAAAAAAGAAATATTTCTTACCACTGTGTACATTACAGGCCTCCTCTCAGACCACCATCCAGAGCACTGTGTATCCCCCAGTCTGCACAATCCCCCCCAGTCAGCACAACCCCCCCCCAGTCTGCACAATTCCCCCCCCCCCCCCCCAGTCAGCACAACCCCTCCCCTAAGTGAGCACAACCCCCCCAGTCTGCCAGTCTGCACAATCTCTCTCCCCCAGTCTGCACAATCCCCCCCCCCAGTCTGCACAATCCCCCCCCCCCAGTCTGCACAATCCCCCCCAGTCTGCATAATTCCCCCCCAGTCTGCATAATTCCCCCCCCCCAGTCTGCATAATTCCCCCCCCCCCCAGTCTGCACAATCCCCCCCAGTCTGCACAATCCCCCCCCCCCCAGTCAGCACAACCCCTCCCCTAAGTGAGCACAACCCCCCCAGTCTGCCAGTCTGCACAATCTCTCTCCCCCAGTCTGCACAATCCCCCCCCCAGTCTGCACAATCCCCCCCCCCCCAGTCTGCACAATCCCCCCCAGTCTGCATAATTCCCCCCCAGTCTGCATAATTCCCCCCCCCCCCAGTCTGCATAATTCCCCCCCCCCCCCAGTCTGCACAATCCCCCCCCAGTCTGCACAATCCCCCCCCCAGTCTGCACAATCCCCCCCCCCAGTCTGCACAATCCCCCCCAGTCTGCATAATTCCCCCCAGTCTGCATAATTCCCCCCCCCCCAGTCTGCATAATTCCCCCCCCCCCCAGTCTGCACAATCCCCCCCCAGTCTGCACAATCCCCCCCCCCCCAGTCAGCACAACCCCTCCCCTAAGTGAGCACAACCCCCCCAGTCTGCCAGTCTGCACAATCTCTCTCCCCCAGTCTGCACAACCCCCCCCCCCCAGTCTGCACAACCCCCCCCCCCCCAGTCTGCACAATCCCCCCCCCCCCAGTCTGCATAATTCCCACCCAGTCTGCATAATTCCCACCCAGTCTGCACAATCTCCCCCCCCAGTCAGCACAACCCCTCCCCTAAGTGAGCACAACCCCCCCCCAGTCTGCCAGTCTGCACAATCTCTCTCCCCCAGTCTGCACAATCCCCCCCCCCCAGTCTGCACAATTCCCCCCTCAGTCTGCAGAATCCCCCTCCCAGTCTGCAGAATCCCCCCCGTCTGCACAATCCCCCCCGTCTGCACAATCCCCCCAGTCCAGTCTGCGAAATCCCCCCCCCCCCAGTCAGCAGAATCCCCACCAGTCTGCACAATCCCCCCCCAGTCTGCATAATCCCCCCAGTCAGCACAATCCCCCTCCCCAGTCTGCAGAATGCCCGCCGGTCAGCACAACCACCCCAGTCTGCACAATCTACCATCAGTCTGCACAATCCCCCCCCCAGTCTGCACAATCCCCCCCCCCGTCTGCATAATCCCCCCCCCCCAGACTGCACAATCCTCCCCCCAGTCTTCATAATCCCCCCCCAGACTGCACAATCCTCCCCCCCAGTCTGCACAATTCCCCTCCCCGTCTGCACAACCCCCCCCAGTCTGCACAACCCCCCCCCCCGGTCTGCACACTCCCCCCCCAGTCTGCACAATCCCCCCAGCCCAGTCTGCAAAATCCCCCCCCAGTCAGCAGAATCCCCCCCAGTCAGCAGAATCCCCCCCGTCTGCACAATCCCCCCCCCCAGTCTGCACAATCCCCCCCCCCAGTCTGCACAATCCCCCCCCCATCTGCACAACCCCCCCCCCGTCTGCACAATCCCCCAGTCCAGTCTGCAAAATCCCCCCCAGTCAGCAGAATCCCCCCCCCCAGTCTGCACAATCCACCCCAAGTCTGCATAATCCCCCCAGTCAGCACAATCCCCCTCCCCAGTCTGCACAATCTTCCCCCCCATTCTGCACAATCTTCCCCCCCAGTCTGCACAATCCCCCCCAGACTGCACAATCCTCCCCCCCCGTCTGCACAATTCCCCCCCCGTCTGCACAATCCCCCCAGTCTGCCGGTCAGCACAACCACCCCAGTCTGCACAATCTACCATCAGTCTGCACAAACCCCCCCAGTCTGCACAATCCCCCCCCCATTCTGCACAATCTTCCCCCCCATTCTGCACAATCTTCCCCCCCAGTCTGCACAATCCCCCCCCAGACTGCACAATCCTCCCCCCCCGTCTGCACAATTCCCCCCCCGTCTGCACAATCCCCCCCCCAGTCAGCAGAATCCCCCCCAGTCTGCACAATCCCCCCAGTCAGCAGAATCCCCCCCAGTCAGCACAATCCCCCCCCCCGTCTGTGAAATCCCCCCCCCAGTCAGTAGAAACCCCCCCCCAGTCTGCACAATCCCCCCCGTCTGCGAAATCCCCCCCAGTCAGCAGTACCCCCCCCCAGTCAGCAGAATCCCCCCCCAGTCAGCAGAATCCCCCTCCCCAGTCTGCACAATGCCCGTCGGTCAGCACAACCACCCCAGTCTGCACAATCCCCCCCCCGTCTGCACCCCCCCCCAGTCTGCACACTCCCCCCCCCTAGTCTGCACACTCCCCCCCCAGTCTGCACAATCCCCCCAGTCCAGTCAGCAGAATCCCCCCACAGTCTGCACAATCCCCCGCCAGTCTGCACAATCCCCGCCAGTCAGCACAACCCCCCCCCAGTCTGCACACTCCCCCCCTAGTCTGCACACTCCCCCCCCAGTCTGCACAATCCCCCCCCCAGTCTGCACACTCCCCTCCCCCCTAGTCTGCACACTCCCCCCCCAGTCTGCACAATCCCCCCAGCCCAGTCAGCAGAATCCCCCCACAGTCTGCACAATCCCCCGCCAGTCAGCACAAACCTCCCCAATCAGCACAACCCCCCCCCCCCCATTCTGCACAATCCTCCCTCCAAGTCTGCACAATCCCCCCCCCAATCAGCACAATCTCCCCCCCCCTCCTCCAGTCACAAGGGGGAGAACGGAATGAGAAGGGAAAAAGCAAAGAGGTCTGGTGAGAGAGGAGAGCTGTTCATGGAGCGGATGGCTCACTCACCAATTATGCCTCCCCTCTCAGGCTCGTTTTCACAAGTAGGCTGAGCACAGTGCATGCAGGAGGCTGGAGTGTGGGCGGGGTTGGGCGGACACCAATTCAAGGCGGATTGTCTGATTGGACAGGCGGCGGAGTGAGGGAGGAGCCAGATACTGCTGATGGGACGGGCAACAGGTGCTACAGCCTGACTCCCGGAGCTAAAATGCGGAAGCGCCTGAGACTAAGCAGCCGAAAATAGTGCCATGGCTGCTGCCGCGCCAATCCGGGGACAAAACTGGGGACATATTCAGTCCGGGGAGAGCGTCCCCAATCCGGGGACTGTCCCCGGAAAACGGGGACGTCTGGTCAGCCTACCCTATTGGCATTCTCCTTCGACCACAGCACACTTGATGCTTCCTGTGCTGCTCCTCCTTCCCTCTCTCAAGGACTCCAAGAGGCTGTTACTGAATCAAATTACACTGCCTACATTTAAAAAAAATGCATTAAGGCCTGGTTCACAGCTATGCATTTTTTAGTGCGTTTTCAGTTTTGCAGAAAGTCACATTCACATCTATGCACTTTTCTGGTTTTTGGTTCCCTAGACTTCAATGGATCAAAAACATATATTAAAAATTGCAAAATGCACCTGGAATATGCAAACTGCAACCTGCATAGGTGTGAACCAGGCCTTAGGCCCTATTCACAAGTACCAATTACATGTGGGAGACCCAGTGGGGGTTTCCAGTGATAGCTGCAGGCAAGCAGTCCCAATAGAAGGCTGATAGCTCCCGCAACTAATCGTGGCCACTTATTGAGCTATGATCATTTCTGGATGCAGGCTTGCAATGTTTATGGTTGTTTATGGTTGTCCCATGCAATAAACATGGACTCCAGTGTCCTTTACGGGTGTGAGGCAGCAGTGGCGTCTCCAGCTTTCATATTTAGGGGGACACATGGGGGGACAGGGACAAAAGTAGGGGGGCAACTATAAAATGCAATTATATATATATATAAATCTATCTCCTGGGGCCCTTTACTACGATCCCACAACAGGCCCTTTCACATGTTCTGCAGTGAGCTCCCTTCCTACTGTATTGGGACCCCCCAGGGTGGCAGAAAACAAGAGATATACACTACCGTTCAAAAGTTTGGGGTCACCCAAACAATTTTGTGTTTTCCATGAAAAGTCACACTTATTCACCACCATACGTTGTGAAATGAATAGAAAATAGAGTCAAGACATTGACAAGGTTAGAAATAATGATTTGTATTTGAAATAACATTGTTTTTACATCAAACTTTGCTTTCATCAAAGAATCCTCCTTTTGCAGCAATTACAGCATTGCACACCTTTGGCATTCTAGCTGTTAATTTATTGAGGTAAGCTGGAGAAATTGCACCCCACGCTTCTAGAAGCAGCTCCCACAAGTTGGATTGGTTGGATGGGCACTTCTGGCGTACCATACGGTCAAGCTGCTCCCACAACAGCTCAATGGGGTTCAGATCTGGTGACTGTGCTGGCCACTCCATTACCGATAGAATACCAACTGCCTGCTTCTGCTGTAAATAGTTCTTGCACAATTTGGAGGTGTGTTTAGGGTCATTGTCCTGTTGTAGGATGAAATTGGCTCCAATCAAGCGCTGTCCACTGGGTATGGCATGGCGTTGCAAAATGGAGTGATAGCCTTCCTTATTCAGAATCCCTTTTACCCTGTACAAAGCTCCCACCTTACCAGCACCAAAGCAACCCCAGACCATCACATTACCTCCACCATGCTTAACAGATGGCGTCAGGCATTCTTCCAGCATCTTTTCATTTGTTCTGCGTCTCACAAACGTTCTTCTTTGTGATCCAAACACCTCAAACTTGGATTCATCCGTCCACAACACTTTTTTCCAGTCTTCCTCTGTCCAATGTCTGTGTTCTTTTGCCCATCTTAATCTTTTTCTTTTATTGGCCAGTCTCAGATATGGCTTTTTCTTTGCCACTCTGCCCTGAAGCCCAAAATCCCGCAGCCGCCTCTTCACTGTAGATGTTGACACTGGTGTTTTGCGGGTACTATTTAATGAAGATGCCAGTTGGGGACCTGTGAGGCGTCTGTTTCTCAAACTAGAGACTCTAATGTGCTTATCTTCTTGCTTAGTTGTGCAACGCGGCCTCCCACTTCTTTTTCTACTCTGGTTAGAGCCTGTTTGTGCTGTCCTCTGAAGGGAGTAGTACACACCGTTGTAGGAAATCTTCAATTTCTTTGCAATTTCTCGCATGGAATAGCCTTCATTTCTAAGAACAAGAATAGACTGTCGAGTTTCAGATGAAAGTTCTCTTTTTCTGGCCATTTTGAGCGTTTAATTGACCCCACAAATGTGATGCTCCAGAAACTCAATCTGCTCACAGGAAGGTCAGTTTTGTAGCTTCTGGAAGGAGCTAGACTGTTTTTAGATGTGTGAACATGATTGCACAAGGGTTTGCTAATCATCAATTAGCCTTCTGAGCCAATGAGCAAACACATTGTACCATTAGAACACTGGAGTGATAGTTGCTGGAAATGGGCCTCTATACACCTATGTAGATATTGCACCAAAAACTAGACATTTGCAGTTAGAATAGTCATTTACCACATTAGCAATGTATAGAGTATATTTGTTTAAAGTTAGGACTAGTTTAAAGTTAGCTTCATTTAAAAGTACAGTGCTTTTCCTTCAAAAATAAGGACATTTCAATGTGACCCCAAACTTTTGAACGGTAGTGTATGTTACCAGCATACCAAGAAAATATCAGGGTCCAAAGCAGTGGGAGAACTATCAGGGTTGCAAAGGTTGTCTAAAAAAATAAAGTCTTGCCACTGGCCCCTGGTGTTCTGCCACTGTGGGGTTACCCAGCATCCTCTTGCTGTCCTGCCCCTGCTATTGACAGCGCTGGTCTGGCATCTCTTGGAATTTACAGGCTGGTTCTCCTGTCCTGAGGAAGGGAGAAATCAGTCTGTTTTAACTGTTGTAACTGAGAGACCTGGTGGAGTCCTTCCTGCAACTCGCTCTTCTCCCTTCCAATGAGGATGCAGGGGAAGGAGCCGATCGGGCGACCGTGGCTGTGTGAGCGCTCGCATTAAGCAGTGTCAGCGAGCAGAGGGAGGGGGGAGGTATCACCCGCAGGAGCTGACTGGGGACGCTCTCCCTCTCAATAGAAATTGTGTTACTCCAGCGACGGCCCGAGTAAGATGCGGCGCATCTGCTACGAATGCAAACAAAAAGACATTGCCTTTTTGTAAAAAAAAAAAAAAAAATTTTAATGGGGGGGGGGGGGGGGGCACATGGTGGGGCACAGCATAATGTTGGGGGGGGGGAGGGTCAGGGCCCCTTCTGGCCCCCCTAGGGACACCATTGTGAGGCGGTCTTTCATTTCTGAATTGAGTTTATAGCACCCTCTAGATGTAAATAGGATTGCTGTTAGTGTAGGCAAAAGTTAGTTTTAGTTCAGAGCTAAGCCTGAGCTGTGTAATCTGGGTCAGGGTTCAGTGACTCAGGGGCTGGATGACTCTTCTGGTAGCTCTCTCTGGCACTTCCCCCTGGTCTGGAAATTTGTAGAAACTTCTAGAGCTGGAGAGTGGGAGTAAGGAGGGGCTGCCATGAATTTTTAGGAGGACCTCAGCCAATCCCCAGCAAAAGGGCTGGCAGGGGGCAGGCCACCTCATAAATAGACATGAGTCATGCCAGCAGGGGCAGTCAGGTGGAAGATGGAGTGCTGAGGAGGTGGTCGGTGGCCCTTGAGGGTGCGCATTAGTCTGGTGGGGGAGGGGGGGTAATCTCGGACCGGGGCTCGGGTGCTGGAAGAATCCAACCAAAAAACATGGAGGAAGCCCTCCCTAGAGTCATGGAAGGAAGGAGAGAGGACAGTAGGAGCAGGTCAGCACATCTAGGAGATCTTCTGAGAGTCAGCCAAGTGGGCTGGTGAATGTCAGTCTGGAGGACTATGAGGAGAAGTTAGCCTGGAGAGCTAGTGAAAGAGGCAGCTGCAGCCAGGCAGTTTGGCAGTGCCTGAAGAGGTGGAATCAGTAGCCACAGGACTGATGCAAGCTGGACACTGACATTCTGCTGCACAACTAAGGGGCCCAGGGTTCCTGCCTTTTAATGGGTCATTGCTTTATCTGACTGAGTGACTGTCAGATATTCAGTGTTCCAGCTGGGTTCTGTAAGCAAGTGAGTGCTGGAGGAAGAAGTGGAGTGTATATAGGGACTGTATATAGGAAGAGTTGTCGCTGAAGTTTATTGTTGAAGTCAAATGGACATCCCATAACCTCCCATACCTATCCAAGTTATTAACCCTCAAAAAAAAAAAAAAAAAAACTAAGTCACGGACGGTTCTCTGACTCTGACTTGCCTTTGAAAAGTTTTACTTTTGTCTTTGAGTTTACTTTTGGCTCCTTAGGGGGTGCGCTACAAGTTCGTGAGCATGGATGGCTCAGTTTGACTTTTAGCACATGGAGTTTATGCAGTGACAGGGAAGAGCAGCTTGCAGTGGAAAGGGATCTGTTAACCACTTAAGGTCCAGGGTTATTCTGACACTTTTTTTTTTAAGTAAAAATCTATTTTTGTTTTGCTAGAAAATTACTTAAAACCCCCAAACATTATATATATTTTTTTTAGCTGAGGCCCTAGAGAAGAAAATGGCGTTACAATTTTTTATGCCACACAGTATTTTTGCTGTGGTTTTTCAAAAACAATATTTTTGGAAAAAAATACACCTTTAATGAATTGAAAAAAAAACCCCACGCTATATAGCCCAATTTTTTTGTAAAATATAAAAGATGATGTTATGAAGCGTAAAGATACCTAACATGTCACGCTTTAGAATTGTGCATGCTTGTGTAATGGAGCCAAACTACTGTACTTAGAAATCTCCAAAGGCAACATTTTAACCACTTAGCGCAAATAGCCGTCATTGTAAGTCAGTACTTTGATGCAAAATACCGTTGTTATGGCAGCAGATAGTTGCCATAATTTTGATTTTCAACAACGGCGAGCAGCTGGATTTCAGATAAAAGTGGTCTCTGCGGCGGATTCGTCGCAAGATCACTTTTATGGTGGGTGGGAGAGGGCCCCCCCCTCCCGCCGCGTTCCAGTCATCTCCACCACTTACTGGAGCCGTCGGCAGCGGTGGAGATGATCGGATCCTCTTTCCTGACAGGCATGGAGCCGAGTGAGGGAAAGATGGCCCCTACTCGGCTCCACACCATTGAATGGTGGAAGCGACGTCAAATGTCCTTTTCACCCACTGGTCTAATGGGGGGAAAAAAAATTCTGCAAAAAAAAATGACATTTCATTTATTTTTTTGCATTTTAGTGTTAATGTGAGATCTAAGGTCTTTTTGACCCCAGATCTCACATTTAAGAGGTCCTGTCATGCTTATTTTCTATTACAAGGGATGTAATAAAATATGTTGTCATAAAATATGATGTAATAAAAATAAAAGTGACCCAAATTTTTTTCTCTCAAAGGGACAGTGTAAAAAAAATAAAATAAAAAGTAAAATACGGTAAATAAGAAAACATAAATAAAAAATTTAAAGCACCCCGTCCCGCCAAGCTTGCGCGCAGAAGCTAACGCATACACAAGTCGCGCCCGCATATGAAAACTGTGTTCAAACTACACATGTGAGGTATTGTCGCGATCGTTAGAGCGATAGCAATAATTTTAGCACTAGACCTCCTCTGTAACTCTAAACATGTAACCTGTAGACATTTTTAAACGTCGCCTATGGAGAGTTTTAAAGGTCAAAGTTTGTCGCCATTCCATGAGAGGGCACAATTTTGAAGCATGACATGTTGGGTATCAATTTACTTGGCGTAACTTTATCTTTCACAATAAAAAAAAAAAAAAAAAAATGGGTTAACTTAACTGTTGTCTTATTTTTTAAGTCAAAAAACTTGGGCTTGTAATACCGCGGCATAAATACGGTGTGACATAAAGTTTTGCAACAGCTGGCATTTTATTCTCTAGGGCGTCTGAAAAAAAAGTATATAATGATTGTAGGTGCTAAGTAATTTTTTAGCAAAAAAAAAGATTTTAATTTGTAAACAAGTGTCAAAAAGAGGCTCGGTCCTTAAGTGGTTAAAAATGTTTACAGGTTACCAGTTTGAAGTTACAGTCTAGTCTAGTGCTAGAAATATTGCTCTCGTTATAACGTTCATGATTATACCTCACATGTGTGGTGTGAACATCATTTACATCATTTACATATGTGGGTGTGACCTACATATGCGTTCACCGCTACACACAAGCACAGGAGGACAGGGGTGCTTTTAAAATGTATTTTTTTAATTATTATTTATGTAGCACCCTCTACCTTAGGTAGGTGCAAAGTGTAAAGGTTTTTGTCTAAGCTGCCAGTGCAGGTAAATTTAGGCAGGCCTGTGCTGCGAGCTAGGCCTGTGTGTTTTGATCTGGGGGCAGGGGAGTGGTTTAGTGTAGCAGCAGGTGACTGACATGTACTTCATCTCTTGGGCGCCTCCTCTGTTTCCAGGGAGAATGTTCTGGAAAAGGGGCAGGGCTGAGAGCTGGAGTGACATGGGGTACATGTGAGGAGCTCTGACCAATCCCCAACTAGGATTGGCAGGGGGCAGGCCTCCTATATATACTCATGGTCAGCCTGCTGGTGGAGGAGTTGTCGGCTTGGTGAACTGGATGATGGAGTGTTAGACTGTCATGCCTGAGGGAACCCCTTTCTGGGGGGGGTGTACCTAGGGTTGCCACCTCATCTCTTTAAACCCGAACACATATTAATTACACAGGTTCTGAGGCTGATTAAGGTGGTAATTAAACTCACTTGTTGCCTTATCTGCGTTAAATTAGCCTTCAGAACCCGTGTAATTCATATGTGTTCGGGTTTAAAGGGATGAGGTGGCAACTCTAGGTGTACCTTTGATGGGGAGCTCAGGAGCTGGGAGGGAGCCTCTCATTACACGGTTATGTAGAGGTGTCCTGGAACAGTACCTGGAGGAGACAGTTGGTCCGCACGTCTGGAGTAAGTCATTCAGGAAGGATCCAGGGCAGATGTCGGTGAGTGGAGAGCACAGTGGAGAGATGTGGAAGAGACATGCCAGGGGAGCTGGATGTAGAGCCAGAAGGAGAGACTGTGGGAGTTTTGTGTGAAATCTATGCAGCCATGAGGGCGGGCAGGATTTGCAAGTCGGACTTGCTGGGATCAGTAGTTCATCACCATATATTCTTCTAAAGTAAATTGGTTGCTGCCACAAAGGGGGGCCGCAGATCCCCGGCCTACAAAAGGTCATCAAGTAAAGACACTGGGACTCATTCAAAGTGAGGCCTAGTCATGTTCTGATGGCGTGACAGGATTACCAAGACTTGGACAGTGAAGTAGTGTGCTGGAGGAAGAAGTGTTCTGTGGTAACAGTCTGTCAAGTTTAAGGTCAGCCATCTTGCTCTACGGAGAAGTGTGATGCAGTAATTTTATTCTACAAAGTACTAGTTTATCCTATGGGCATCCCATGTCCCTTTTCCCCAACCAAGTTCAATCCCCTAATAAAAATAACAAAAACAAGCAAAAGACTGTTCATTGACTGAAAAGTATGTCAAATGGAGGTCTGGGAGCAGGGTGAAATGTGTGGATGCTGTAACACGTAGCAACCCATCACTACATTTATTTTTATACTTTTTTATTTTTACACTGTCCCTTTAACCACTTGACGACCGCCTCACGCCGATGTACGTCGGCAAAGTGGCACGGACAGGCAAAATCACGTACAAAATCACGGACCCCCCCCCCCCCCCGGTGCCCGAGGCGGTCGTCGTTTGTCCAGCGGCGATCGGTGGTGAGGGGGAGACCATCCGTTCGTGGCCCCCCCCTCGCGATCGCCGCCGGCCAATCGAATCATTCCTTTGCTGCTGTATGCTAAACAGCAGCAAAGGAAATGATGTCATCTCTCCTCGGCTCGGTAATTTCCGTTCCGGCCCGAGGAGAGAAGACATCAATGTGAGTGCACCAACACTACACACTCACAGTAGAACATGCCAGGCACACAAAACACCCCGATCCCCCCCCCCCCCGATCGCCCCCCGATCCCCCCCAATCACCCCCCCCCCCCCTGTCACAAACTGACACCAGCAGTTTTTTTTTTTTTTGTTTTTTTTTTCTGATTACTGCATAGTGTCAGTTTGTGACAGTTACAGTGTTGGGACAGTTACTGTTACCCCCCTTTAGGTCTAGGGTACCCCCCTAACCCCCCCTAATAAAGTTTTAACCCCTTGATCACCCCCTGTCACCAGTGTCACTAAGCGATCATTTTTCTGATCGCTGTATTAGTGTCGCTGGTGACGCTAGTTAGGGACATAAATATTTAGGTTCGCCGTCAGCGTTTTATAGCGTCAGGGACCCCCATATACTACCGAATAAATGTTTTAACCCCTTGATTGCCCCCTAGTTAACCCTTTCACCACTGATCACCGTATAACCGTTACGGTTGACGCTGGTTAGTTTGTTTATTTTTTATAGTGTCAGGGCACCCGCCGTTTATTACCGAATAAAGGTTTAGCCCCCTGATCGCCCGGCGGTGATATGCGTCGCCCCAGGCAGCGTCAGATTGGCGCCAGTACCGCTAACACCCACGCACGCAGCATACACCTCCCTTAGTGGTATAGTTTCTGAACGCATCAATATCTGATCCGATCAGATCTATACTAGCGTCCCCAGCAGTTTAGGGTTCTCACAAACGCAGTGTTAGTGGGATCAGCCCAGATACCTGCTAGCACCTGCGTTTTGCCCCTCCGCCCGGCCCAGCCCAGCCCACCCAAGCGCAGTATCGATCGATCACTGTCACTTACAAAAGACTAAAATGCATAACTGCAGCGTTCGCAGAGTTAGGCCTGATCCCTGCGATCGCCAACAGATTTTTTGGTAGCGTTTTGGTGAACTGGCAAGCGCCAGCGGCGTAGTACACCCCGGTCGTAGTCAAACCAGCACTGCAGTAACACTTGGTGATGTGGCGAGTCCCATAAGTGCAGTTCAAGCTGGTGAGGTGGCAAGCACAAGTAGTGTCCCGCTGCCACCAAAAAGACAAACACAGGCCCGTCGTGCCCATAGTGCCCTTCCTACTGCATTCGCCAATCCTAATTGGGAACCCACCGCTTCTGCAGCGCCCGTACTTCCCCCATTCACATCCCCAACCAAATGCAGTCGGCTGCATGAGAGGCATTTTCTTTATGTCCTCCCGAGTACCCCTACCCAGCGAACCCCCCCAAAAAAGATATTGTGTCTGCAGCTAGCGCGGATATAGGCGTGACACCCGCTATTATTGTCCCTCCTGTCCTGACAATCCTGGTCTTTGCATTGGTGAATGTTTTGAACGCTACCATGCACTAGTTGAGTATTAGCGTAGGGTACAGCATTCCACAGACTAGGCACACTTTCACAGGGTCTCCCAAGATGCCATCGCATTTTGAGAGACCCGAACCTGGAACCGGTTACAGTTATAAAAGTTAGTTACAAAAAAAGTGTAAAAAAAAAAAAAAAAAAAATATATATAAAATAAAAAAAAATTGTTGTCGTTTTATTGTTCTCTCTCTCTCTATTTTCTCTATTGTTCTGCTCTTTTTTACTGTATTCTATTCTGCAATGTTTTATTGTTATTATGTTTTATCATGTTTGCTTTTCAGGTATGCAATTTTTTATACTTTACCGTTTACTGTGCTTTATTGTTAACCATTTTTTTGTCTTCAGGTACGCCATTCACAACTTTGAGTGGTTATACCAGAATGATGCCTGCAGGTTTAGGTATCATCTTGGTATCATTCTTTTCAGCCAGCGGTCGGCTTTCATGTAAAAGCAATCCTAGCGGCTAATTAGCCTCTAGACTGCTTTTACAAGCCGTGGGAGGGAATGCCCCCCCCCCACCGTCTTCCGTGTTTTTCTCTGGCTCTCCTGTCTCAACAGGGAACCTGAAAATGCAGCTGGTGATTCAGCCAGCTGACCATAGAGCTGATCAGAGACCAGAGTGGCTCCAAACATCTCTATGGCCTAAGAAACCGGAAGCTACGAGCATTTTATGACTTAGATTTCGCTGGATGTAAATAGTGCCATTGGGAAATTGGGGAAGCATTTTATCACACCGATCTTGGTGTGGTCAGATGCTTTGAGGGCAGAGGAGAGATCTAGGGTCTAATAGACCCCAATTTTTTCAAAAAAGAGTACCTGTCACTACCTATTGCTATCATAGGGGATATTTACATTCCCCGAGATAACAATAAAAATGATTTAAAAAAAATAAAAATGAAAGGAACAGTTTAAAAATAAGATAAAAAAGCAAAAAAATAATAAAGAAAAAAAAAAAAAAAAAAAAGCACCCCTGTCGCCCCCTGCTCTCGCACTAAGGCGAACGCAAGCGGCGGTCTGTCGTCAAACGTAAACAGCAATTGCACCATGCATGTGAGGTATCACCGCGAAGGTTAGATCGAGGGCAGTAATTTTTGCAGTAGACCTCCTCTGTAAATCTAAAGTGGTAACCTGTAAAGGCTTTTAAAGGCTTTTAAAAATGTATTTATTTTGTTGCCACTGCACGTTTGTGCGCAATTGTAAAGCATGTCATGTTTGGTATCCATGTACTTGGCCTAAGATCATCTTTTTTATTTCATCAAACATTTGGGCAATATAGTGTGTTTTAGTGCATTAAAATTTAAAAAAGTGTGTTTTTTCCCCAAAAAATGCGTTTGAAAAATAGCTGCGCAAATACTGTGTGAAAAAAAAAATGAAACACCCACCATTTTAATCTGTAGGGCATTTGCTTTAAAAAAATATATAATGTTTGGGGGTTCAAAGTAATTTTCTTGCAAAAAAAAAAAACTTTTTCATGTAAACAATAAGTGTCAGAAAGGGCTTTGTCTTCAAGTGGTTAGAAGAGTGGGTGATGTGTGACATAAGCTTCTAAATGTTGTGCATAAAATGCCAGGACAGTTCAAAACCCCCCCAAATGACCCCATTTTGGAAAGTAGACACCCCAAGCTATTTGCTGAGAGGCATGTCGAGTCCATGGAATATTTTATATTGCGACACAAGTTGCGGGAAAGAGACAATTTTTTTTTTTTTTGCACAAAATTGTCACTAAATGATATATTGCTCAAACATGCCATGGAAATATGTGAAATTACACCCCAAAATACATTCTGCTGCTTCTCCTGAGTACAGGGATACCACATGTGTGAGACTTTTTGGGAGCCTAGCCGCGTACGGAACCCCGAAAACCAAGCACCGCCTTCAGGCTTTCTAAGGGCGTGAATTTTTGATTTCTCTCTTGACTGCTTATCACAGTTTCGGAGACCATGGAATGCCCAGGTGGCACAAACCCCCCCCCAAATGACCCCATTTTGGAAAGTAGACACCCCAAGCTATTTGATGAGAGGTATAGTGAGTATTTTGCAGACCTCACTTTTTGTCACAAAGTTTTGAAAATTGAAAAAAGAAAAAAAAAAAAGTTTTTTCTTGTCTTTCTTCATTTTCAAAAACAAATGAGAGCTGCAAAATACTCACCATGCCTCTCAGCAAATAGCTTGGGGTGTCTACTTTCCAAAATGGGGTCATTTGGGGGGGGTTTTGTGCCACCTGCATTCCATGGCCTCCGAAACTGTGATAGGCAGTGAAGAGTGAAATCAAAAATTTTCACCCTTAGAAATCCTGAAGGCGGTGATTGGTTTTCGGGGTCCCGTACACGGCTAGGCTCCCAAAAAGTCCCACACATGTGGTATCCCCGTACTCAGGAGAAGTAGCTAAATGTATTTTGGGGTGCAATTCCAGATATGCCCATGGCCTGTGTGAGCAATATATCATTTAGTGACAACTTTGTGCAAAAAAAAAAAAAAAAAAATGTGTCACTTTCCCGCAACTTGTGTCAAAATATAAAATATTCCATGGACTCAATATGCCTCTCTGGAAATAGCTTGGGGTGTCTACTTTCCAAAATGGGGTCATTTGGGGGGGTTTTGTGCCACCTGGGCATTCCATGGCCTCCGAAACTGTGATAGGCAGTAAAGAGTGAAATCATAAATTTACGCCCTTAGAAATCCTGAAGGCGGTGATTGGATTTCGGGGCCCCGTACGCGGCTAGGCTCCCAAAAAGTCCCACACATGTGGTATCCCCATATTCAGGAGAAGCAGCAGAATGTATTTTGGGGTGCAATTCCACATAGGCCCATGGCCTGTGTGAGCAATATATCATTTAGTGACAACTTTTTGTAAATATTTTTTTTTTTTTTTTGTCATTATTCAATCACTTGGGACAAAAAAAATAAATATTCAATGGGTTCAACATGCCTCTCAGCAATTTCCTTGGGGTGTCTACTTTCCAAAATGGGGTCATTTGGGGGGGTTTGTACTGCCCTGCCATTTTAGCACCTCAAGAAATGACATAGGCAGTCATAAACTAAAAGCTGTGTAAATTCCAGAAAATGTACCCTAGTTTGTAGACGCTATAACTTTTGCGCAAACCAATAAATATACGCTTATTGACATTTTTTTTACCAAAGACATGTGGCCGAATACATTTTGGCCTAAATGTATGACTAAAATTGAGTTTATTGGATTTTTTTTATAACAAAAAGTAGAAAATATCATTTTTTTTCAAAATTTTCGGTCTTTTTCCATTTATAGCGCAAAAAATAAAAACCGCAGAGGTGATCAAATACCATCAAAAGAAAGCTCTATTTGTGGGAAGAAAAGGACGCAAATTTCGTTTGGGTACAGCATTGCATGACCGCGCAATTAGCAGTTAAAGCGACGCAGTGCCAAATTGGAAAAAGACCTCTGGTCCTTAGGCAGCATAATGGTCCGGGGCTCAAGTGGTTCATAAAAAAAAATGTTATCTGTTTTATTACTGTCACTGTAAGAACTGTAAACATCTCTTCTGATAGGTCCTCTTTATGAAGAGATCTGGAGGTCAATAATGCCGTGTACACACGGTCGGACTTTTCGGCTACAAAAGTCAGACAGCCCGTCCGACAGACTTTCGACTGACTTTTGGTGGACTTGCGGCAGACTTTCTAACGAACGGACTTGCCTACATACGATCACACAAAAGTCCGACGGATTCGTACGTGATGACGTACACCGGACTAAAATAAGGAAGTTGATAGCCAGCAGCCAATAGCTGCCCTAGCGTGGGTTTTTGCCCGTCGGACTAGCACACAGACAAGCGGATTTCTGGGTCCGGCGGAGTTACGACGTAAAGATTTGAAGCATGTTCCAAATCTAAAGTCCGTCAGATTTGTGGCTGGAAAAGTCCGCCGAAAGTCCGGGGAATCCCACACACGATCGGATTGTCCGCCGGATTTGGTCCGTCGGCATCCGTCGGACTTTTGTAGACGAAAAGTCCGACCGTGTGTACGCGGCATAAGACCCCACATCTCTCCTCTACAATGGAAAGTATCAGATTAAAAAAAAAAATTGATCTATTGCTTTCCCAGAAAAAAAAATGGTTTACAAGGACGGACATGAGGTCATGATGTCGCCCTGGGCCCCCTAGGCCATAGAGATGAGCGGACGTCATCTTTCCTCTGCTCATTTCTATGGCCAGCCGCTGCCACCGCCGGATCGGTTTTCTGGGTTTCACGATGAGCAAGGTAAACCCAAGAACCACCAGTGGCTAATCAGCTGCTCGGATCACTTTTAGACACTGGAGGCGTTTTTCAGGCGCTACAGCGCTAAAAATGGCGCCTGAAAAAAGCCTCCGTTGCAAACCCAGTGTGAAAGCCCGAGTGCTTTCACACTGGGTTTCACACTGGGGCGCTGCGATGGCAGGAAGTCACAAAAAGTCCTGCCAGCAGCAGCTTTGCAGCGGTGTAGGAGCGGTGAATACACTGCTCCTCCACCGCTCCTACACCACTCCTCCACTGCTCCTGCCCATTGAAATCAATGGGGCAGTGCTGCCATATCGCTGGCAAAGCGCCGCTGCAGCGGCATTTTGCGGGCAGATTTAACCACTTTTCGGCTGCTAGCAGGGGGTTAAAACCGCCCCGCTAGCAGCCGAATAGCTGACGCCCGGGGTGGCTCAGTGTGAAAGGGGTATTAGCATAAAGAGCAGCGGCTGCTGAAAATTTTAACCCCAGGCTTATGGCATATAGCTGCAGCCATAACCCCGGTATTCCACTTCAAAACAATGACATATTTTCCCAGTTAGGCGGTCGGCTTTGTCTTTCACTCACCTTGAACATTAGAAATATTTTTGTTTTGCTAATTTCTTTAAAACTGTACAATCGGGGGGGTGGCTGGAAGAAAGAGTTGCAAGCTAAATCTTACCACCACCTCTGATTAGTCAGTGCATATGGACTCGGATGGAATATCTGAGATTGAACTGCTCCCCTTATTTCTGAAGCAAGTAGAGCAAAAGTCTGGGTTGCTGTCTGTTGTTTGCTTTGAACCAGTGAGGCAGGACATATATGGGGTACAGGGTGGTGAATTACAGTGAGGAAAATAATTATTTAATCCCCTGCAGATTTTGTAAGTTTGCCCACTTACAAAGAAATCAAGGGTCTATCATTTTTATCATAGGTGTATTTTATATGATAGAGGCAGAATGTCAACCAAAAATCCTGAAAAAACACATGATACTAATTTTATAAATTAAGTTGCAGTTCAGTGAGTAAAATACAGTATCTCACAAAAGTGAGTACACCCCTCACATTTTTGTAAATATTTTATTCTATCTTTTCATGTGACAACACTGAAGAAATGACACTTTGCTACAATGTAAAGTAGTGAGTGTACAGCTTGTATAACAGTGTAAATATGCTGTCCCCTCAAAATAACTCAACACACAGCCATTAATGTCTAAACCGCTGGCAACAAAAGTGAGTACACCCCTAAGTGAAAATGTCCAAATTGGGCCCAAAGTGTCAATATTTTGTGTGGCCACCGTTATTTTCCAGCACTGCCTTAACCCTCTTGGGCATGGAGTTCACCAGAGCTTCAGAGGTTGCCACTGGAGTCCTCTTCCAAATTGGGCAATCAGTCAGGTCTCTAATTTTCAAAGGAGAAAACTGACACCTTTCCATGTGTAAAATAGGTTTAAAGCGGAGTTCCAGTCATAAAACAAACTTTACATTATTCAGCTGCATTAAATACAAATAACAACCCTTGTAGTTTTTTTTTTTTTTTTTTTACTTACCTTTTCAGGTCTGTTGCTAGGGGTCCCTCATAATCTGCCTCTTCCTCTCCAAGGCGCCTGATGTAATTTCCCTTGGCGCCCGTGCTCGTTAGTGCTCCTGGGAGATGTCTGTCATCATTTCCCAGGAGTCACTGGGCAGCGCCAAGGGCTTTGTTGCCATCACAACGGGGGCGGGCACTTCTGCCGCCGCCGCCCGTTGTGATGGCAATGTCAGAAGTGTAGGGCGCTGCGCCGTACATACGGCGCATGCGCAAGAATGAGCGGTGCATGCTGGTCGCTCAGCTGAACCAGAGCCTGAAAGATAGTGCTTGTGGGCTCCACATGCCCACAAGCACTATGGAAACTGCCAGGAAAGAGGAATATAAGATATATTGATGAAATTGCCAATCGTGCGCCGATTAAGCACACAAATGTGAGTACTATAAATAAGCCTTAGAAACAAAAGGCACTGTACCTGCCAGATGCTGGGATGTGTGGCTGGCCAAACGTGAACACTGTCTGAGTCAAGGATTGTTCCTCTTCGCTCCAGTATACCGATGTGGCCTGCACGCATCCGGGAGGGGCAGGGGTAGGTGAAGCTTTATGTACACAACACAAACCCCCCCCCCCCTCCCCTCTCTTTGGGGAAGTACTGTATATTTGATAAGAGTACCCAGAGAACAGCATCCCTCATCCACAAACATTAAATCAAGCGCCATCTTTTTTGCAAGCACTCTTTGCTCCTTGTTGTAATTGTCACCATTTTTTTGCATAGAAACCAACGATAACACAACAGATGAACCTTTCTTTTCAACCATGCCCCTGAAGAAGGACTGAAATAGAATGTACCCCGAAACGCATTGGACTTGAAAAGAACTCCATCATATAAGTGTTATCTTTTAACAAAAACAGATACAAAATTCTTTTGAACTATGTTCATTATATAATATGTTTTCGTTGTTTGCAAATGTTTGCATTGTTTTTAATATGAGAATTTTTTGAATAAATATAAACATTGTTTTACTCTATACATGAATGTGTACTCTCCCACTCTATACAATTTTTGTGCAAGTGCCGGAAAAATCCACTCAGGGGAACCTCTTTTCTTTGAATAAGCTTTTTGGATGTGGCACGGCCTTTTTCTTTTCTAACCTAGGAGAACTAGTCACTCTCCTCTAGAAACAAAAGATATGCATCCTAAAAAAAAAAAAATTAACAGTGGGAACTCTGCTTTAATTAAATTTAGTTTAACATCAAGTCAGGACACTATTGCACAATAGGGATGAGCCGAACACCCCCCGGTTCGGTTCGCACCAGAACCCGCGAACGGACCGAAAGTTCGCACGAACGTTAGAACCCCATTGACGTCTATGGGACTCGAACGTTCGAAATCAAAAGTGCTCATTTTAAAGGCTAATTTGCATGGTATTGTCCTAAAAAGGGTTTGGGGACCCGGGTCCTACCCCAGGGGACATGTATCAATGCAAAAAAAACTTTTAAAAACGGCCGTTTTTTCGGGAGCAGTGATTTTAATGATGCTTAAAGTAAAAAAAAAAAAGTGAAATATTCCTTTAAATATCGTACCTGGAGGGTGTCTATAGTATGCCTGTAAAGTGACGCGTGTTTCCCATGTTTAGAACAGTCCCTGCACCAAATGTCATTTTTAAAGGAAAAAATCTCATTTAAAACTGCTTGCGGGTTTAATGTCATGTCGGGTCATGGCAATATGGATGAAAATCAGTGAGACAAACGGCATGGGTACCCCCCAGTCCATTACCAGGCCCTTTGGGTCTTGTATGGATATTAAGGGGAACCCCACACCCAAATTAAAATAAGGAAAGGTGTGGGGCCACCAGGCCCTATATACTCTGAACAGCAGTATACAGGCGGTGCAAACAAGACAGGGACTGTAGGTTTGTTGTTAAGTAGAATCTGTTTGTAATTTTGAACATTTTTAATGTGTTTAGCTCCAGCCAAAAAATCTTTTCTAAGCTTTTTGGAAAACATAGGGAAGGGTTATCACCCCTGTGACATTTGTTTTGCGTCTTTCCTCCTCTTCAGAAGATTTCACCTCACTTTTTTGTCCCAATGAAAAATGTTTTTTGAAAATTTGGGTTTTTTTGTGGAACAAGGATTGGAAAGCATCAGTGGAAAGGAGAAATTGTTTTCCCATATTAACTCTTACAGGAGAGAATTTCCCTTCCTTAGGGGTAGATTTCATCTCACTTCCTGTTGTCTCCTACCGTTTGCAAGTAGGAGTCGTTTGTAAGTTAGATGTTTGAAGGTAGGGTCCTGCCCTATATACTCAGCAGAAATTTGGGCCTTAGGTGTTGCTGTGGCCAAAACACTGTAAGCCCTCACAGGACCCTGCTGTGAAATATTAGATCAAGAATTGTAATTACATGCCCCTGTTGAACAGGAGCTGAAAAATTAGGCCTTAGGCACTGGTGCTGGTGCCACAACACTGCAACCCCTCACAGACACTCTAGTTGGAACGCAGGAACGAGCCCTGCTGCAAAGTATTGCATCAAAAATTGTAATTACACGCCCCTGTTAGACAGGGGCAGAAAAATTGGGTCTTAGGCACTGGTGCTGGTGCCACAACACTGCAACCCCTCACAGACACTCTAGTTGAAACGCAGGAACAAGCCCTGCTGCAAAGTATTGCATCAAAAATTGTAATTACACGCCCCTGTTAAACAGGGGCTGAAAAATTGTGCCTTAGGCACTGGTGGTGGCGCCCAGAACCAAAAATGTTCTTACAAGCTATCAGCGTGATGATTGAGGAGGAAGAGGATAATTACTCAGGGATAGTCACTCAGCATCAGCATAGGCAGTCTTTGAAGGGATCTGAGATTTCAAAAAAAATTATTCGGTTACATCTGCATCAGGTGCTTGGTAGCTGGTGGTGATCCAAGACTGATTCATTTTTATGAAGGTCAGCCGATCGACCGAGTCGGTGGACAGACGCACCCTGTGATCGGTTACCACGCCTCCAGCAGCACTGAATGTGCGTTCCGAAAGAACGCTGGATGCAGGACAGGCCAGTAGCTCAATTGCATACTGTGCAAGCTCTGGCCAGTGATCCATCCTCAAGACCCAGTAACCCAGAGGATTTTCGGTGGGAAAGGTGTCCAAGTCTGATCTTGCCCCTAGGTATTCCTGCACCATGTAAAACAGACGCTGGCGATGGTTGCTGGAACCGATCATACCTTGGGGCTGCGGACCAAAAAATTGTCTGAACGCATCGGTCAGACGGCCACCTTCTCCACCGCTCCTTCTTTGACTGACCGAAGCCTCAGCAACACGTTGTCCAGAAACAGGAGTTTGTAACCTCCCAGTCTCTGGGAACGCGTTGCACAGACCTTTCTGCAAGGCCTCCCGAAGATGTTTCATCCTCTGCTCCCTCTGCGATGGCAAGATAAGGTCCGCAACCTTACCCTTGTAACGTGGATCAAGGAGGGTTGCCAGCCAGTATTGGTCCTTCTCCTTGATACCACGAATACGAGGATCCTTACGCAGGCTTTGCAGGATCAGGGAGGCCATGCAGCGTAGGTTTGCTGAGGCATTCGGTCCGGAGTCCTCTGGGTCACTAAGGACAACAACGTCCGCAGCCACCTCCTCCCAGCCACGTACAAGTCCATGTGTTCCTTGGGACTGATCCCTTAAAGACTGCTGATGCTGAGTGCCAGGCTCCACCTCCATACTGACACAATCTTCCTCCTCCTCCTCCTCCTCCTCCTCCTCGTCCTCTTCCTGTGTGATCGGCGGGCACGCAGGAACACTGTCTGGATAAAGGGGGCCTTGAGAGCTAAGGAAGTCCTCCTCTTCCTGCCTCTGTTCTGCCTCAAGTGCCCTGTCCATTATTCCACGCAGCGTGTGCTCCAACAGGTGGACAAGGGGGACAGTGTCACTGATGCATGCACTGTCAGTGCTCACCATCCTCGTGGCCTCCTCGAATGGTGACAGGACAGTGCATGCATCCCTGATCATGGCCCACTGGCGTGGGGAAAAAAAACCAAGGTCCCCTGACCCTGTCCTGGTGCCATAGTCGCACAGGTACTCATTGATGGCCCTCTGCTGCGTGTGCAGCCGCTGCAGCATGGCCAACGTCGAGTTCCACCTGGTGGGCATGTCACAGATTAGGCGGTTCTTGGGCAGGTTAAACTCCTTTTGGAGGTCCGTCAGCCGAGCACTGGCATTATATGACCGGCGGAAATGCACAGAGACTTTCCTGGCCTGCCTCAGGACATCCTGTAAGCCCGGGTACCTGCCCAAGAACCGCTGCACCACCAAGTTAAGGACGTGAGCCAAACAGGGCACATGGGTCAGTTGTCCCTGTCGGAGGGCAGAGAGGAGGTTGGTGCCATTGTCGCAAACCACCATTCCTGCCTTAAGTTGGCGTGGCGTCAACCACCTCTGAACCTGCCCCTGCAGAGCTGACAGAACCTCTGCCCCAGTGTGGCTCCTGTCCCCCAAGCACACCAGCTCAAGCACCGCATGGCATCTTTTGGCCTGCGTACTTGCGTAGCCCCTTGAACGCCTACGGAGCACCGCTGGTTCCGAGGAAGAGGCCATGGAGGAAGAAGAAGAGGAGGGGGTGGAGGAGAGAGGTGTGTCACAATCAGCATTTTGGAGGCGTGGTGGCGGAACAACCTCCAACACTACTGCACCTTGTCCTGCATCCTTCCCAGCTGCCAGCAGAGTCACCCAATGCGCCGTGAAACTTAAGTAACGTCCCTGTCCATGCCTGCTGGACCATGAGTCAGCGGTAATATGCACCTTACCACTGACCGCCCTGTCCAGCGAGGCATGGACATTGCCTTCCACATGCCGGTAGAGAGCCGGAATCGCCTTCCGTGAGAAAAAGTGGCGTTTGGGTACCTGCCACTGAGGAACCGCACATTCCACAAACTCACGGAAGGGGGCAGAGTCTACCAACTGAAAAGGCAGCAGTTGAAGTGCTAGCAATTTTGCCAAGCTAGCATTCAACCGCTGGGCATGTGGATGGCTGGGAGCAAACTTCTTTCGGCGGTGCAGCAGCTGGGGCAGGGAAATTTGCCTGGTACAATCTGAAGTCGGTGTACCAAAAGCAGATTGCCCACAAGTACTTGGCTGTGACACACCTAATTCTACACCTTCATTCCTCTCACTGCAGGTCTCAGAGAGGACTGAAGGTCTAGTGGGGTTGGAAATCTCAGCTGATGAGGAGCAAGGAGAGATCGTCTTTGTTCTTTGGTGTGGGTCTTTCAGATACGCTTGCCAACGAACTGCATGGCAGGTCAACATTTGTCTGGTCAAGCATGTGGTACCCAAGCGGGAGATGTTTTGGCCACGCGAGATACGCTTGAGACATATGTTGCAAATAGCAGCGGTGCGATCTGATGCACTCGTCTCAAAAAAGGCCCACACCAAAGAACTTTTTGAATAACGCGCAGAGACTGCAGCGCCCTGCACATGTGGAGCTTTGGGGTGTGATGCAGTCAATGTGCTGCCCTTAGGCTGGCCCCTGGAGGGCATCCTGCCTAGTTGGTGATGTGCCACCTCCTCCTCCTCCTCCTCCTCCTCCTCTCTCCTATCAGGCACCCACGTTGAGTCAGTGACCTCATCATCCCCTCCCTCCTCATCACTGGAGCAAACCTGGCAGTATGCTGCAGCAGGGGGAGCATGACTGCCAGATTGCTGTCCTTCTTGGGCACCCCCTCTGTCCGTGCTCATGTTACTGCCTTCATTGAGCTCAGTATCATCATCAGAGCCTTCCAAACGCTGGGCATCCTCCTGGAGCATGTACCCAACACTGTGGTCAAACAGTTCGAGGGAATCCTCATGAGGACATGGTGGAGCTAGGGAAGGAGTCACTGATGACATTGAGCTGAGGGAAGAGGCCGCTGCTTTGCCAGACAAAGCACCCTGGGCATGGGTGAGAGAGGATGAGGAGGATGAGGACGGCTTGGTCATCCACTCGACCAAGTCTTCCGCATGTTGCGGCTCAACACGGCCAGCTGCCGAAAAAAAGGCCAAGCGTGTCCCATGGCCACGTGCTGATGAGGATGCACCGTCTCCACGACCAGCACTAGACACAGAGCCTGCTTGCCCTCTCTTATTGGCTTGTGACTGTCTGCCTCTCCTTCTTGGCCTTCCAGACATACTAATGGCCTGTAGCTGCACTAAGCTGGGATAGAACACCTGTAATTTTCTTCAGGTAGCTTTATATACTGTAACCAGACAAGCCTGCCTGTCAGTAGGAAGATAACAGGAACGGATCTAGCTGAACACTGTGAGCAGGACGTACTGCACTAAATGTATATAGCAGGAACGGATCTAGCTGAACACTGTGAGCAGGACGCACTGTACTAAATGTAAATAGTCTAGCTGCCTGACCGTGGTACTAATAGGATCAAAAAGAACACCTGTAATTTTCTTAAGGTAGCTTTATATACTGTAACCAGACAAGCCTGCCTGTCAGTAGGAAGATAACAGGAACGGATCTAGCTGAACACTGTGAGCAGGACACACTGTACTAAATGTAAATAGTCTAGCTGCCTGACCGTGGTACTAATAGGATCAAAAAGAACACCTGTAATTTTCTTAAGGTAGCTTTATATACTGTAACCAGACAAGCCTGCCTGTCAGTAGGAAGATAACAGGAACGGATCTAGCTGAACACTGTGAGCAGGACACACTGTACTAAATGTAAATAGTCTAGCTGCCTGACCGTGGTACTAATAGGATCAAAAAGAACACCTGTAATTTTCTTCAGGTAGCTTTATATACTGTAACCAGACAAGCCTGCCTGTCAGTAGGAAGATAACAGGAACGGATCTAGCTGAACACTGTGAGCAGGACGTACTGCACTAAATGTATATAGCAGGAACGGATCTAGCTGAACACTGTGAGCAGGACGCACTGCACTGAATGTAAATAGCAGGAACGGATCTAGCTGAACACTGTGAGCAGGACGCACTGCACTAAATGTAAATACCAGGAACGGATCTAGCTGAACACTGTGAGCAGGACGCACTGCACTGAATGTAAATAGCAGGAACGGATCTAGCTGAACACTGTGAGCAGGACGCACTGCACTGAATGTAAATAGCAGGAACGGATCTAGCTGAACACTGTGAGCAGGACGCACTGCACTGAATGTAAATAGCAGGAACGGATGTAGCTGAACACTGTGAGCAGGACGCACTGCACTAAATGTAAATACCAGGAACGGATCTAGCTGAACACTGTGAGCAGGACGCACTGCACTGAATGTAAATAGCAGGAACGGATCTAGCTGAACACTGTGAGCAGGACGCACTGCACTGAATGTAAATAGCAGGAACGGATCTAGCTGAACACTGTGAGCAGGACGCACTGCACTGAATGTAAATAGCAGGAACGGATCTAGCTGAACACTGTGAGCAGGACGTACTGCACTAAATGTATATAGCAGGAACGGATCTAGCTGAACACTGTGAGCAGGACGCACTGCACTGAATGTAAATAGCAGGAACGGATCTAGCTGAACACTGTGAGCAGGACGCACTGCACTAAATGTAAATACCAGGAACGGATCTAGCTGAACACTGTGAGCAGGACGCACTGCACTGAATGTAAATAGCAGGAACGGATCTAGCTGAACACTGTGAGCAGGACGCACTGCACTGAATGTAAATAGCAGGAACGGATCTAGCTGAACACTGTGAGCAGGACGCACTGCACTGAATGTAAATAGCAGGAACGGATGTAGCTGAACAC
The DNA here is from genome assembly GCA_037952835.1 of Lithobates septentrionalis. Lineage (NCBI taxonomy): Eukaryota > Metazoa > Chordata > Amphibia > Anura > Ranidae > Lithobates > Lithobates septentrionalis. The sequence continues at coordinate 245,879 of JBBDGP010004527.1, read as the reverse complement.
TGTGAGCAGGACGCACTGCACTAAATGTAAATACCAGGAACGGATCTAGCTGAACACTGTGAGCAGGACGCACTGCACTGAATGTAAATAGCAGGAACGGATCTAGCTGAACACTGTGAGCAGGACGCACTGCACTGAATGTAAATAGCAGGAACGGATCTAGCTGAACACTGTGAGCAGGACGCACTGCACTGAATGTAAATAGCAGGAACGGATCTAGCTGAACACTGTGAGCAGGACGCACTGCACTAAATGTAAATACCAGGAACGGATCTAGCTGAACACTGTGAGCAGGACGCACTGCACTGAATGTAAATAGCAGGAACGGATCTAGCTGAACACTGTGAGCAGGACACACTGCACTAAATGTAAATAGTCTAGATAGAAGATAACAGGAACGGATCTAGCTAAACTGAATACAGTGTATATATATATATGCAACACCTGGGATGCATATATATACACAATACACTGTAAGTGCAGCTAACTGACTGACTGTTCTGCCTAATCTATCTAACTCAAATCAAATGACACTGTCTCTCTCTCTCTCTATCTCTCAGCACACCGGAACATACACTACACAGGGCCGCCGTGCAGGCGGCCTTATATAGTGTGGGGTGTGTACTAAATCCCCTGAGCCATAATTGGCCAAAGCCACCCTGGCTTTGGCCAATTACAGCTCTCTCTACTGACGGCGCTGTGATTGGCCAAGCATGCGGGTCATAGTGCATGCTTGGCCAATCATCAGCCAGCAATGCACTGCGATGCCGCAGTGAATTATGGGCCGTGACGCGCCACACGAATTTGGCGCGAACGGCCCATATCGTTCGCAATTCGGCGAACGACCGAACAGCCGATGTTCGAGTCGAACATGGGTTCGACTCGAACACGAAGCTCATCCCTATTGCACAAAGAAGTGACACCTTTCCAGAAGAGTTTACAAATTAAGTCATACCAACATACAACAGGAATTCTGGACTCAGAGAGCAGATTTAGATGAGTTATTTTAAAAAATCATTTACACTTGCTTATCATTTTGCAAGATACTGCAAGGTTAGATGACATCTTTATGTGGCTTATCTTCCCCAGAATAACGTTATCCACAGAGTACATTTAAAATACATACAAAATATTTTTGAATTCTTATTTACAGATATTGTATTGGCCTAGTCTAAAGGAGGATTACCATTTTACTGTTTCCTTCATTGCAGTTATCATGGAGTAGAACTGCATGAAGAATGCCGGGTCAGTAATTCTTATGGCAGCTGCATTTTCTTTCATTAGTTAGTTATAAACCTACATCAAAGTGTTACTCATGGGTGGCGGGTAATTATCCACAGTCATCTATGTCAAGCAAAGTGGCCCTGTCCTGTAGGAACTCTGACTTTAGCCGGATGATTGTGCTCATCTCTAGTTGCAATCTATTTGCAACATGTTTCACAAGTAGCACAATCTTAAAATATAGTAATTGTCTTTCAAACTTTTTGCTGTGTGTTACTAGAGCAATTATCCTTAGGTACTGGAACACCTCCACTACCCCACCTATTAATGATTGGGTGGAAGAGCTTTGTCACATGAGAATGGAACAGTTATGCCCCGTACACACGGTCGGATTTTCCGACGGAAAATGTGTGATAGGACCTTGTTTAGGCTCCATCACACATTTTCCATCGGATTTTCCGACACACAAAGTTTGAGAGCTTGCTATAAAATTTTCCGACGACAAAATCCGTTGTCGGAATTTCCGATCGTGTGTACACAAATCCGACGCACAAAGTGCCACGCATGCTCAGAATAAATAAAGAGATGAAAGCTATTGGCTACTGCCCCGTTTATAGTCCCGACGTACGTGTTTTACGTCACCGCGTTCAGAACGATCGGATTTTCCGACAACTTTGTGTGACCGTGTGTATGCAAGACAAGTTTGAGCCAACATCTGTCGGAAAATATCCTAGGATTTTGTTGTCGGAATGTCCGATCAATGTCCGATCGTGTTTACGGGGCATTAGTTGCCTGATGCCACGATATGTATGATATCATTATGAAAAGATGAATGTATTAGATGGTATTCATGGGCTCCCCAGAATCCAAGGCCCTGGCCATGAGCATTCCAAACGTCTTATTACCTTTTGATCCAATGTGAGTTTTGTCTAGATCATGGGACTGGGGACTTCCTCCACCTTCCTTTCCTTCCACCACCCATCTTCCCTAAATCTTAAACTGATTCGATTTTTGGTATGAATGGAATCTACCGAATGCAAGTCACATACAGAAATGAGCTCATTTGAGAAATATTTTTCCATCCTGCTCTTTTAAATCATTACAGGGGGTCCCCGGGTTACAAACAAGATAGGGTCTGTAGGTTTTTTCATAAGTTGAATCCTTTTGTAAGTCAGAACAGGTACATTTTTTAAGTGTAGCTCCAGCCAAAAAAACTATTTTTAATCTTTGTGGATAGCATAGGGAAGGGTTAACACCCCTGTAAGGTTTGTTTTGCTGTCTGTGCCCCTGTTCAGAAGATTTCACCTCACTTTCTGTGCCAATGACAACTGGATTTTGAAAATTTGGGGTTGTTGTGGAAACAAGAATTGGTGATAAAGCATCAGCTTTTTCCCATAATAACTCTAAAGCCTCGTATACACAATCAGATTTTCCTACGGGAAATGTGTGATGTCAGGCTGTTGATGAAAAATCCGACCATGTGTACGCTCCATCGGACAACTGTTGTTGGATTTTCCGCGGACAAATGTTGGATGGCAGGCTTTAAAATTTTCAGGGCGTGTGTACACAAGTCCGTCTGACAAAAGTACAAACACGCATGCTCGGAAGCAAGGACGAGCCAGAAGTGGTCGGTCTTGTAAACTAGCGTTCATAATGGAGAATTAACATTCGTGACGAGGCAAATTATGGAATCTCGAAATGCAGCGCACAATTCTCTTCTTCTTTAATGGGATAAAAATGAAGCTGCTTTGCTGGTGATACTGATGGAGTTATTGCAAACAAATTTTCAAAGGCTTTTTTTTTCTAGTGATATCAAGAAAAATATTATTATGCTTGTTGTTTTTTTTTTTTTTTTTTTTTTGGTGCAAGTTACCACAACACCATTATCCCGTAGTTTTTAAGATCAAAGATACAACTATGTTGGTGTCCCTTGTTAATTTTACATTGTAGTTTTTAAAATGTAACTGCCTACTCCCAAACTGTCGTTTGAAGTAAAACACATAGCCAAGAATTATTCTCCACAATTTTTTTTATTGTGCATTAAAAAAAGAAAACAAATAAAATTAGACATGCTATCTGCCAATAGAACTTAACCTAAAAGTGCATTCTATGCATTCAAAAATATAGAAAATATACCAAATCAAATCATTTTTCAACCAAAAAATAAAATAAAAGCATGAATGTTCCTAGAAAAAAAAAACATTTGGAAAATTTTTTTTTTACTCACCTCTAAACTCCCTCGTAGTCTGCCTCCTTCAGTGCCTGGGCTGGTGACATCACTTCCCCTCTGCGCAGGAAGGGCTCAGCTCTGCCCCCTCCCTCTTGTCAATCATCTGGGACACATTACAGGTCCCAGATGACTAAGCGGCCAATCACGGCGCCGCTTGCGCATACGCAGTGAGTGCCCGGCTGTGAAGCCACAACCGGACGCCCCCACAGTTGCAATGCCGGCGCCGCCGAACGGAGGGGGAGACGAGCGGAGCTTCTATCCCCCGCATCGCTGGACCGTGGGACAGGTAAGTGTCCGATTATTAAAAGTCAGCAGCTGCAGTATTTGTAGCTGCTGACTTTTAATTTTTTTTTTAAAATGGGAACTCCTCTTTAATATAGGGGGTCAACAATGCCAAGAGTTGGTGAAAGCATGGGTCCGTCATCCAGAGATAATTCCGAAAATCATCTGGATTATTCTCCTGGAGCTCCCGCAGCAAAGGCATATGACATAATTGGTCACGATTAATAAAGCAACCAATTTTTGGTCCAAGAAATCCTCTTCCTCCTGTACCTGGACTGGACTTGGATCAAAGCAATAACTCCAAGACCAATAATAAATAACACGTTATCTCCTCCGATCCTGCAACATGTCTGGTTGACGAACGGCCGTTCAGAAACTAACTGAAAAGTGCAAAATTAAAATTGCAAAATGAAAAGCGCGAGTCAACACCCACCAAACTTCTACTAACATGAAATTAGCAGAAGGAGCCCAAAGGGTGGCGCTAAAGAGCTGAAAAACCACGTAATATGTCACTACGTATGTGTTTGTTGGCTGACAATTCCTTGCCGTTTGTATGCAAGACAAGTTCGAGGCTTTACAGGAGTGAATTTCCCTTCCTAGGGGTAGATTTCCTCTCACTTCCTGCTGCCTCCCTCCGTTTGTAAGTAGGAGTCGTTTGGTGACCGATTTGATCCAACTAACATTTAGAAAAGCAAACATTCCAAAAACAAAATTTTTGAACAAAATTCTACTAATGTAATGAGGGTTGATAGGAATACATTTTCAAGTACTTTTCATTTTTATATAAATTTTTTAATTATTTAAATTTTTTTTTTCATTTTCCCTGCTTTAGCTTTACATGAGTTTACATTTCCTAAACCAAGGATATAGTACGTATATCCTTAGGGGTTGACTTAGGGGTTGATTTACTAAAACTGGAGAGTGCAACATTTGGTGCAGTTCTGCACAGAAACCAAACAGATTCCAGTTTTTTTTTTTTTTGTCAAAGCTTAACTGAGCAAGCTGAAGTTGGAAGCCGATTGGCTGCCATGCACAGCTACCCAAGATTTTGCACAATAAATCAACTCTAGAGTGTTTTCCTAAATATATCAATAACTGTAACATTTGTCAGAATTTATGGCAAGGCCCTAAGTGCCCAAGAATTTTCTGAATTCTGAATATCTGTTGATTTGTTGGGACTCTGTCAAGTTGGAGGAGGCACTTTTTGCAGGCTGCATTTTTTTTTTTTTACAAATATGGGTTGATTAGTTCCCCCAATTGTTCTCACATGTACAATATGTAGACAGCCTGGTAATTGTATTGCTGTTGGAATGCCATTAGTATGTGAGTCATTGCTTCCAGTGCTTTGGATGGTGACATGTCCGCTTTCCAATTTTAGGAAAAAAAAAACAACGAGAATGGCATCGTACTGAATCATGGCCTTTACATGCTTAAGCATGATAATCAAATTGCCTGGAAGATTTTCACTTAATACTTAAAGCGGAACTGTAGACAATCTAAATTTAAGGTTGAAATGCAATTGTTTGAACTGTCTAACCTGTGATTGTTAGACCGGATAGCCAGGTCCCTGACCTTGCTTTGCTCCTCTGTAGTTAAATCAATTTAGGTTGGTTGGGAACCATTTCAGCTTGTGATTAGAACATGATGGATCAGCAACTCACTATTTTACTGCGATCGAACTTAAGTGACGTATAGTTGGGTTGTACTGCACTGCACATCGGTGGAGCAGCTCTTCCTCTCCCAGTTTAGATCTTGCTGTTTTATGGGATTACAAGGAGCTAATATAAAGACAGAATTATGTACTTTTTTCAAAATAGATGTAATGATTTTAATAGTAACATAACTTGGTAAAATGGGGGTCCATTATTTTTATTTCTTATATTGGTCTTTCCAAAACCAACACATCTTACATGTGTATCATACAAAGCAAACATTCCAGTGTTTCAGTCTGATATCTTCAATAATCTTCATCACATCTCAATATGCTGAACAAACTTTCCATAAGATCTAATAAAGTTTCTTGCAAACAATATAACCATCATGCCAATAAACCATGTTTTGTGACACGGCTCTTCTTTGCATCTCAGGCTGCATTCACACCTGAGTGTAGCGTCTTTGAGCGTTTTGTCATGCATTTGTATGCAGCGTTTTTGGGCTTCTGCTTTTTTTATTAGCCAAGTGAAAAAACCATTACCGTATATACTCGAGTATAAGTCGACCCGAATATAAGCCGAGGCACCTAATTTTACCACAAAAAAACTGGGAAAACTTATTGACTCGAGTATAAGCCTAGGGTGGGAAATGCACAGCTACTTTAAATGGAAAAGAGGGTCAACGATGCCCATTTGCAGCCATAGGTCCCCCGAACCTCAAACTCAGTAGTTCCTAGAAGCCCCCTAGCTGCAGCCAAAATTTGGGGTCTCTGGACCCAAAGGGTCCCGAAATGACATTGCTGCAGATGGACACAGTTGACCGAATTTGGGGCCCCGTATCTCTGGGCTACTTGGTGCTAGGAATCCCAAATTTGGTGTGCAAACCCAGTGCACCCAGCACTACATCATATATAAAGCTGGGGTTCCTAGCACCAAGTGGACCCGAGATATGGAGCCTCAAATTCCGTTGGAAAATGTCAAGCACTTTTCTGCAGCAGAGAATGACATTTTCCGAATCGAATTTGGGGCCCCATATCTCGGGGCTACTTGATGCTAGGAACCCCAGCTTTGGGTATGTTGTAGTACTGGATCCACTGGATTTGCACACCAAATTTGGGGTTCCTAGCCCCAAGATACAGGGTCCCAAATTCAGTTCAGAAAATGTCAGTCTTTGCACCAGAAAAGTGCTTGACTCGAGTATAAGTCGAGGGGGGCACTATCAGCACAAAAAAATGTGCTGAAAAACTCGGCTTATACTCGAGTATATACGGTATCTGTTGCATCATTTGTTGCTAGGTATTTCAGCTTTCTTAGCTTTTTCATTAGCTTTTATTTCTTTTATTATTATTAATTTATTATATAGTGTTTTTTCGTTAGGGTAAAGGGTTCGAGTTCAGTTTAGGTTAGGATTAGGAGTTGGGGTTAGGGTTATATATTATTATTTTATTTCTTTTTATTTTATTTTATTTATTATTGAATGAATAATAATAAATGAATAAATAGATGTAAAATAAATACACAAATAAATAAAAATCATAAATAAGAAATATATAAATTCAATAAATTAGTACTAAGTAACAATAAATAAAGGATTAACCCTTAACTTTGACCCAGGGGTAGGCAACCTTGGCCATCCCGCTGTGGTGAAACTACAAACCCCATCATGCCTCTGCCTCTAGGAGTCATGCCTGTGATTGTCAGGGTCTTGTAATGTCTCATGGGACTTGTAGTTTCAAAACAGCTGGAGGGCTGAGGTTGCCTACCCCTGCTTTAACCCTTACCCCTTAAAAAAATAAAATAATTAATCCCTATCTATGACACTAAATGGAACCCTTGGTTCACTTTCCGTATTCAAGAATGAATGAGTTATTGTTTTAGTGTTTTTGTTTTATTTTTGTTGTATTTGACTTTCTGCTATATGACCTTATATGACAAGCTCATATAGTATTATGATTTTCTTTTATAACCACAAATACTTATCTATTTGGATGATCACTGTCTACTCAAGTAACTCAAATGATTTTTCTATATATAATTTTATATCTCTTGTCATTTTGTACTGTTTACTTTTCTCTCTCAATGAAAAATTAAGTAATAAAAAAAATAAAATAAATAAAAATAAAATAATTCTAAATAACTAAACACTCTAACACAAAATAAATTATTATTACTAATGTATTTTTTTGTTCGAGTTGGGGTGTTTATTGTTATTTTTTATTATTATTATTATTATTATTATTATTCATAATAATAATGTATTTATTATTTTTTAAGGCTAGAGGTTAAATATTATTCATTAATGTATTATTACATAGTAATCATTTATTTTACTTATTTATGATGAATTTTAGTTGTTTGTGTATCTAGTTTACATTTATTTATTCCTATATTATTACTATTTTATTTTTAAAATGTTTAATTTGAGCAGAAAATCGTGCAAAAACGTAGGACAAAACGCACCAATATGCACAAAAACGCGCAAATGGTGCGTTCCCATTCATTTCTACGGGGATAAAAACGTGCCAAAAATGCCCAAATCTGCCTGATATGAGCGACAAAAAAAGCTCCAGAACTTGTTTGAGCTTCAGGCGTTTGGCTTCAGGCGACATGGAGTGGAGATGTGAACCATCTCCATAGAAAATAATTGATTTTTTCTCCTCCAGCATTTTTGGGCTTTAACCACTTGCCGCCCGCCATATAGCAGAATGACGGCGGCAAAGTGGTTTCAATATCCTGACTGGGCGTCATATGACGCCCTCAGGATATTAAGCCGATGGGGGCGTGCATCGCCAGTCTGACACCCCGCAACACCAATCTAGGTCAAGAGTCTCTGATGGAGACTCTTTACCACGTGATCAGCCGTGTCCAATAAGGGCTGATCACAATGTAAACAGGAAGAGCCGCTGATCTGCTTTTCCTCACTCGAGTCTGACAGACGCGAGTAGAGGAGAGCCGATTGGCTGCTCTCCTGACAGGGGGGTCTGTGCTGATTGTTTATCAGCACAGCCCCCCCTTGGATCCCACCCAGGACCACCAGGGAAGCCTCCCAGGACCACCAGGGAAGCCGCCCAGGACCACCAGGGAAGCCATCCACACTGGACCACCAGGTATGCCCTCTAGACCTCCAGGGAAATACTAATCTGTGCCTAGGCAGCTGCCAAACAGTACCTGGCAGTACCTGGCTGCAAGTACTCTGCAATGCTGGGGGGGAAGAGCTTGGTTTTACATGTAAATTAATTAATGACAAACTGCTATTGGTGGCAGGGTGGCAAGTGACATCCCCATCTGGTGGCAGGCATAGTGGCAAGTGACAAGTGATGGTGGCAAGTGACACGCTCAAGGCTCCCACTGATTCTGCATTATGGTGAGTTGAACTATTTCATTTTATATTGCAATGTAATGATAGAAACAATGCGTTTCATTCACCCTGACACCATAACAACCATGGTGCCGGGATGATTGAAGCCCTAACACCAGCCATTGTCCTGACAAATTGCCAGCGAAAAATCGCTTACCCCCCTAAACCAAATGATTTGGACCAGTGCACAAAGCAAAGTCCATAAAGACATGGATGAGCGAGTTTGGGTTGGAGGAACTTGACTGGCCTGCACAGAGTCCTGACCTCTACCCGATAGAACACCTTTGGGATGAATTGGGAGTGGAGACTGTGAGCCAGGCCTTCTCGTCCAACATCAGCGCCCGACCTCACAAATGCGCTTCTGGAAGAAAGGTCAAACATTCCCATAGACACACTCCTAAACCTTGTGGACGGCCTTCCAAGAAGAGTTGAAGCTGTTATAGCTGCTCAGGGTGGGCCAACTCAATATTGAACCCTATGGGACTAAGACTGGGACGCCATTAAAGTTCATGTGCGTGTAAAGGCAGGCGTCCCAATACTTTTGGTAATATAGTGTACCTCACCTTTGATGTTTTCCTGGTACAGCCTATTCGTATGTGCAGCACAGTCATAGGTGTGTGCACAGGGTGTGCCCGGTGTGCCTGGGCACACCCTAATCACCCTGTGTGGCGCATATTCCCTCTTTTTTAGAACCCTGATGTTTCACCAAATAAAAAAATGTTCTCCTTTCTTCTCCAAAAAAAAACTGGAAAATATTACAAAAAAAAAATACAATTGTAAAAATTAATATAAAATAATAAAAATAAAAACTACTGACACCAATCTCTGCCCTTATGACACCATCCACTGCTCTACTGACACCGTCAGTATATATACACATGCACACAGGGGCGGACTGATAACTCATGGGGCCCCCGGGCAATAGGAGATTATGGGGCCCCCAGGCAATCAGAGATTATGGGGCCACACAGTATACACACACACACAGTATACACACACACAGTATACAATCACACAGTATACACATACACGTACACACAGTATACACAGACAGATGTAAAAAAAACACAGATTTATACATACTGTCCCTGGTTTTACTGAGGCTGGCAACCCTGATGGGTCCCCTAGTGGCCCAGGGCCCTCGGGAAGTGCCCGAGTGGCACAATGGTCAGTCCGCCCCTGCATGCACACACACATATGTGTTTAAGCTTTGGGGTGCACACCCTAATGCAATAGGCTGCCCACACCTATGAGCTCAGTGATGATGTTAGCACTACTTTTATAAGATACTGGGGTTGATTTACTAAAACTGCAGAGTGCAAATTCTGATGCAGCTGTGCATGGGAGCCAATCAGCTTCTAACTTCAGCTTGTTCAATTAAGCTTTGACAAAAAAAAACTGCCATCTGATTGGTTTCTATGCAGAGCTGCACCAGATTTTGCACTCTTCAGTTTTAGTAAATTGACCCCAATGTCTAGCTTTGAAAATGCATACAAAGAAGTAAGAAAACAAATGCAGCCCCTACATCTAAGAACTGGTAAGCTGGAATAAATTACATTTTTATTTTAGTGGAAATGTTGGCAGACAAAATCAATACTTTATTGCAGTGGCAGTGCGTCCATAAGGACACACGGGCGACGCCCCCTCTCTCCTGCCACCCCTCTATCACCAATAGATAGATTCATGCATTGCATTAATCTATCTATCTATGGCCGCTGCTGCCACCCCCTATTCAGGCACCCGGCCCCTTTTCGGGCATCGGGAGCCTGAATTACAGCGGCGGGGGGTGTTCTTGAAGCACCTGATTAGAGCCATAGGCTCTAATAGGCTTCAAAAAAGATGACCTGCGGGCGCCATGCTGGGTGCTTGCAGGTCACTGAACTGTGCTAGAAAAGCGAATGACTATTCGCTTTCCTAACACTAAACCGCATCTCCGCCAATCAGGTGCTCGGGTCTGTTACCTGTCACCTGATTGGCTGAAAAGATAAGGCGCCGCTATTGGATGACTATCAGGAGGAGAGGACGGGAGATGAGGATGGCAGGAGACGCATGGAGGACCCCGCTCGCGGGGGTCACATTGGGGGCATTCAAGGGCACACTGGCAGCATTTAATGGGCACACTGGCAGCATATGATGGGCACACTGGCAGCAGTTGATGGGCACACTGGCTGCGTTTGATGGGCACAGTGGCAGCATTTGATGGCACAGTGGCAGCATTTGAGGGTACAGTGGCAGCTTTTGATGGCACAGTGGCAGCTTTTGATGGCACAGTGGCAGCGTTTGAGGGCACAGTGGCAGCGTTTGATGGGCACAGTGGCAGCGTTTGAGGGCACAGTGGCAGCAATTGATGGCACAGTGGCTGCAATTGATGGGCACACTGGCAACATATGATGGGCACACTGGAAGCATTTGATGGGCACACTGGCAGTGTTTGATGGCACAGTGGTAGCATTTAATGGCACAGTGGCTGCGTTTGATGGGCACAGTGGCAGCATTTGATGGCACAGTGGCTGCAATTGATGGCAAAGTGGCAGCATTTGATGGACACACTGGCAGCATATGATGGGCACACTGGAAGCATTTGATGGACACACTGGCAGCGTTTGATGGCACAGTGGCAGCGTTTAATGGCACAGTGGCTGCATTTGAGGGTACAGTGGCAGCGTTTGGCACAGTGGCAGCGTTTGATGGCACAGTGGCAGCGTTTGAGGGCACAGTGGAAGCGTTTGAGGGCACAGTGGCAGCATTTGAGGGCACAGTGGCAGCGTTTGAGGGCACAGTGACAGTGTTTGATGGGCACAGTGACAGCGTTTGATGGCACAGTGGCTGCAATTGATGGCACAGTGGCAGCATTTGATGGGCACAGTGGCAGCATTTGATGGGCACAGTGGCAGCATTTGATGGGCACAGTGGCAGCATATGATAGGCACACTGGAAGCATTTGATGGGCACACCGGCAGCATTTGATGGCACAGTGGCAGCGTTTAATGACACAGTGGCAACGTTTAATGGGCACAGTGGCAGCATTTGAGGGCACAGTGGCAGCGTTTAATGACACAGTGGCAACGTTTAATGGGCACAGTGGCAGCGTTTGATTTTTTTTCTAAATTTTTTTACACCCCCCCCCCCCCCCCCCCAAATTTTGAGCACCAGCCGCCACTGCTCTATTGGCTGATATAAGCAACAATTTCCAGAAATTTGAAAGAAACGCTCTTATTAGTACATCGCGCCGATTTACTCCAAAGGACTGGAAGGATAACATTTCCTGCAATACCTGTAACATGAGCGGCTTTCTCTGCTGAAATGATGCGGCCTCAGTATTAATTCACATAAGAGTTATTTCTGAATCCAGTGTCATACTTCTTGAAAGGGCTCAGCTATCCATTCCCAGACTAATCCTTTTCTTTCTGCTCTATTCTCCTGCTGATTATATTTCATGCTTCATAGAAAGAATGGAATCTGGGAGGAAGCTCTTCAGAAATTGTCTTTTATAGAAGGGATGGTACTTATGTGGCACATACTGTTTGTGGAAGAGATGTGATTCAATCAAGCACCTGCAGAATGCGATTTTTGGTATAAAAAAAAAAAAAAAGCTGTATATTTTCTCATGCATTTCCGTGCGTCATTATGATTTTCTGAAAAAAAAAAAATTTGAATGAAGAAAAGATGAACAGAAGATTTCAGTGTCGGTCCAACCTGAATTTCAGCTTTGGTTACTTAGATGCTGGAAGAGAAGGTCACCTATCAGTTTATACGGAAATCCTCTACCCCCACACACACACACACACACACAATGCTTAGCTTTGCCCAGTTGGTGAAGTTGTTAGAAGCAATCCTACCTTTGCCTTTAGCTTTTTATTTTTACATAATTGAGAATGCAACCAGGGAGTAGGATTTTAAGTTTGAGAAATCAGCCGGAGAAGAACTTAACCACTTAATGACCAGGTCATTTTTTTGTGATACGGCACTGGGTTGCTTTAACTCAGGGGCGGATCCAGAGCCTAGTCTTGGGAGGGGCACTGCCAGAAATATACTTTTTTTTGCGGACAATTTATCGGGGAAATGGCTGTTGTTGGTGCTTTAATCATCCCGGCACCATGGTTGTTATGGTGTCGGGATGATTGAAGCGCATTATTTCTATTATTACATTGTAATATAAAATGAAATCATTCAACTCACCATAATGCAGGATCAGTGGGAACTCCGAGCGTGTCACCTGCCACCGTCGCCTGCCACATTTTGTGGATTGTCACTTGCCTGCTACCAGATGCAGATTGACACCTGCCACATGTTGCGGATTGTCACTTGCTACATCAGCTGCCACTAGATGCGGATTGTCACTTGCCACACCATGTGGATTGTGACTTGCCATGTCAACTGCCACTGGATGCAGATTGTCACTTGCCACATCATATGCCACACATTGCGGATTTTCACTTGCCACGTCAATTGCCACTAGATGCTGATTGTTAATTGCCACGTCATATGCCACACATTGCGGATTGTCACTTGCCACGTCATCTGCCACTAGATGCGGATTGTCACTTGCCACGTCATATGCCACACATTGCGGATTGTCACTTGCCACGTCAATTGCCACTAGATGCTGATTGTCACTTGCCACGTCATATGCCACACATTGTGGATTGTCACTTGCCACGTCATATGCCACACATTGCGGATTGTCACTTGCAACGTCATATGCCACTAGATGTGGATTGTCACTTGCCACGTCATATGCCACTAGATGCGGATTGTCACTTGCCACGTCATCTGCCACTAGATGCGGATTGTCACTTGCCACTTCATCTGCCACTAGATGCAGATTGTCACGTGCCAGGTAAGGTGGTGTCTTGCTTGTTTCTTGTTTCCTTGTTCCAGAGACAGGCAGCAGAGAGATAATGTAATCTCCCTGCTGCCCACGCTACCTGCACAGTGAGGGCGGAAGTTAATGCAGAGATGTGGGGGCGGTGAGAGATGATGTCATCTCTCTGCTCCCCTGCCCGTCGGCACGCTAATTGGCCAGCCACCCCCACACACACACCTAGCCTGCTCACCCGCCCATCCACAAACGGAGCCACCCGGCCAATCCGCTCTCTCTCCCGCCTGCTGCCTGCCCGCCCTCGGCTCGCTGATTGGCCAGCCACCCCCACACACACACCTAGCCTGCTCACCCGCCCATCCACACACGGAGCCGCCCGGCCAATCCGCTCTCTCTCCGGCCTGCTGCCTGCCTGCCCTCACATGGAGCTGCCCAACACTCCAGCAGAGCCGGCCGCTCTCTTATCTGCCCGTGGTGGAGCCGCCCGCTCTCGCTCTCGGAGCCACTCGCGGCGGAGCCACTCGCGGCGGAGTCGCCCGCGGAGCTCACCTGCCCGGCCAGGCTGCAACAGATTTCTCAGGGGTGGCAATTGCCCCGTTGCCCTCCCCTGGATCCGCCCCTGCTTTAACTGACAATTGCGCAGTCGTGCGACGCTGTAATAAAATTGATGTTCTTTTTTTCCCCACAAATAGAGCTTTTCTTTTGGTGGTATTGGATCACCTCTGCCTTTTTTATTTTTTGCGCTATAAACAAAAAAAGAGCGACAATTTTGAAAAAAAAACAATATTTTTTACTTTTTGCTATAATAAATATCCCCCGAAAAATAAAATTAATTTCTTCATCAGTTTAGGCCAATATGTATTTTTCTACATATTTTTGGTAAAAAAAAAAGAAAAAAAATCGCAATAAGCGTATTTTGATTGGTTTGCGTCAAAGTTATAGCGTCTACAAAATAGTTTTATGGGATAGTTTTATGGCATTTCCAATATTTATTTTTTACTAGTAATGCCCGCGATCAACGATTTTTTTTTTTAGTGGGACTGCGACATTGCGGCGGACAGATCAGACACTTTTGACACTTTTTTGGGAACAGTGACATTTTTACAGCGATCAGAGCTAAAAATAGCAACTGATTACTGTATAAATGGGAAGGGGTTAACACTAGGGGGCGATCAATGGGTTGAGTGTTGGGAGGTGTTTCTAACTGTGGGGGGAGGGGACTGACTAGAGGAGGAGAGAGATCGCTGTTTCTGATTACTAGGAACAGCAGATCTCTGTCTACTCCCTTGTCAGAACGGGGATCTATTTGTTTACATTGACAGATCCCCGTTCTGGCCCTCTGTGGAGCAGCGCCCCCTATCGCTCCTAAAGCGGCCAACGTACACCTACGGCGATACCCGCAGCCCTGCCAACCTGCCGCAGTATAATGACGGCGGCTGGTCAGCAAGCGGTTAAAGTGACACCAAACAAAATCCCTTTTCTCCAAAAAATAATCCACACCCATCTATTACTTAAAGCGGTTGTGACCCTAACCCTATAAAAAAAAAAAATCCTGTTCTTTTAACCACTTCCTGCCCGCCGTATAGTAAAACGATGCGCTCTCGTTCTGGGACAATGTCATATGACAGCACCCCAGAACCGCCGATCTCGCGGACTTGTGGTGGCATACAGAGCGGCGATCGTGGCTGCGCCCTGTTCCTAGGACACGGCGGGTCTCCAATCTCGGTACAGTGCCAATGACACGGCTCTTTACCCATGTGATCGGCTGTGTCCAATCACAGCCGGTCACATGTAAACCAGGAAGTGCGGTTTATCGGCTCTCCTCGGCTCATACTGACAGATTGTGTGGCCAGGAGGGCCGATCAGTGGCATCTCCTCACAGGGGAGACATGTGCAGGTAATCAGGGCACTGATCATCAGAGCCTTGATTACAGTACAGCCCCAGCAGTGCCCATCAGTGACACCAATCAGTACTGCATTTCAGTGCCCATCAGTGCCTGCTTATCAGTGCCGCCTATTAGTGCCCAATCAGTACCATGTATCATAGCGACCTATCAGTGCCCATAAGTGCGGCATATTAGTGCCTCTTCATCACTGCCCTTCTGTGCCATGTCATCAGTGCCTATAAGTGCAGCCTATCAGTGTCCATCGGTGAAGGAGAAAAAATTACTTATTTACAAAATTTACTGACAGAAACTAAGAAAAAATTATAAAAATCTCATTTGGGTACAGTGTTGCATGACATTCAAAGTTTGACTGCACGGAAAGCTGAACATTGGCCTGGGCAGTAAGGGGGTAAAAGTGCCAAATAGGCAAATGGTTAAAGCAGGTTAAACAGCATTGTGTTTGTGCAGTGTTATTTGTCCCTTTCTATGCTGGTTGATCCTGCCTGTTCCTGTGTCCCCGTCCCCCCCCCCCCGTGTGTGCTGACCACTGTAATCATGGCTGCAATTCCATGATACTGTGATCAGTTTACATGCCTATGTCTGCACTAAGGTACAAGTCAGATTTCAGGGCATCCCCTGCAACAACAATGTCATTTTTGGTGAGATACTCCCAATAGGAAATCACGTCTAAAGGGATGCAGGCCTAGCAGATTTCCTCATTAGTGCTCTGCAACTCCACAGCTGGTTGTTAATTATGAAATCACTCCCATTAGACCCACTCAGCACAGGGGCACAAACATGGATTTCTGCAGAATAACAAAAAAGTAGGAATCTGCAACAAAGGTTGTTATAATCTGTCAGAAAGGGTACTTACCGTGGCCGAGATGCTGAGAGCGGTAACTTCTTGTGACTAAGCGCACTCCACTCCTGGAGATGGTACAGGGGGTGAAGGGCACAAAGAGGCACGAGTCACCAGCAGGCAGGCCAGGTCTTGCGTGAAGGTCACCGGCAGGGAGGCTGTGCAGGACTGGAAGATGCTGAAGCTCAAGAAGAAGGATGAACAGCTGATCCAACAACAGGCCGGGGGTCAAACACCGTTGACTAGTAAGAGTCTCTAGATAGGCAAAAAAAGTCTAGTGCAAAGGACTATTAGCAGGTCTGTCAGCAGGCTGATGACTAGTACTGAAGATTAATAGCAAAGTCCGTAAACAGGCCAGGGGCGGATCCAGGGGGGGGGGGGCAACAGGGCAATTGCCCCCTCCGAGAATGCGGGTGACAGTGCGGGTGGCTCTGCGGGTGACAGTGTGGGTGGCTCCGCGAGTGACAGTGCAGACGGCTTCGCAGGTGACAGTGCAGGCGGCTCCGCCGCGGGTGACAGGGTGGGGGCGGCTCCACCGCGGGTGACAGTGCAGGCGGCTCTGCAGGTGACAGTGCGGGCGGCTCGGTCGGTGAGTGGGTGGGTGAGAGAGGGGGATAGCTGGGCGGCTCTGTGTGTGACTGTGAGTGGGCTGCTGGGCAATCAGCGAGTCGGCGGGCAGGGGAGCAGAGAGATGACATCATGTCTCACCACCCTGCGCCCGTCCTGCATCCCTGCAGTTCCACCCTCACTGTGAAGGCAGCTGTGGGCAGCAGAGAGATTACATCATCTCTCTGCTGCCTGACTCTGGGACATAGCAAGAGACCACCTTAGCAGGAAAGTGACACTGCAGGTGACAATCTGCATCTGGTGACAGGTGACGTGGCAAGTGACAATCAACAACGTGTGGCAGGTTACATGGCAAGTGACAATCCACAACATGTGGCAGGTGACGTGGCAAGTGACAATCCGCAACGTGTGGCAGGTGACGTGGCAAGTGACAATCCACAACGTGTGGCAGGGGACGTGGCAAGTGACCATCCGCATTTGGTGGCAGGTGACGTGGCAAGTGACAATTCGCAGCAGGTGATGTGGCAAGTGACAATCCACAACGTGTAGCAGGTGACGTGACAATTCGCAGCGTGTTGCAGGTAACGTAGCAAGTGACAATTCGCATCTGGTGACAGGTGATGTGGCAAGTGACAATTCACAACGTGTGGCAGGTGACGTGGCAAGTGACAATCCGCAACATGTAGCAGGTGACGTGGCAAGTGACAATTTGCAGCGTGTGGCAGGTGACGTGGCAAGTGACAATCCGCAACATGTAGCAGGTGACGTGGCAAGTGACAATTTGCAGCGTGTGGCAGGTGACGTGGCAAGTGACAATCCGCATTTGGTGGCAGACAACTTGGAAAGTGACACACTCAGGGCTCCCACTGATTCTGCATTTTGGTGAGTTTAACTATTTCATTTTATATTACAATGTAAGAATAGAAATAATGCGCTTCAATCATCCTGACACCATAATAACCATGGTGCCGTGATGATTGAAGCGTCAACACCAGCCGTTTCCCCAATAAATTGCCCGCAAAAAAAGGTATTTTCTGGCAGTGCCCCTCCCGAGACTAGACTCTGGATCCGCCCCTGAAACAGGCCGATGGTCAAACACAGGTAACTGGAAGCAAAGTCTGTGAGCAAGCCAGGGGTCGAGCATTGAAGACAATAGCAAAGTCCAGGAGCAGGCTGAGGGTCAATCACTGGAGACAGGAAGCAATATCCGTAGACAGGCCGAGAGAGTCAAACACAGTAAGCAAGTGGAGAAGTCCGAGAGGCAAGCCGAGGGTCAGATGCAGGAAGAGATCAGAGCAGATCAAGGTCAATCCGGGTCACAACAGGTAATCAAAAATCAGGATACAAAGCAGGAAACACACAGGGAGCTGAAAGACAAACCAGCAATCTGGTCATGGCACAGAGTGGCTTTTATAGGCCAGTGGGAGGCTCACGTTGTGCGAGTTATTGCGTACGCGCGTTCGCCGTTCCGCTGAATTACACACAAACATTAGGCGTTTAGCCGAATTGCGCACGCGCATTAGCCGTTTCGTTGTATTGAGCCCAGGGATGCGCCGGAGTGCCGCTCTACCGCGCATGTGCGAAGGAAGGCAGAGATATTGGCGAAACTGGTACTTGCCTCTTTCCTGACATAATCCTTGCAATGTACATAGAGGGGAGGTTTTGTTTTTTTTCTCAATAAGAGTGGAGTTACACTTTAACCACTTGAGCCCCGGACCATTATGCTGCCTAAGGACCAGAGGTCTTTTTCCAATTTGGCACTGCGTCGCTTTAACTGCTAATTGCGCGGTCATGCAATGCTGTACCCAAACGAAATTTGCGTCCTTTTCTTCCCACAAATAGAGCTTTCTTTTGATGGTATTTGATCACCTCTGCAGTTTTTATTTTTTGCGCTATAAACGGAAAAAGACCGAAAATTTTGAAAAAAAATGATATTTTCTACTTTTTGTTATAAAAAAAATCCAATAAACTAAATTTTAGTCATACATTTAGGCCAAAATGTATTCGGCCACATGTCTTTGGTAAAAAAAATGTCAATAAGCGTATATTTATTGGTTTGCGCAAAAGTTATAGCGTCTACAAACTAGGGTACATTTTCTGGAATTTACACAGCTTTTAGTTTATGACTGCCTATGTCATTTCTTGAGGTGCTAAAATGGCAGGGCAGTACAAAACCCCCCCAAATGACCCCATTTTGGAAAGTAGACACCCCAAGGAAATTGCTGAGAGGCATGTTGAACCCATTGAATATTTATTTTTTTTGTCCCAAGTGATTGAAAAATGACAAAAAAAAAAAAAAAAAAAAATATTTACAAAAAGTCGTCACTAAATGATATATTGCTCACACAGGCCATGGGCCTATGTGGAATTGCACCCCAAAATACATTTAGCTGCTTCTCCTGAGTATGGGGATACCACATGTGTGGGACTTTTTGGGAGCCTAGCCGCGTACGGGGCCCCGAAAACCAATCACCGCCTTCAGGATTTCTAAGGGTGTAAATTTTTGCTTTCACTCTTCACTGCCTATCACAGTTTCGGAGGCCATGGAATGCCCAGGTGGCACAAAACCCCCCAAAATGACCCCATTTTGGAAAGTAGACACCCCAAGCTATTTGCTGAGAGGCATATTGAGTCCATGGAATATTTTATATTTTGACACAAGTTGCGGGAAAGTGACACTTTTTTTTTTTTTTTTCATAAAGTTGTCACTAAATGATATATTGCTCACACAGGCCATGGGCATATGTGGAATTGCACCCCAAAATACATTTAGCTGCTTCTCCTGAGTATGGGGATACCACATGTGTGGGACTTTTTGGGAGCCTAGCCGCGTACTGGACCCCGAAAACCAATCACTGCCTTCAGGATTTCTAAGGGTGAAAATTTTTGATTTCACTCTTTACTGCCTATCACAGTTTCGGAGGCCATGGAATGCCCAGGTGGCACAAAACCCCCCCAAATGACCCCATTTTGGAAAGTAGACACCCCAAGCTATTTGCTGAAAGGCATGGTGAGTATTTTGCAGCTCTCATTTGTTTTTGAAAATGAAGAAAGACAAGAAAAAACATTTTTTTTTTCTTTTTTCAATTTTCAAAACTTTGTGACAAAAAGTGAGGTCTGAAAAATACTCACTATACCTCTCAGCAAATAGCTTGGGGTGTCTACTTTCCAAAATGGGGTCATTTGGGGGGGTTTTGTGCCACCTGGGCATTCCATGGCCTCCGAAACTGTGATAGGCAGTGAAGAGTGAAATCAAAAATTCACGCCCTTAGAAAGCCTGAAGGCGGTGCTTGGTTTTCGGGGTCCCGTACGCGGCTAGGCTCCCAAAAAGTCTCACACATGTGGTATCCCCGTACTCAGGAGAAGCAGCAGAATGTATTTTGGGGTGTAATTTCACATATTTCCATGGCATGTTTGAGCAATATATCATTTAGTGACAACTTTGTGCAAAAAAAAAAAAAAAAAAAAAAATTTGTCTCTTTCCCGCAACTTGTGTCGCAATATAAAATATTCCATGGACTCGACATGCCTCTCAGCAAATAGCTTGGGGTGTCTACTTTCCAAAATGGGGTCATTTGGGGGGGTTTTGAACTGTCCTGGCATTTTATGCACAACATTTAGAAGCTTATGTCACACATCACCCACTCTTCTAACCACTTGAAGACAAAGCCCTTTCTGACACTTATTGTTTACATGAAAAAGTTTTTTTTTTTTGCAAAAAAATTACTTTGAACCCCCAAACATTATATATTTTTTTAAAGCAAATGCCCTACAGATTAAAATGGTGGGTGTTTCATTTTTTTTTTTCACACAGTAATTGCGCAGCGATTTTTCAAACGCATTTTTTGGGGAAAAAACACACTTTTTTTAATTTTAATGCACTAAAACACGCTATATTGCCCAAATGTTTGATGAAATAAAAAAGATGATCTTAGGCCGAGTACATGGATACCAAACATGACATGCTTTAAAATTGCGCACAAACGTGCAGTGGCAACAAAATAAATACATGTTTAAAAGCCTTCAAAAGCCTTTACAGGTTACCACTTTAGATTTACAGAGGAGGTCTACTGGAAAAATTACTGCACTCGATCTGGCCTTCGCGGTGATACCTCACATGCATGGTGCAATTGCTGTTTACGTTTGACGACAGACCGCCGCTTGCGTTCGCCTTAGCGCGAGAGCAGGGGGCGACAGGGGTGTTTTTTTTTTTTTTTTTTTTTTCTTTATTATTTTTTTGCTTTTTTAATCTTACTTTTAAACTGTTCCTTTCATATTTTTTTTTTTTAATCATTTTTATTGTTATCTCGGGGAATGTAAATATCCCCTATGATAGCAATAGGTAGTGACAGGTACTCTTTTTTGAAAAAATTGTGGTCTATTAGACCCTAGATCTCTCCTCTGCCCTCAAAGCATCTGACCACACCAAGATCGGTGTGATAAAATGCTTCCCCAATTTCCCAATGGCGCTATTTACATCCGGCGAAATCTAAGTCATGAAATACTCGTAGCTTCCGGTTTCTTAGGCCATAGAGATGTTTGGAGCCACTCTGGTCTCTGATCAGCTCTATGGTCAGCTGGCTGAATCACCCCCGGCTGCGTTCTCAGGTTCCCTGTTGAGACAGGAGAGCCAGAGAAAAACACGGAAGACGGTGGGGGGGGGGGCATTCCCTCCCACGGCTTGTAAAAGCAGTCTAGAGGCTAATTAGCCGCTAGGATTGCTTTTACATGAAAGCCGACCGCTGGCTGAAAAGAATGATACCAAGATGATACCTAAACCTGCAGGCATCATTCTGGTATAACCACTCAAAGTCGTGAATGGCGTACCTGAAGACAAAAAAATGGTTAACAATGGTTAACAATAAAGCACAGTAAAGTGTAAATAATTACACACCTGAAAAACAAACATGATAAAACATAATAACAATAACAATAACAATAACAATAAAACATTGCAGAATAGAATACAGTAAAAAAGAGCAGAACAATAGAGAGAGAGAATAGAGAGAGAGAGAACAATAAAACAACAACTATTTTTTTTTATTTCTTATTTTTTTTTACACTTTTTTTGTAACTAACTTTTATAACGGTAACCGGTTCCAGGTTCGGGTCTCTCAAAATGCGATGGCATCTTGGGAGACCCTGTGAAAGTGTGCCTAGTCTGTGCAATGCTGTACCCTACGCTAATACTCAACTAGTGAATGGTAGCGTTCAAAACATTCACCAATGCAAAGACCAGGATTGTCAGGACAGGAGGGACAATAATAGCGGGTGTCACGCCTATATCCGCGCTTGCTGCAGACACGACATCTTTTTTGGGGGGGTTCGTTGGGTAGGGGTACTCGGGAGGACATAAAGAAAATGCCTCTCATGCAGCCGACTGCATTTGGTTGGGGATGTGAATGGGGGAAGTACGGGCGCTGCAGAAGTGGTGGGTTCCCAATTAGGATTGGCGAATGCAGCAGGAAGGGCACTATGGGCATGACGGGCCTGTGTTTGTCTTTCTGGTGGCAGCGGGACACTACTTGTGCTTGCCACCTCACCAGCTTGAACTGCACTTATGGGACTCGCCACGTCACCAAGTGTTACTGCAGTGCTGGTTTGACTACGACCGGGGTGTACTAGGCCGCTGGCGCTTGCCAGTTCACCAAAACGCTACCAAAAAACTGTTAGCGATCGCAGGGATCAGGCCTGACTCTGCGAACGCTGCAATTATGCGTTTAGTGTTTTGTAAGTGACAGTGATCGATCGATACTGCACTTGGGTGGGCTGGGCCGGGCCGGGCGGAGGGGCAAAACGCAGGTGCTAGCAGGTATCTGGGCTGATCCCGCTAACACTGCGTTTTTGGGAACCCTAAACTGCTGGTGACGCTAGTATAGATCTGATCGGATCAGATATTGATGCGATCAGATACTATACCACTAAGGGAGGTGTACAGTGCGTGCGTGGGTGTTAGCGGTACTGGCGCTAATCTGACGCTGCCTGGGGCTGGTGCTTGCCAGTTCACCAAAACGCTACAAAAAAAACTGTTAGCGATCGCAGGGATCAGGCCTGACTCTGCGAACGCTGCAGTTATGCGTTTAGTGTTTTGTAAGTGACAGTGATCGATCGATACTGCACTTGGGTGGACTGGGCTGGGCCGGGCGGAGGGGCAAAACGCAGGTGCTAGCAGGTATCTGGGCTGATTCCGCTAACACTGCGTTTTTGGGAACCCTAAACTGCTGGGGACGCTAGTATAGATCTGATCGGATCAGATATTGATCCGTTCAGATACTATACCACTAAGGGAGGTGTATGGTGCGTGCGTGGGTGTTAGCGGTACTGGCGCTAACCTGACGCTGCCTGGGGCTGGCGCTTGCCAGTTCACCAAAATGCTACCAAAAAAACTGTTAGCGATCGCAGGGATCAGGCCTGACTCTGCGAACGCTGCAGTTATGCGTTTAGTGCCTTGTAAGTGACAGTGATCGATCGATACTGCACTTGGGTGGGCTGGGCGGAGGCACAAAACGCAGGTGCTAGCAGGTATCTGGGCTGATCCCGCTAACACTGCGTTTTTGGGAACGCTAAACTGCTGGGGACGCTAGTATAGATCTGATCGGATCAGATATTGATCCGATCAGATACTATACCACTAAGGGAGGCGCATGCTGCGTGCGTGGGTGTTAGCGGTACTGGCGCTAATCTGACGCTGCCTGGGGCGACGCATATCACCGCCGGGCGATCCGGGGGCTAAACCTTTATTCGGTAATAAACGGCGGGTGCCCTGACACTATAAAAAATAAACGAACTAACCAGCGTCAACCGTAACGGTTATACGGTGATCAGTGGTGAAAGGGTTAACTAGGGGGCAATCAAGGGGTTAAAACATTTATTAGGTAGTATACGGGGGTCCCTGACGCTATAAAACGCTGACGGCGAACCTAAATATTTACCTCACTAACTAGCGTCACCAGCGACACTAATACAGCGATCAGAAAAATGATCGCTTAGCGACACTGGTGACAGGGGGTGATCAAGGGGTTAAAACTTTATTAGGGGGGGTTAGGGGGGTACCCTAGACCTAAAGGGGGGTAATACACACTGTCCCAACACAGTAACTGTCACAAACTGACACTATGCAGTAATCAGAAAAAAAAAAAAAAAAAAAAAAAAAAAAAACTGCTGGTGTCAGTTTGTGACAGGGGGGGGGGGGGGTGATTGGGGGGGGGATCGGGGGGGGGATCGGGGTGTTTTGTGTGCCTGGCATGTTCTACTGTGTGTGTGTAGTGTTGTGCACTTACTTACATGTCGTCTCTCCTCGGGCCGGAACGGAAAATACCGACCCGAGGGGAGATGACATCACTTCCTTTGCTGCTGTTTAGCATACAGCAGCAAAGGAGTGTTCTCATTGGCCGGCGGCGATCGCGAGGGGGGGGCCACGAACGGATGGTCTCCCCCTCACCTCCGATCGCCGCTGGACAAAAGACGACCGCCTCGGGCACCGGGGGGGGGTCCGATCGGACCCCCCACCCGCGGAAGGCAAATCACGTACCCTGTACGTGATTTTGCCTGTCCGTGCCACTTTGCCGACGTACATCGGCGTGAGGCGGTCGTCAAGTGGTTAAAGATGACAAGAAGTGCAGTAAAATACAAGAGACCCTCCTAGCAACAATAGATCATCACAGCAACAATAGACCCACCAGCAACAGTAAATCCACCCTAGCAACAGTATACTCCCACCAGCAACACCTCTCCCAGCAGCCAGCATCAATAGACCCTCCAGCAGCCAGCAACACTAGACTCCTTCCTCAACAGTAGATCTCTCCCAGCAAAAATGAACACTCCCAGTAACATAGGACCCTTCCAGCAACAATAGAACCCCCACTAGAAACAATAGACCTTCTCAGCAATAATAAAGCCCCCCCAGTGACAATAGATCCCCCAGCACACCCCAGCACCCCTTAATATTATATACATTCAGTGCTGGAGGTGCTTTCCCCACGTTCTTGCTGAAAAAAGTCCTTATGGACCTCATGATACACGCAGCATTAGAACACCTCCCAACATTTTGAGATGGGAATGAGGAACACCTACTAGCAAACGTATGTAGGCATAGGACACGCCCCCTGCCACACCCCCTTAAAGGAGAATTAACCAAAAAAAGGTTAATTAAATCTACAAGAGCTTTTTTTTTACCACTAGTATTTCTTTATATTGGCTTTAAACATTTACAAATGCAGCAATTTAGAATTTGGATGAAAGGTTTAGCACTGGGAAACACTTTTTGCATTTTATATACAACTATGAGGATCAGACCAAAATGAGAGACAAATGAGGAGGAATGAGGGACAGAGGGACTTTGCTCGAAATCAGGGACAGTCCCTCGAAATCAGGGACAGTTGGGAGTTATGTATTAGTGAATTTCTAGGTCACTCTAGTCAGAGCTGTCTTTTTTACAGTATTACCAATAGGCTGTAAGTTAAATTAGCCCGCATCTACAATATGTGTTTTAAGATCCAGAACTGCATTTTTTTGTACCACCTGTGAAAGTTTAATATACTAATAAAATATTATGAACAGATATCCAAATCAATAAAAACATTATTTAATTAATACAGTATATCCGGTACACATGGCAGAAAACCAAAAAAAGAGAGCCAAGTATTATCAGCAGAGTTATGGGTCAGAATATGAGCCGGGTCACCATTTTCCTGCCAAAGAAAACTGTTTGCAAACAGGATGTGGTGAACTGGATTGCAATGAATTCTAACGCCCTGAATACATGATGGATTCTGCTGGCAGTGTAAGCTCCTCATGAATGTTTGTTCTCATTGACTTTCAAACTCAGAATTCTGTAAAAAAAAAACTATTTCTATTTTCAAACACAGAAATCTGTAATAATAAAAAAAGGCAAATTTTTCAAACATAAATTTCTGTGAAAAAAAAATGTTTTATGCTGGCTCCAGGGCTCTTCAATACTACACTATTATAAGTTCTCAGGACTTTTTTTTAGCTTTATTTATATATATATATATATATATATATATATATGTATGTATATGTATGTATATATATATATATATATATATATATATATATATATATATATATACACACACATACATTTAGTAATGTTCATGAACTGTAGAATATTTTCCAAGCACTGGTTATGTTTACAATTGCAGTTGCTGGGATGGTAAAACATGTGGTTGAAGCATGTTTTTACTAACCCTGATCCCCCCCCAACTTCTCCCCTTTAAGCTGTAAAGGCAGTGGATGGGGTTGTACTACATATACGTACTACGGCCCCAATGCTTCGAACCACGGTGCGGCAGGAATTATATTCCCTGAAATGCATCTCATTCAACTCAATGAAGCCGCCCCACAACCGGTGGTGGTGCAGCTCTTTAGAGGTGGTAAGTAGGAGCCTTGTCACCCGTCAGGTGCCTTCTGAAAAGTGATCAGTCATGAAGCGCTCTTCCAAGGGTAACAGATGTGCAAGACAATAAAAATATATATATTTGAGAGCTGGGAAATAAGAGATCAAAATTTGGTACCACATCCCATTTAGACAGAAAGAAGGAGAGGAAGGGGCAGGCGGGACTTTTAAGGTACCAGGAAATAGAATAATCAATCAATTTAGAAAAATATAAATTTTATTTAAACAATTCTTTAAAATTGCAGTAAACATTTACAAGAATCTTGTATCATCATTTCTTTTGACATGTACAGCCACTTCCTACTCTACATGTTTCGCTCAGAAGAGCTTCCTCAGGAGTTTTTTGAAAGTGTCGCATGAAGTAATATATGTTTCTCTTATGCCGCATACACACGGTCAGATTTTCCGATGGGAAATGTTCGATGGGAGCTTGTCGGAAATTCCGACTGTGTGTGTAGGCTTCATCGGACATTTTCCATCGAAATTGCCGTCACACAAAATTTGAGATCTTGATCTCAAATTTTCCGACAACAAAATCCGTTGTCGTAAATTCCAATCGTGTGTACACAATTCTGACGCACAAAGTGCCACGCATGCTCAGAATCAAGCAGAAGAGCCGCACTGGCTATTAAACTTCATTTTTTTCGGCTCGTCGTACGTGTTGTACGTCGCCGCGTTCTTGACGTTCGGAATTTCCGACAAGATTTGTGTGACCGTGTGTATGCAAGACAAGTTTGAGCCAACATCCATTGGAAAAAATCCATGGATTTTGTTGTCGGAATGTCCGATCGTGTGTACAGGGCATAATAGTATATATATAAGAGATATGTCGCTTATATTACTTCATGCAACACTTCCAAAAAACTCCTGAGGAAGCTCTTCTGAGCGAAACATGTAGAGTAAGAAGTGGTTGTGCATGTCAAAAGAAATGATACGAGATTCTTGTAAATGTTTACTGCGATTTTAAAGAACTGTTTAAATAAAATTTATATTTTTCTAATTTGATTGATTATTCTACTTCCTGGTACCTTAAAAGCCTCACCTGCCCCTTCCTCTCCTTCTTCAAGACAATAAAAAGCCCATCCAAGCTGCACCAACATTGCACAGTGGCCTATGCTGGAAAGTGTAGTTGTCCCTAACAGTGTTTCTCAACCTTTTATAGGTCAAGGAACCCTTTAAAATGATGCACACTCTTGAGGCACCCCATTCCAAATTGTAAACAACTAATAATTTAGTTTGGGCCACCCAACTTTAGAGGTGATTTATTCCTCCATCTTTGCATACTGTTACTGACTAGTATCCCAACGTTTCTCTCCTTCCTCATTTTCTCTCCCTCACTTAGATAAGTGACCCCAGTGCCAGTGGCAGCCCATCCATAGAGCGCTCACGGGTGCTGCCTCCCCGATCCATGCGTCCGACACCCTGATCTACATATCAGGGCACCGGACTATGGATTCCAATGGGGGGGGGGGTGGTTTTTTTGAAGCACCTGCTTAGAGCCAGAGGCTCTAATAGGCTTCAAGAAAAGGGTGGGCTCGGATTGCAGAGCGTTGCGCTCCGAGCCCACCCAGTTGTGCGGCAAAAGCGAATGAATTTTCACTATTTTCACACTAAAGTTCCTCCCCGCCAATCAGGAGGCTATCTCCCGATTGGCCAAAGCATCAGGCGATCCTATTGGATGCCTAGCGCTTTGGCGGACGAGGAGACACAGGGCGGAGGAAGCTGGAGGAGCGGACAACAGAGCCGCAGCTACCTGCACTCCAGGAGAGAAGGGGAGGACACCACAGCCCCGCCACTTGAGCGGGTAAGTGCTGAATCGCCCGCGTGGGGGAGGGGTGCTGTCAATGCCACGCCGCCAGGGGGGTATGCTTTGTTTGCCACCCCCCCAAAAGAAGAACCCACCAGCCGCCACTGCCCAGTGCTGACAGAGAGGGGCAGTGGAAGGGCAAACAAGAATGCTGTGCAGATGCCCGATGTCCTCCTTATCAGCCGTTGATATCATTGGTTGTTAGGATGCCAGTGGCTGACCCGCATGCTGCCCAAGGTCGTAATGCTGCAAAATAAAAGCTTGCGGTTTGGTGTAATAAAAATGCAGGCTTGATCCACTGGCTGGCTTGTTGACAATTTTTGGGCTATTTGTATCAATCTTTGAAAAAAGAGGGGAAAGGGGAATGGTGGGACTTTATATGAAACACAACACCAAAACCAGATGAATTAATAGATACTATTTAATATTCAATGGTGCACATGGATGCATGCGGGACCGTAAACAGCATGTAGAAAATAACATAATATAGTAATATAATAAATACATGTACACACACACACGCACATAAGTGTTAGAAATGTATACATATACATAAATGTTCCTACAAATATTTTAAAATGTATTAAATGTAGCCCAGTCTTGGATATAAACATGATTGATTGCACACATGATAATATAAAATTGATTCAAAGTTCTTCAAGGTAGTCGCATAGTAAACGCATGGTAGTTGTGACAATACATCGGTATATAGCTCTACGCACGTTTCGTGGATAAATTCCACTCATCAGAAGCAAATGCAATCTAGGGAAGTCTGTAATAAAATATAAATACCAAATATTATAGTAACTAAAGTAACAGGAAGATGGGGGAACCACAATTTAATCCCAGCACTCTTACCTATAAGTAGGCTACAGTATTCAACAACATGGGTAGTGTTAGTAGCTGGAGGCACTATGGGAAACATCATCCCCGGAAACGGAGGTGGCGGTAAACAGAAAACAAGAAGTAAGCATCAATAGAGATGTCGTCCCCAATAAATGACTGTGGTTGTAATATATACTGTATCAATCCTTAGCCACTTCAGTACTGGGCACTTTCACCCCCCCCCCCCTTTCTGCCCAGGCCACTTTTCAGCTTTCTGCGTTGTCGCACTTTGATTGACAATTGCGCAGTCATGCAGCACTGTACCCGTGTGACATTTTTACAGATTGTTTACCACAAATAGAGCTTTATTTTGGTGGTATTTAACCACTTAAAGTGGGGTTCCCATTTAAAAAAAAAAAAGATAAAAAATTTAAAGTCAGCAGCTATAAATACTGCAGCTGCAGACTTTTAATCGGACACTTACCTGTCCCAGGGTCCAGTGATGTGGGGGGATCCAAGCCCCACTCATCCCCCCCCTCCGCTCGGTGGCACCGGCATTTTAACTGTGCGCGCCAGGCTGTGGCTTCACAGCCGGGCACCCATTGCGCATGCGCGACCCGCGCCGCGCGCCGTCGCTGCCCCGCAATCATCTGGGACCGGTCACATGTCCCAGATGATTGACAAGAGGGAGGGTGGAGAGGCGATCTTCCTTCCAGCGCCGAGGGAAGTGACGTCAGGAGCCCAGGAGCCGAAGGAGGCAGACTACAAGGAACCCCCTAGCAACTGGCATTTAGAGGTGAGTAAAAAAAAAAAATTTCTCCAAATGTTTTTTTTTTATTTTTTTTTAAACACATTACTATTTTTTTTTTTTTTGGGGGTGGAACTCCACTTTAAGGAGCGAGCCTCTTTTTGAGATTTGTTGTTTACAATTTAAAAACAGTTTTTTTTGCCAGAAAATTACTTAGAATGCCCAAACGTTATACTTTTTTTTTTCTAACACCCTAGAGCAGTGATGGCGAACCTTGGCACCCCAGATGTTTTGGAACTACATTTCCCATGATGCTCAACTACACTGCAGAGTACATGAGCATCATGGGAAATGTAGTTCCAAAACATCTGGGATGCCAAGGTTCACCATCACTACCCTAGAGAATAAAATGGCGGTCATTGCAATACTTTCTGTCACACTGTATTTGCGCAGTGGTCTTACATGCGCACTTTTTTTGGAAATAATACACTTTTTTTAATTAAAAATAAGACAACAATAAAGTTATCCCAATTTTTTTTTATATTGTGAAAGATAATGTTTTTTTTTCACAAGAAAGTGAAAGATAATGTTACGCCGAGTAAATTGATACCCAACATGTCACGCTTCAAAATTGCACCCGCTCGTGGAATGGCGACAAACTTTTACCCTTAAAAATCTCCATAGGTGACATTTAAAAAATTCTACCGGTTGCATGTTTTGCAGAGGAGGTCTAGAGCTAGAATTATTGCTCTCACTCTACCGATTGCGGCGATACCTCACATGTGTGGTTTGAACACCGCTTTCATATGCGGGTGCCACTCACGTAAGCGTTCGCTTCTGCACGCGAGCTCGGCGGGACGGGGCGCATTTAAAAATTTTAATTTTTTTTTCTTATTTATTTTTTATTTTTACACTGTTCTTTTAAAAATAAATGTCACTTTTACTCCTATTACAAGGAATGTAAACAACCCTTGTAATAGAAAAAAGGCATGACAGGACCTCTTAAATATGAGATCTGGGGTCAAAAAGACCTCAGATCTCATATTAACACTAAAATGCAAAAAAAATTTGCAATTTAAAAAAAAAAATTGAAAAAAGGTCCCTTTAAGAAAAAATTGAAAAAAGGTCCCTTTAAACGTCACTTCAGCCCTGCAATGTTAAGGAGACGGGTGGGGGGCCATCTTCCCCTCACTCGTCTCCATACCAAGCAAGGAGCAACATCCGATCGCCTCCACCCGACGGCTCCGGTACGCGACAGGAGGGGGGGGCCCTCTCCTGCCGCCAATGAAAGTGATTTTGCGGCGAACGAGGGTTTGATCGGCTAATTATCTGCAGGTTGTGCCACATCCTAAATTCAAAATTTGAGACATAGAAAGTTCCCCTAATGGACTTTAAAGGCACATATGAAGGAATATTGGGAGAGTATATAGAGTAAAACGCTAGTTTATTCGTTACAAACAAATTTCTCAAGTAAATATCAAACACATAACATAAGTAAAAACAGGGAATGCAGTTCCATAGATATAGAGCTAATGATACCAATACGCTTGCACCCGACGCGTTTCGGAGTTGCTTTTTGCCTCCTTCTTCAGGGGTGATTGTAAGCTTTAAACAGAAATTTCTGTGTGGAAAATGGCATATACAACATATATAGTAAATATGCGTAAAAGTTAAACCAAAAAGCATACAATTACATAAATGTACATTTCTTCGTTTACACTTACATTGGTATCTATGGGTATTGGTTATGCATTCCAAGAAGTTTAAAAGCAGACAAACATGTTGACATATACTGCCCATCAGGCGCGTCCCCTGAGCATGGTGTATAGAGCTTTGATGGAGTGTATCCAAAATATTTATATGACCCCCATCGAAGTGGAGGTAAATAGGTAAAGAGGTATGAGGTAGTTTTACTTCCTTTCAATAGGAGTAAGAGCCCATTGATCAAGGGCATATAAGAGTAAGGATCTGAGATCACACTGAGGCCAAATGCGGGTCCTGTAGATTATGAGAATATATAGATAAGTACATGTAGGTAAAACATATAAGTGGCTGGAATAATGGGTAGGACGTCCTATAATGTATCCTACCTGATCAGCCTACAGTATACGGATCAGCAGCTGGTGGTGGAACTAGATCCGATAGAGCCCAAGTAATCTGAAGGGTCTACATGCAGAGACCCTTGTTTTCTGTTCTTTTCTCTTTCTGTCTCCTTTCCCTTTCTTGTTCCTCACTTCCTCTCCCTCACTCCTTTTCCCCTCTCTTTCCTTCCCTTTCTTTCCCCTTGTCCACTTCACTCCCCCCCTTTTTCCCTCTTTTTTCCCCCCTCCCCCTTCCCCCCCCTCCCCCCTCTTTTTAGAAATACACTACTAGGGCTTTGATATATCCCTTCTCTCTCTGCATGTAGACCCTTCAGATTACTTGGGCTCTATCGGATCTAGTTCCACCACCAGCTGCTGATCCGTATACTGTAGGCTGATCAGGTAGGATACATTATAGGACGTCCTACCCATTATTCCAGCCACTTATATGTTTTACCTACATGTACTTATCTATATATTCTCATAATCTACAGGACCCGCATTTGGCCTCAGTGTGATCTCAGATCCTAACTCTTATATGCCCTTGATCAATGGGCTCTTACTCCTATTGAAAGGAAGTAAAACTACCTCATACCTCTTTACCTATTTACCTCCACTTCGATGGGGGTCATATAAATATTTTGGATACACTCCATCAAAGCTCTATACACCATGCTCAGGGGACACGCCTGATGGGCAGTATATGTCAACATGTTTGTCTGCTTTTAAACTTCTTGGAATGCATAACCAATACCCATAGATACCAATGTAAGTGTAAACGAAGAAATGTACATTTATGTAATTGTATACTTTTTGGTTTAACTTTTACGCATATTTACTATATATGTTGTATATGCCATTTTCCACACAGAAATTTCTGTTTAAAGCTTACAATCACCCCTGAAGAAGGAGGCAAAAAGCAACTCCGAAACACGTCGGGTGCAAGCGTATTGGTATCATTAGCTCTATATCTATGGAACTGCATTCCCTGTTTTTACTTATGTTATGTGTTTGATATTTACTTGAGAAATTTGTTTGTAACGAATAAACTAGCGTTTTACTCTATATACTCTCCCAATATTCCTTCATATGTGCCTTTAAAGTCCATTAGGGGAACTTTCTATGTCTCAAACCCGTGATTTTGCGGCGAATCCACCGCAGAGACCACTCTTATCCGAAAGCGGACCGCCGGCCAAAGAAGAGGATACCGGGGTTATGGGAGCTAGCTGCTGCCACAACAACAATGAATATTCCTCTTCAAACTTAGGATGTATATTGGCGTGCGGCGGTCCGTAAGCGGTTAATCACCACTGGGTTTTTTATTTTTTTGATAAACACAAAAAAATTACCAAAAATGTTGGGAAAAAAACAAACATGTTTTTCTTAATTTCTATAAAATATTGCAAATAGATAATCTTTCTTCATAAATTTAGGCCAAACTGTATTCTGCTACATTTCTTTGGTGAAAATTAACCCAAATTAGTGTACAGTATATGCGAGGCATTATGCTTCATTCCTTATTGTAGATAAAATTCCACCGTTCTGTAAAGGTTTAGTACTGATTGAATGCACAGATAGGTACCTACATTATTCAGATTGATTGACCTGAACACGTGATGGTGCTATCATGTACATTACACAAAGAAGATGACAAACAAATTGAAGGATAAAATGTAAGAGCTGCATAGCTAGAAAGCCAAGTCTTTCATCACATAGTAATGATTATAATATCTGCTGGCAGATATAAAAAAAAAAAAAAAACATGGAAGAGATCCGGGGTTGAGTTGTCAGCACCCGCTGTCACTAATGCCTCAATTACAATGCGAGGATTATTTGTCCATTCCAATCAGAATAGAAAGAAAATCATGAATGCTTTCTTCAGGCTTTTCCTGCAGTAAATCAGTCTGTTTCTTGGGCTGTCATATACTAACAATCATATTTCATTTTGCAAGTAATGAGAATTTTGATTCAGCTGTTATTCAAGTGTCAAGCGGTATAAAAAGGACCTGAGGAGGGGTGGTCTAAAGGGAATGGTTGATTTATAATCATTTTTCCATCTGTAGACAGCACTTTCTCATGGATTTTTTTTAAGAAAGTGCCGTGCCTGGCATGAAACATGTCAGAATAGAATTATGGCTTCTTACTGAAAAATATATCTGATGCAAAACGTAAAACTGTGTTCCAGGTATGCATATTCTTTAGACATGTGCCCTGCCGAAAAATTTGTTCGTTTTCGTTTCATTCGTTCTTTTTTTTTTCATTTTTCGGGTCATTCGTTATGATTGCAATTCGTAAATGTGAAAAATTTGTAAATTTAGAAAATCCGAAAATAAGAAAGAAAATCCGAAAATTCGAAAGAATAACTAACTAATATTAAGTAACTATTAAATTATAGGTATTGGAATTCCCTTTCAAATTTGGATGTTAGTGAATGTACGGGTTGCATGTTTTGAGTTACAGAGGAGGTCTAGAGCTAAAATTATTGCTCTCGCTCTACCGATTGCGACGATACTCACATGTGTGGTTTAAACTCCGTTTTCATATGCGGGCGCTACTCACGTATGCATTCGCTTCTGCACGCGAGCTCGGCGGGACGGAGCGCATTTTTTTTTTCTTCTTTTTTTTTTTTTTTTTTACACTGTTCTTTTTTTAAAAAAAAAATGTGTCACTTTTACTCCTATTACAAGGAATGTAAACATCCCTTGTAATAGAAAAAAAGCATGACAGGACCTCTTAAATATGAGATCTGGGGTCAAAAACTGTGTTACAGGTATGCATATTTTTTAGACGTGCACTGCCGAAAAATTTGTTCGTTTTCATTTCATTCGTTCTTTTTTTTTTTTTCATTTTTCAGGTCATTCGTTATGATTGCAATTCGTAAATGTGAACAATTCGTAAATTTGGAAAATCCGACAATAAGAAAGAAAATCCGAAAATTCAAAAGAATAACTAACTAACTAATACTAAGTAACTATTAACTTATAGGTACTGGAATTGCCTTTCAAATTTGGATGTTAGTGAATGTACGGGTTGCATGTTTTGAGTTACAGAGGAGGTCTAGAGCTAAAATTATTGCTCTCGCTCTACCGATTGCGACGATACCGCACATGTGTGGTTTAAATTCCGTTTTCTGCACGCGAGCTCGGCGGGACGGAGCGCATTTAAAAAAAAAAAAAATTTCTTATTTATTTTTTATTTTTACACTGTTCTTTTTTTTTAAAAAAAATGTGTCACTTTTACTTCTATTACAAGGAATGTAAACATCCCTTGTAATAGAAAAAAAGCATGACAGGACCTCTTAAATATGAGATCTGGGGTCAAAAACTATGTTACAGGTATGCATATTTTTTAGACGTGCACTGCCGAAAAATTTGTTCGTTTTCATTTCATTCGTTCTTTTTTTTTTTTTCATTTTTCAGGTCATTCGTTATGATTGCAATTCGTAAATGTGAAAAATTCGTAAATTTAGAAAATCCGACAATAAGAAAGAAAATCCGAAAATTCAAAAGAATAACTAACTAACTAATACTAAGTAACTATTAACTTATAGGTATTGGAATTCCCTTTCAAATTTGGCTGTTAGTGAACGTAACAAATACGAATTTATCCGAAATTACAAATTATCGGGTCATTCGTTATGATTGCAATTCGTAAATGTGAAAAATTCGTAAATTTAGAAAATCCGACAATAAGAAAGAAAATCCGAAAATTCAAAAGAATAACTAACTAATACTAAGTAACTATTAACTTATAGGTATTGGAATTCCCTTTCAAATTTGGCTGTTAGTGAACGTAACAAATACGAATTTATCCGAAATGACAAATTATCGGGTCATTCGTTATGATTACAATTCGTAAATTTGAAAAATTTGTAAATTTAGAAAATCCGAAAATAAGAAAGAAAATTCGAAAGAATAACTAACTAACTTATACTAAGTAACTATTAAATTATAGGTATTGAAATTCCCTTTCAAATTTGGCTATTAGTGAACGTAACAAATACAAATTTATCCAAAGTTACAAATTATCCCAGATAACGAATGCCGCAGCTAAACAAATGTAACAGAACAAATCAATAATAAATAAATAATAATACGTTTTTATTATTATTGTTATTTTTTATTATTAATTCATTACGTTCCATTCGTTTAGATGTGGCATTTGTTATTTCGGATAGCTCGTAACTTTGGATAAATCTGTATTCATTACGTTCACTAACAGCCAAATTTGAAAGGAAATCCCAATACCTATAAGTTATTAGTTAGTAATAGTTAAGTTACTATTAGTTAGTTATTATTTCAGATTTTTGAATTTTCGGGTTTTCGGTTTTTTAAATTTATGAATTTCAGAATTTCCAAATTCCGAATTTTCTAATTTACAAATGTTCTAATTTATGAATTTTCGATTCTTCTGAAAAATTCGTTAAATGGGTTTTCGTTAATTTGGATATTTCCAAATTAACGAATTTGGCGAAATTCTTTAAAAAACTAATTCAGGAACCAAACCAATTGCACTTGTCTAATCTTTTTGCATAGTTTCATTGCCCCAGCATGGACCAACATACCGTATTTATCGGCATATAACACGCACAGGCATATAACACGCACATTCATTTTAAGAGGGACGTTTCAGGAAAAAAACTAAAATTTTAAATAAGGAAATTTGAAGCAAAATAAGGTTCAGTGCCCATCTGCAGCCTCATCATTGCCATCAATGCAACCTGACCAATGCCCACCTGCAGCCTCACAAGTGCCATCAATGCAGCCTTATTAGTCCACATGAATGCAGCCTCACCATTGCCATCAATGCAGCAGCCTCACCATTGCCATCAATGCAGCAGCCTCACCATTGCCATCAATGCAGCAGCCTCGCCATTGCCATCAATGCAGCAGCCTCGCCATTGCCATCTACTGACTTCCTATTACAGAGGCCGCCATGTAAACATGAGATTCTCACTGTATGAAATCTAACGGCACTCGTCCCCCTGCCCCCCCGCCCCCCCCCCCCCCCCGTTGCCTCCGAGGGAGCCGAAATTGAAGTATTGGCAAATAACACACACACGCTATTTGCACCCAATTTTCATGGTGAAAAAGTGAGTGTTATACGCCAATAAATACAGTAAGTATGCATGTGCCATATGTACAAACAAATGGTAACTGCCCCAACCCATAACTGGCCTTTGCAGCACATGGAAGGATGACGTATGTCAAACAAAAACAAAGAAGAATTCCCAGCTCAACTTACCAACCAGCCTGCAACATACCGAATTGTCTTGTCTGTCAGTTCACATTAAAACAAGGGGTTTAGTTTGTACACATAATCACCCCGAAAAGTAATCAGTGATTACTGTGGTAGCGATGCCTACTGCAGTGATTTCCAGCTTCCATGAAGATTGGCTAGATCAAACAAAAACAAAGAAAAATTCCCAGCTCATCTTACCCTGTTTCCCCGAAAATAAGACCTAGAGTGATTGTCGGTGATGGCTGCAATATAAGCCCTACCCCCCCAAATAAGCCCTACCCTGTTTCAGCGAAAATAAGCCCTACCCTGAAAATAAGACCTACAAGGACTTTAACTAGGGCTTATTTGGGGGGTAGGGCTTATATTGCAGCCATCACCGACAATCACGCTAGGTCTTATTTTTGGGGAAACAGGGTACCAACCATCCTAAAACAAACTGTATTGTCCTGTCTAACAGATCACGTTAAAACCAGGGGTTTCTTTGCACACTTTTGCAAATACATGCGTAAGCTGCAGAGGCCACGACAAGGCACCCCATTATTTTTAGTCCTAACTCTATAAATTTTCGAAAAGGCCTCCATAATAGGAGCACATATATATAGTAATGGATGGATTGAGGGCAGGTTTGCCTGGAGGGATCATTGAAAAATATAGCTTTTTTGATGACCCAACAATGTGATCTTGTAATCAGTTTTTGGTTTTCCAGTCTGGCTGCTTGACATCTGAGTTCCAGCCCAACGGTTACCTGCACGATTCCCTGGATTCATTCTTGGAGCTCTTTGGATTTTCCTGGATCGTTGTGGAAATCTGCAGATCGGGCTATCCTCGCTTGATTGACTCGTTGTCGCTGACATTCGAGTTCACTATTTCCGGTAAGAGTGTATACCCCTTATCTCGGGAGGAGAACACACTATCCTTGATGCTCTACATGCCTGCTGAGGTCTTTGTACCCCACTTCTGAGCAACAACTTTTCATGGTGGACTCCATAGATGTTTACCATAGGATTGTTTCACCTTTGGGACTCACCTGTGTTTCTACTCATTTTATACATGTTCTGTTTTATATTCATTATATTTGAGATTGATTTTTATCACAAAGTGTTTATTATTTACACACAATACTTGATATATTGTTTCAATGTTTGTTTTATATTTTTAGCACTACATTTTTCACTGATCTTTGCATAGAATTTTTGTCACATTGTTATGTAGCAGCTGTTCATTTTTCTTCACTAATTGAGTTAGCGCAGTAATATTCCGTATCCACATTTGCCTGGAGGGAGCCCACCCCTCCTTAAAGGCACAGGGGTGCACTGGACTGGACCGGGGACGTGAAGGACAATTTGGTTTGTTGCAGGCTGGTTAGTAAGTTGAGCTAGGAATTTTTTTTTGTTTTCGTGTGACATGCATCACCCTTCCATGTGCTCCTTGCTGTTAAGGCACGTTTTGGGTTGTTTGTATTGTTGATTATTTGGTGGTGGTGGTGGTGGGGGGCGCTCTGGACATCTTTTCTGCCATTGTGCTATTTTCTGGGTGTCCTGTGCATCCCTGTGCCTTTAAGGATAAATGGGCTCCCTCCAGGCAAACCTGCCCTCAGTTCCATCCATTGCTATATACTGCATGTACTTCTACTATGGAGGCTTTCAAACTTTATAGAGTTAGGACCGCAGATAATACTGGGGTGCCTTGTTGAGGCCTCTGTAGCTTACGCATGCATTTGAAAATGTGTGAAAACTAAACCCCTTATTTTTAAAGTGTACTGTTATGCCGCGTACACACGAGCGGACTTTCCGGCAGACTTGGTCCGGCGGACTGGACTCCGTCGGACAAGTTGATCGTGTGTGGGCTCCAGCGGACTTTTTTTCCCCAAAAGTCCGACGGACCTAGAAATAAAACATGTGTCAAATCTTTTTGACGGACTCGAGTCCGGTTGAAAAATCCACTCGTCTGTATGCTAGTCCGACGGACTAAAACCGATGCTAGGGCAGCTATTGGCTACTGGCTATGAACTTCCTTATTTTAGTCCGGTCGTACGTCATCACATACGAATCCGTCGGACTTTGGTGTGATTGTGTGTAGGCAAGTCCGTTCGTTAGGAAAGTCCGTCGGAAGTTCGCCGAAAGTCCGTCGGATAGACCGTAGGACCAGTCCGGTCAAAAAGTCTGCTCGTGTGTACGCGGCACTAGACAAAAGAATTGGGGTTTG
This sequence comes from Lithobates septentrionalis, assembly GCA_037952835.1. Lineage (NCBI taxonomy): Eukaryota > Metazoa > Chordata > Amphibia > Anura > Ranidae > Lithobates > Lithobates septentrionalis. The sequence continues at coordinate 206,677 of JBBDGP010004527.1, read as the reverse complement.
TTGCAGGCTGGTTGGTAAGTTGAGCTGGGAATTTTTCTTTGTTTGATGCGCCATATCTAGCCGATCTTGGTGGAAATCACTGCTATTGCTACCACAGTAATCACTGATTACTTCTGGGTCCCGTGGCTGTCCTTCTGTTTAATGAACACAGAAGATCAATTGCTCAGCATAGGCACCATTCAGAGAAAAGCATTTTCTTAATGAATACAAAGTGTTGTCTGATTGGATGAGGTGGAAATTGTGACGTCACCACCCCGTCTCTCCACCTTGTCCAATCAGTGAATGCTTCGCATTCGTTGAGAAAAAACAAAGTGTTCTCAAAATGGCGCCTGCACTGGGCAAACAACCTCCTGTGTTGACTAAGCAGCAGGGCAGCCACTTGGTTCGGGACCTGGCAGTAGGCAACGATAACTGTAGCAGTGGTATCTAAACCAGTGACTTCCAGCTTCCATGCGGATTGGCCAAGTATGACACATGCATACTTACATTAGTCCAAGCTTGACAATTGAAACTATGCAAAAATATGCATGACCTGGAACTAAACCGGGGTTCCAGACCCCCCCATGGAAAAATTAAAAGTCAACAGCTACACATACTGCAGCTGCTGACTTTTAATATTAGGACACTTACCTGTCCTGGAATCCAGCAATGTCGGCACCCCAGCCAATGTTTCTATCGGCTCTCGAGTGCTGGCCCCTCCATTGCCTGTAAGACCCCTTTCACACTGGGACAGCGGGTCAGTTAGCGGTAAAGCGCTGCACTTTGCTGTCCTTTTAGCGGCACTTTTTGGGCGCTAACAGGGCACTTTTAGCTCCCGCTAGCGGCCGAAGGAAGGATTAAAACTGCACGTGTTGCGGCGCTTCCGAATTGCTTTACAGGTGCTTCAGAAGCGATGCCCATTTATTCCAATTATACAGTGTAGGAGCACTGTATACACCACCCCAAAGATGCTGCTTGCAGGACTTTTTTTCCCGTCCCGCAAGCGCACCACCCCAGTGCAAAAGCACTCAGGCTTTCACACTGGGGAGGCATGAGAGGCGCTTTACAGGCGCTATTTTTAGTGCTAAAACACCTGAAAGCTGCCTCAGTGTGAAAGGGGTCTAAGGGAAACAGGCAGTGAAGCCTTGTGACTTCGCAGCCAATTCCCTACTGCACATTCTGAATGGCCCGGAGGTGGGGAAGGAGGAGGGGTGTCGAACTTCTGATGAAGCTCACCTCAGAGAGGTCCGATGGAAGTGGGGACAGTTACCTGTCAAAAAATATGGTACCCACTCCCCCCACGAAAGGTGCCAAATGAGGGGCGTAGGAGACAGATAAGTGGAGCTTCCACTTTTCGGTGGAATTCTGCATTAAGCTATACAGTAGAACCTTGGATTACGAGCATAATCCATTCCAGGAGATTGCTTGTAATTCAAAGCACTTGCATATCAAAGCGAGTTTCCCCATAGAAGTCAATGGAAACGAAGATAATTCCTTCCATATTGACTTCTATTGCATGCAATACTGCATGTGACCAGAGGTGGGGGGCACCGGAGAGGCTCGGAAATACTCAAAGACCACTCGGATGCACTCGGAAACCCTCAGAAAGGCACAGAGTATTTCCGAGTGTTTCCGAGTATTTCCGAACGGTTTTGAATGGCTCCGAGTGTCACCTTTGCCCCCGCACCTCTGCGGTACTGCACACCGCAGAGGCTTGAATCCTGCTTGTTTTTTTGTGAGATAACACTCACAAACCGAGTCAGGATTTAATAAAAATAATAGCTCGTATTGCAAAACGATCGTTAACCGTGTTACTCGCAATCTGAGGTTCCATTGTAGTTGCAAGTGCATTTGGACTTATCATGTTCTATTGGTCCTCCTGTGAGGTCTCATAAATACTTGTTGATTAGTAAAGTCCACCTAATGTAGCTTCCTGTGATAGGGGTGGCAATGCTGCACTGCTCCTACATTTAAAGCAGCATTGTCGCACATGTGGGTTGTGCCTTCTTGTAATACAGTTAGATGGGAAGATATTGCAGGGTGGCGTGTCTATCAGCATTGTCGCTGCTGATTCATAATCCTGCAGCTAGTCTATCAGCAGCTGGCCACACCTTACCCTCCCTCAGTGGCAGCCCGTCCATTAAAGGCACCCGGGCTCCACCCCCTCTCTCCCCCTATATGCAGTGTATAGATTCATAGCATGCATAGCATGAATCTAGCTACGGCCGCCCCCTATTCAAGTATTTGGCCCCATGAATTACAGCAGCCAGGTTTTTTTTAAGCACCTGTTTAAAGCCAGAGGCTCTAATAGGCTTCAAAATAGGGTGGGCTCGGGATGCAGTGGATGTCGCCAGAGTCCAACCAGGTGTGTTGCAACAGCAAATGAAAATTGCTGGGAGAAGCAGAGAGGAGACGCACTGCGGAAGCTGCTCCAAGAGAGGACACCGGAGCAGCTTTCCCAGAGCGCTGCTCTCACCGTCCGCATCCAGGATAAGGACAGCGGGTGGTGGGGTGTTAGTGCCGTGCCGCGTGCAGGGGGGCGGGGTAGGGGCAGTTGTACTAGTGACACTCCACCGGCGGTTCGGGGGGTTGTTTGCCACCACCCACTAGCCGCTACTGCCCTGCCTACTTCTTTCTAGATTGGCAGAACAAACTGTGCCATTGAAACCTTCCCACTGTGAGCTGCAGTGTCTGGAAGGGAAAACGTGTGAGACACAGAAGGGTTTGGTTGGGTCAGTGTAGGTAAAAGAAGTTTTTTTCTGAATTATTGAGGCTCATCATGCATATGGTAACTGGATTTGAGGCTTGTTTAGACAGGAGCTTTTAGATTTGCTTTAACCTTACTTAGAGATTACCATTATTCAGAAAGTCCTAAATGACTTTCTAGGGAGCATTATGCAACATCACACATCAGAAAAAATAGGACATCAAAAAAAAAACGAGTGTGTTCTTTGTACTAATGTCTTTTGAAGATAAATGTCTGTCATGGAAACCAAATCTAACGTGACAATGTGTCTCCTTATATACCATTCTTACCGCTCCATAGAACTCCTTTACCACAGGCGATTAACTACTTTAGCTCTTTGGGTGTGTCCTCTACACCCAGCATTAAATTGTTTAAAATTGTTTCTAAACTTAGCAGCAGGCTGAGGGAGTTTTAGTAAAAGTGATCTAGAAGACTGACAGGACTGACAGTATAGGGGACTAACTTTACAGGACTGACAGTATAGAGGACGAACTTTACAGGACTGACAGTATAGAGGACTAACTTTACTGGACTGACAGTATAGAGGACCAACTTTACAGGACTGACAGTATAGAGGACCAACTTTACAAGACTGATAGTATAGAGGACCAACTTTACAGGACTGATAGTATAGAGGACCGACTTTACAGGACTGATAGTATAGAGGACCAACTTTACAGGACTGACAGTGTGCCACCCCCTCCATTCAGGTTCTCCTGCTTCTCCTGGGTTCAGAGTAGACATGTGTGGTTAGTTTCGTTTGGAATTAATATTTGGACGAATTTCCGTTATTCGGAGATTCGGATATATCCGAATACCCGAACTACAATATAAACAAATTTTACCAAATGCTCCGAATAACGAAACGAAATTCATCTGAATTTCGGAAGTTCAGACTGAAGATCGAATGGAATTTTACATCGAACTTCAGTCCAATTCTAACTGTACACATATTGCTGAGATCAAAGACAGTGTGTGTTATTAGAGTACCATTTCGAAATAATGCTGTTTTAGTTAAGCCAAAGGGGGTTTAACCGCTTGCTGACCGCCGCACACAAATGTACGTCGGCAGAATGGCACATGCAGGCAAATGGGCATACCTGTACGTCCCTTTAAACTTGCCGCCTATCAGAAACACGCTGCGGGAGCATGCCCACGGGGTCCCGGGAACTCGATGTCCGCCGGTGTCCCACGATCATGTCACGGAGAGGTAGAACGGGGAGATGCAATTGTAAACAAGTAATTTTTCCCCGTTCTGCCTAGTGACATGACAGAGATCTACTGCTCCCTGTCATCGGGAGCAGTGATCGCTGTCATGTCAGTGGTAGCCCATCCCCCCCACAGTTAGAACACCTCCCTAGGACACACTTAACCCCTTGATCGCCCCCTAGTGTTTAACCCCTTCCCTGCCAGTGTCATTTACACAGTAATCAGTGGGGATATTTATTATAGCAAAAAGTGTAGCTGCTGACTTTTAATAATCAGACACTCACCCATCCCACGGTCCAGCAATGTGGGCGAATGAAGTCCTGATCCTCTCCCCCTCCTCTGCACAGCCGGGCATGCACCGCGCATGCGTGAGCCGCGATGCATGCTGCTAATGGCCGGGCAATTTTCTGGGACCTATGACTTGTCCCAGAAGATTGTACAGGGGGAAGGGGGAGAGGTGAACTTCCTTCCGGCGCCGCGGAGCCCCGGGAGGAAGTGGTAGCTGGATACCTCTAAAAAGAGGGTATCCGCCCCCCCCCCCCAAAAAATGACCTGCCAAATGTGGCATGTCAGGGGGTCACCATCATTTACCCGGTTCACGACTGCCCCATGCAGATTTACTGCATCAGGGCGGCCGCTCTGCGCCAGATCACATACTAGGTGTGTGATCTGGCACTTCCGTGGCAGAATACATATTGGTCTAAATTGATGAAGAAATTTGATTTTTTTTTTTTTTTTCAAAATCTTTTTATTGGTTTTTACGAAATTAAATTTTTTAAAATTTTTTTTATTGGATATGTTTTTTATCAGAAAGTAAAAAATATATTGGTTTTCTTTTTCAAAATTGTCGGGTTTTTTTTTCTCGTGTTTATAGCGCAAAAAATAAAAACCGCAGAGGTGATCAAATACCACCAAAAGAAAGCTTTATTTGTGGGGAAAAAGGGGCGTCAATTTTATTTGGGTACAGCGTCACATGACCGCGCAATTGTCAATTAAAGTAACGCAGTGCCGAATTGCAAAAAAATGGCCTGGTCATGAAGGGGAGGGGGTAAACCTTCCGGAGCTGAAGTGGTTAAGGTGTCTACTATTGATCATTTTGTGTATTGTCATTTTTCATGTTTTTATGGTCACACGTACTTTTGAGGCTTGACATACCGTATTTAATATCTATTTATGCAACAGAAACTTATCTTCTATTTTGTACCAAAAAAAAAGAAGATTATGTTGTGTTTGTGTTCACCCCAATTAATTTTAGTGTATATTTTGCTGTTTGTAAACAGTTGCGCAAATATTGTGTGGGACAAAAAAATTGCAGCTACCATCTTTTTCAGCTACAGGGCCTATGCACTCAAAAAGTATATAATGGAATTTTATGCCATTTTCTAGCCAAAATTGCTGATTTCAATGCGTATGAAACATTATAATAATAATAAATACAAATACGCTTGCCTGTCCTGGGATCCAGCGCTTTTCTCACTTGGGCCAGTTGTTCACCAGTCTTCAGATCCCCGACGCCGCCATGTTGACTTTGGGAAGCCAGCTGTGACTCCTTGTGGCTTCACATTCAGCTCCTCCACCACGTATGCATTACGCCCTGCGAATGATTCTGAAGCCTCCTGGGACCTGTGAAGTGTCGGTGAGGAGAGCGCCGATCACCTAGGCAATTCAAGCGGGAGTGGGTACCTGTGAAAACTAGATAAACCCCCCCAAAAAAAAAAAAAGTTTACACTAGTGACAGAGGAGGAAGAGGGGAAATAGGAATAGTGGAACTTCCATTTTTTTTTAACTGAAGTTACACTTTAACAATAAAAAGCTGCAGATCCAAGACCTTGTAAAATGAGAAAATGCAAAGATATGGGAATCCATCTTTTAACCTTCCTGAAAACATCCATGTGTGATTTGTTTAACAACTTCAGCTCCGGAAGGTTTACCCCACCATGACCAGACCATTTTTTTCAATATGGCATTGCCTTATTTTAACAGACAATTGCGTGGTCGTGCAATGCTGTACCCAAATGAAATTGATATACTTTTTTTCCCCACAAATAGAGATTTCTTTTGGTGGTATTTGATCACCTCTGCGGTTTTTATTTTTTGCGCTATAAACAGAAAAAGACAGACAATTTTTTACTTTTTGCTATAAAACATACCCAATAAAAAAATGTTAAAAATCAAATTTTTTCATAAATTTAGGGCAATATGTATTCTGCTACGTGTTTTTGGAAAAAAAAAATTCCAGTAAGCGTATATTGATTGGTTTGTGCAAAAGTTATAGCGTCTACAAACTATGGGGTAGATTTATAGAATTTTTCTTTCCATTTATTTTTTCCTTGTAATGGCGGCGATCAGCGATTTTTAGTGTGACTGTGACGTTGCCCACTGATCCGCCTTTCCCACTGATCCACCCCGGGAGTCGGAGGTAAAGCGGCGCTATTTTTAGTGCCGCTTTACCGTCGTTTTAACCCCCGCTAGCGGGCAAAAAAGGGTTAAATCCACCCCGCTAAACGCCGTTTTGCTGGCGGTATGGCGGAGCTGCCCCATTGTTTTAAATGGGCAGGATCGGTGGAGGAGTGGTGTATTCACCGCTCCTCCACCGCTGCAAAGAAGCTGCTTGCAGGACTTTTTGTGATGCCCTGCCAGTGCAGCGCCCCAGTGTGAAAGCACTCGGGCTTTCACGCTGGGTTTGCAGCTGAGGCTTTTTTCAGGCGCTATTTTTAGCGCTGTAGTGCCTGAAAAATGCCCCCATTGTGAAAGGGGTCTAAGTGACACTTTTTGGGGACCAGCGACACCAATACAGTGATCAGTGCTAAAAAAAAATGCACTGTCACTGTACAAACGACACTGGCAGGGAAGGGGTTAACATCAGGGGGTGATCAAAGGATTACATTTCCTAAGGAGTGATTTCTATTTGTGGTGGGGGGTGATTTTGCTGTGAGTAGACAGAGAGTAGTAGTGAGTAGACATAGCAGAAACATAAGATCTCTGTTTTTCCCTACTAGCAAAACGGCGATTTGCCTTGTTTACATAGGCAGACCGCCGTTCTGTCTCTCTTGTCAACGATTGGCCGGCCCAGGTGGACATTGGGTCCGCCGGACCCGCTGATTGCCTCCCGCTGTGTCCAATCATAGCGGGTCGTCGGCGGTGTGCATGTGCGCCCCGGACGCGGAAGTGCCAAATCACGTACTTAGTATGTGATCTGGCGCAGATCGGACGCCCTATAAATCTGCGCGGGGTGGTCGTGAACCGGTTAAAGAAGTGCTTCACGCTCTCACTCACCCTATTTTCCCCTCTTACCCTTTTCGCGGAATAATCCACTAAAAATATTTTCACAGGCCCAGCGATCCAGCAGTGATCTGCCATGCTGCACGCGGGGTTCTGTGCCGCCATCTTCTTCTCTGGCGTCATTGGGGGCCAGATGTCTCTTCCAGGTTCTTGCAGCCAGTCTCCAGCTGGGGGTCAGCTGCACGTACCAGAAGAATGAATAATAATACAGCATGGCTTGTACATAGTAAAATAACCCAAGGCCTCCTGGGATGCGTGATGCGGATATCCCAGGAGGCTGCGGACAAGAGAAACATTCTCTCCTAGATGAGATTCAGGAAGTGGGGGGAGAGTTCCTCGAAAAAAGGAAATTTGCTGCATGTTTGGAGAAACTGGTAATGAACATTTCTTTATGGACCCTTTTCTGAGGGGCATTGATCATTAGGATAAGTAACATAATTAGGCAGAATAATTATAATCACTTAACTGTATCCGTTAGTAGAAAGCCAGATTTAATTAGGTCAACCAAGTAATTAAAAAAAAAAAAAAGACAGCTTGTTCAATATAATTAGACTCTGGTTAATTGGTTTAATAACCATTCATTAATGAAATATTGAAAATCAGTTCCTTCAGGGTATAAATAGTATTATAGATAACCAAAATTTGCTTCTCAACATTTTAAAACATGTAAACCCTGATAGATTTTACAGTATAGAGTGATATACAGTATGTTGAGGAGGAACCAGATGTGTTTTATTGCTTTTCAAATATTTCCTTGTAAAGGGTTTGCCACTGAAAAAAAAATTGATTTGATTTCGTAGAAGATTCACACACGTGTATTAGAACCATTCTCTTGTCTGCATTGTATGGAATGGGAGTCTCTTCCAGTGGCAGGAGGTTTCTAAGAAACATAATGATCATTGCTTGAGACAGTTGACTGCTTACAGTATTTATAGTCAGACATGTAAGATGCAGCTGTCATACACAGAGTATCTTCATATACACTGTATTTCCAAAAGTATTGGGATGCCCGCCTTTACACGCACATGAACTTTAATGGCATCCCAGTCTTATGCCCCGTACACACGGGCGGACTTTGTTCGGACATTCCGACAACAAAATCCTAGGATTTTTTCCGACGGATGTTGGCTCAAACTTGTCTTGCATACACACGGTCACACAAAGTTGTCGGAAAATCCGATCATTCTGAACGCGGTGACGTAAAACACGTACGTCGGGACTATAAACGGGGCAGTGGCCAATAGCTTTCATCTCTTTATTTATTCTGAGCATGCGCGGCACTTTGTCCGTCGGATTTGTGTACACACGATCGGAAATTCCAACAACGGATTTTGTTGTTGGAAAATTTTATATCCTGCTCTCAAACTTTGTGTGTCGGAAAATCCGATGGAAAATGTGTGATGGACCCTACACATGGTCGGAATTTCCGACAACAAGGTCCTATCACACATTTTCCGTCGGAAAATCCGACCGTGTGTACAGGGCATTAGTCCGTAGGGTTCAATATTGGGTTGGCCCACCCTTTGCAGCTATACAGCTTCAACTCTTCTTGGAAGGCTGTCCACAAGGTTTAGGAGTGTGTCTATGGGAATGTTTTACCATTGTTCCAGAAGCCCATTTGTGAGGTCAGGCCTGGTGTTGGACGAGAAGGCCTGGCTCGCAGTCTCCATTCTAATTCATCCCAAAGGTGTTCTATCGGGTTGAGGTCAGGATTCTCTGCAGGCCAGTCAAGTTCCTCCACCCCAAAGTCGCTCACCTATGTCTTTATGGACCTTGCTGCAGATTCTCAATTGGATTTAGGTCTGGACTTTGACTGGGCCATTCTAATGCATAAATTTGCTTTGACCTAAACCATTCCATTGTAGCTCTGTCTGTATGTTTAGGGTCATTGTCCTTCTGGAAGATCGTTGTCCTGCCCCAGTCTCAAGTTTTTTGCAGACTCTACCAGGTTTCCCTCTAAGATTGCCCTGTATTTGGCTCCATCCATCTTCCCATCAACTCTGACCAGCTTCCCTGTCCCTGCTGAAGAAAAGCATCCCCACAACATGATGCTGCCACCACCATGTTTCGATGTGCAGTGTTAGTTTGGTTTCTGCTACACATTGCGTTTTGCTTTTAGGCCAATTAGGTAAAACTTTGGTCTCATCTGACCAGAGCATCTTCTTCCACATGTTTGCTTTGTCCCCCACATGGCTTCTCCCAAACTGAAAACGGGACTTCTTATGGCTTTCTTTTAACAATGTCTTTCTTCTTGCCGCTCTTCCATAAAGACCAGATTTGTGGAGAGCACGACTAATAGTTGTCCTGTGGACAGATTCTCCCACCTGAGCTGCGGATCTCTGCAGCTCCTCCACGGTTACCATGGACCTCTTGGCTCTTCTCTGATTAATGCTCTCCTTGCCCAGCCTGTCAGTTTAGGTGGACGGCCATGTCTTGGTAGGTTTGCAGTTGTGCCATACTCTTTCCATTTTCGGATGATGAATTGAACACTTGTCCGTGAGAAGCTCAAAGCTTGAGATATTTTTTTATAACCTAACCCTGCTTTAAACTTCTCCACAACTTTATCCCTGACCTGTCTGGTGTGTTCCTTGGCCTTGATGATGCTGATTGTTTACTAAGGTTCTCTAATAAACCTCTGAGGGCTTCACAGAACAGCTTGATTTATACTGAGATTAAATTACACACAGGTGGACTCTATTTACTAATTAGGTGACTTCTGAAGGCAATTGGTTCCACTATATTTTAGTTAGGGGTATCAGAGTAAAGGGGGCTGAATACAAATGGACGCCAAACTTTTCAAATATTTATTTGTAAAAAAATTTGGAAAACCGTTTATCATTTTCCTTCCACTTCACAATTATGTGCCACTTTGGGGGTTATTTACGAAAGGCAAATCCACTTGGAGGTGCAGTCGCTCTAAATCTGAGGGGTAGATCTGAAATGAGGGGAAGCTCTGCTGATTTTATCATCCAATCATGTGCAAGCTAAAATGCTGTTTTTTATTTTCCTTGCCTGTCCCCCTCGGATCTACAGTCAGGGCCGTCTTTAAGGCAGGGCAAAAGGGGCAGCTGCTCTGGGCCCTGTCATTGTTGTGGGGCCCAAAGCAGCTGCCTCATACTTGCCTACTATCCCGGTTTAAATTCCCTTGTCCCTTGAAGTTTAAGTCCCGTGCTGTGTCCTGATATCTCAGTGTGAATGCTGCTACTAATGCTGCCAAGCTCTGCTCTATTGTTATGTACAGATGACTCACATGCAGACCCTGTGTTTACATGTAAATAATCGGCATTCATATGTAAATAGCTGCATCCGGCGGCATAGATATGTAAATAAAGGCAGCATTCATATTTATATCGTACCCCCTGCAGTGAGGAGATGATGTGCTGTAATCTCTAGCAACCAATCAGTGAGCAGTATTACTGTACAATATTCTCTAGCAACCAATCAACAAGCAGAAATCATGTGCTGTAACCTCTAGCAACCAGTCAGTAAGCGGTAATGATACACTGTAACCTCTGGCAACCAATCGCAATCGCTGCCTGATCTAATACAGCAAACTGATTTTAAGACTAGCTGCTATTTATTGTATGTCTCAGAGCAGGTGCAGAGCGAAATTGTATGGGGGGGGGCAAGAAAACATTTGCCCAGGGGCCAATTAATATTAAAGACGGCCCTGTCTACAGCGACTTTACTTCCAAGTGCACTTTCAGTGCAAAGTGGATTTTCCTTTAGTAAATAACCCCCTTGGTGTTGGTCTATCACAGGCATATGCAATTGGCGGACCTCCAGCTGTTGCAAAACTACAAGTCCCACCATGCCTCTGCCTCTGGGTGTCATGCTTGTGGCTGTCAGAGTCTTGCTATGCCTCCTGGGACTTGTAGTTCTGCAACAGCTGGAGATCCGCTAATTGCATATCCCTGGTCTATCACATAAGAACCCAATAAAATACATTCATGTTTTTGGTTGTAACGTTACAAAATGTGGAAAATTTCAAGGGGTGTGAATACTTTTTCAAGGCACTGTAGGTTTTTCAATGCAGATGGTGATAGGCTTTCTTCTGAGAAGCACTTTCCAAATGAAAATGCTTCCCTGGCAAAGTCTAACCATAATCATAACTTCATCTGAACTTCCAAATATAACAGAGATAGAAAGTCACTTCCTTTAAAGGACATGTTCCTACAAGAGGACTGTCTTAGGTGAAAAAAGGCAGACTTTACCTACCCTAATCCGGCATTAACAAGAGACGTTTATATTTCATACACAGACAGATGTGCTTTAGGTTCTGGCACCAGTGCTGTGTGCTGGAGGACTTCAGAGAAATGTGATTTATGTTTATATTCTCCAGACTCTTCATTGTGTGTGAGAAGGAAGCCGTTTGTTCTGTAGTATATGTAATTACTGATAGATGCAATGATTGCATGAATATGTGCAACCTATTTCCGCCATAGTACAGGAAACCTTTGCTGTGGAATAGTCTTTATCTCATTTACACAGGAAAACTCAGATAAGAAATGATCAGCAGATGATTTCGCAATATTTTTTATAATATTGCACAATTAAAGCTGAACTCCAGGAATTACTTAGATTGCATAATTACAATAATTGGCACAATGTGAGTATGCTTATTTCATACCTGATGGTAGGGTTGCCACATTTTCTTTAACCACTTCCATACCGGGCATTTTCACCCCCTTCCTGCCCAAGCCAATTTTCAGATTTCAGCTTTCAGCGTTGTCGTACTTTGAATAATAATTGCGCGGTCATGCAACACTGTACCCAAATGAAATTTTTATCATTTTTCCCCCACTAATAGAGCTTTCTTTTGGTGGTATTTGATCACCTCTGCGGTTTTTATTTCTTGCGCTATAAACAAAACAAGAGTGACAAGTTTGAAAAAAAACACAATATTTTTTACTTTTTGCTATAATAAATATCCAAATTTTTTATTTTTTTTAAAAACAAATTTTTTCCTCAGTTTAGGCCAATATGTATTCCTCTACATATTTTTGGTAAAAAATATCGCAATAAGTGTATATTTATTGGTTTGCGCAAAAGTTATAGCGTCTACAAAATAAGGGGATAGGGTTATAGCATTTTTTTTTTTTACTAGTAATGGCGGCGAACTGCGATTTTTGTATCGTGACTGCAATATTGCAGCGGACACATCGGACACTTTTGACACATTTTTGGGACCATTCACATTTATACAGCGATCCGTGCTATAAAAAATGCATTGATTACGGTATAAATGTGACTGGCAATGAAGGGGTTAACCAGGAGGGGGCGCTGTAGGGGTTAATTATGTTCCTAAGCAGTAATTCTAACTGTAGGGGGCGGGGACTCACAAGGGGAGGAGACTGATCGGTGTTCCTCTGTACAAGGAACACACCATCGGTCTCCTCCCACCTCACAGGACGTGGATCTGTGTGTTTACATACACAGATCCACGGTCCTGCTCAGTTACCGGGCAATCGCGGGTGCCCGGCGGACATTGCGGCCGCCGGGCACGCGCACTGGGACCCGAGTGACGAGACGCGCGCGCTCACGCGCCCCCTGGGACGGTAGCCCAGGATAACAGCTGCACCATCCCGCCATCATATGATGGTGGGCGGGCAGCAAGTGGTTAAGTCAAACTTGAACACTTTAGCGGCGCACAGCAATTTTTTTTTTTTTATAGTATAAACTATACATATATTTTGCTATAAAATTTTTAATCATATGCAGTTAATAACAAGAGTCCCTCTTTACATCAGAGTCCACAGAGTTCCCTTTTACATCTGAACTCGCAGAATTCCCTTACACTGTAAGGGGGGACTCTGAAGACTCTGATGTAAGGGAGAACTCTGGGGACTCTGGTGTAAAGGGGAACTCTGATGTAAGGGGTGCTCTGAGAAGCCTGATTTACCTTAGTGTACTCACTCGGAGGCAGAAGAGAGAAGGGTGGGCAGACACAGAGGGGTAAGGGTGTTGGGGGGGGGGGGGTTGTTAGTGTTGACTTTGGGCAGTGTGAAAGAGTATAACAATATACTGCCCTGCCCTGCTTAGCTTAGTATCGTCCGCAAATACAGAGATTGAACTGTTTATCCCATCCTCCAGGTCGTTTATGAACAAATTAAATGTGTTTTTTACAATGAATACAAGGCATTCTCTGATTGGATGAGGTAGAAAAAAAAGTGGTGACCTCACAATCTCCACCTCATCAAATCAGAAAACGCCTTGTTTTCATTGGAAAATATGCAATTTCTCTTTTCTGCTTTCTCTCATTCTTTTTTTTCCTGGGGTAGTTCTTAATCCAAGGGGAACACTCGATAACACAATATAGAGGCTATGGAAGAAAAGGTAGAAATACATACACACTTATACTGATTCTATTTTGAGCTTGTACGAATTGATTTGGAGGTTTGATTTAATCCCTGTTCTTTTAACATAAGGATAAATGGGAATATGGTGTTCCTGGCTATGTGCTCTGTGTGTAACCCTTACAAAATATCTAATAAAATCTAATGCAGTAATAACTTGGATTACGAGCATAATTAGTTCCAGAATAATTCTTCTAATACAAAGCACTCATTTATCTAAGCGAGTTTGCCCATAGGAATCAATGGGGACTCAGATAATTCGTTCCACAGCCACTGCTTGTCTATGCAGTACCGCATGTGGCCAGAGGTGCGGGGGCGCCTTGAGACACTCGGGGTCACTCGGAGACCACTCAGAGATGCTTGGGAACGGAGTGTTTTCGAGTGTTTCCGAGTGTCTCCGAGAATCTCTGAGTGTCTCCGAGCGTCACCAGCCCCTCCGCACCCCTGGCCAAATGCGGTACTGCACACCCCAGCGGCTTGAATCTTAAACCGTAAACCGCGTTACTCGCAATCCGAGGTTCCACTGTATGCAAAAAAAAGAAGGAAAATATGCAAGGGGTTCCATGACTGGTAACAGTGCCAAATGAGTGACCCCTGTAATCACTGTGCAGGGGGAAAGATGCTCAGCACAAGACCTGGAAGATCGCGGCTATTACTGTAGTAGCACCAACTCCTAAAGTGATTGTTAGAGTGCCCAGCAAGCCCTCACATATGTAGTAGTGGTCAGCGCCATTCATAGAATGCCTTGTATTTTTTTTTTACAATGAATGCAAGTCATTCTCTGATTGGATGAGGTAGAGAAAAGAAGTGGTGACGTCACAATCTCCACCTCATCCAATCAGAAAACACCTTATATTCATTAAAAAATATGCAAGGAGTTCCGTAAATGGGGACAGTCCCAAATGAGTGATCCCTGTGCAGAAGGAAAAGCTGCTCGGCACAGGACCTGGAAGATTGCAGCTATAATGCCCTGTACACACGGTCGGACATTCCGACAACAAAATCCATGGATTTTTTTCCGACGGATGTTGGCTCAAACTTGTCTTGCATACACACGGTCACACAAAGTTGTCGGAAAATCCGATCTTTCTGAACGCGGTGACGTAAAACACGTACGTCGGGACTATAAACGGGGCAGTGGCCAATAGCTTTCATCTCTTAATTTCTTCTAAGCATGCGTGGCACTTTGTGCGTCGGAATTGTCCACACACGGTCGGCATTGACGCGAACGGATTTTGTTGGCGGAAAATTTTATAGCCTGCTCTCAAACTTTGTGTGTCGGAAATTCCGATAGAAAAAGTCCGATGGAGCCTACACATGGTCGGAATTTCCGACAACAAGGTCCGATCGCGCATTTTCCGTGGGAAAATCCGACCGTGTGTACAGGGCATTACTGTAGTAGCACCAACTCCTAAGTTCCCTTTCACACTGACAGCGCCCGGCGTTAGCACTAAAGCGCTGCTCATTTTAGCGGTACTTTAGCGCTGTTTAAGCGGCGCATTTCGGCCACTAGCTGTGCGTTTTTAACCCCAACAAAAGGGTTAAAAATTCCTGTTTTGAAACCACTTTTCATGCGCTTTGAAAGCGATGATCGTTCGTTCCAACGGGCGGGGCATTTTGGGTGCGCTAAATGCATCGCTCCCAACCTACCCCAAAGATGCTGCTTGCAGGACTTTCGGAATGTCCCGCAATCGCACCGCCCCAGTGTGAAAAGACACACTGCAATGAGCGAGAGGCGTTTTTCAGACACTTAGCAGAGGCTATTTCCAGCGCTAAAGCGCGGGAAAACCGCCCCAGTGTGAAAGGGGTCTTAAATGATTGTTAGAGTGCCCAGCGAGCCCTCAGATATGTAGTAGTGGTCAGCGCCAGTCATAGAATGCCTTGTATTTTTTTTTTTACAGTGAGTACAAGTCATTCTCTAATTGGATGGGGTAGAGAAAAGAAGTGGTGACGTCACAATCTCCACCTCGTCCAATCAGAAAACATCTTGTATTCATTGAAAAATATGCAAGGTATTCTATGAAAACTGACAGCGCCAAATGAGCAACCCCCCTAACCCCCCCCCCCCCCCCACCCGTGATCGTTGTTCAGAGGGGAAGCCGCTCATAGAGGAACAGGAAGATTGCTATTACTGTGGTCGTGCCACACTGCTTCCCCGTGGTCCATCAGGTATGAAATACAATATATATACTTACGTGATGTCAAGAAGGACCAATGTAAGTATGCAATACAAATAATTCCTGCAGTTTAGCTTTACAACCCAACTCTGGGAAGATAAAAAATGATTGCAGTGGGATTGCAAGGGTAAATTGGTCATTTTGTCTAGGGGAGGGGGGAAACATTTTACTTACCCGATCCCCTGCTTCCCTGGCAGGCGCCCCCCCCCCCCGGTTTTTGTGCTGTCCCTCTCATTGCTCGATCGCCACATCGCTCGCCCGTCACCTACTAGGCTCCCCGCCAGCCCTGCACTTACCCCATTCAGGTCGTGGCTTTGGAGGCTTCCCCCCTGCATCGCCTCCTGAGTCACGGCGGTCGCTTCTCCTCCCGGCCAATCAGGACTTAGGACTCGCGACCAATCAGGCCTTAGGACGCCTGGCCAATCGGGTCTCAGGACCCGCTTCCTGATTGGCCGAGAGGAGAAACAGGAAGACACTAGTGAATATTAATTTGCTAATGTCACACAACTGGGTGGGCTCAGAGTGCAGTGCTCTGCGCCCCCCGAGCCCACCCTTTTTTAAGCCAATTATATCTTGACTTTGATTATAATATTTTTTCATCGAGTGCAGTATTTGATCATTTTGGATTGTGGCCAGAGCAGCTTTTAGTATATGCATCACAAGTGCCTCTTTGAGGTCAAAAAATCAACTGCGCTGCTCGATATGTATCTGACCATTTACAAAAAAGGGGGTTTTCCTCCAATGGGACTTTATAAGGCAGGCAGCTCCTCAAAAATAATAATAAATGTTTGTAAAAAAGTGTATTTTATTTGAAAAAGTTAAAAGCAGGAAAAATTGCGTAGTGATTGGACTACAATTGATGCGAATACAAACATTGATACACGATACAATGGCATACATGGAACCACATTCTCTGTCTAGTGGAACACACAACAGAGTATACGCAACGGGTTTCAAGTTATGACGTTAAACCTCTTTATCAGGGGTGAGTTGTTATGAGTAAAACACTATTATCATGCCGCTAAATGGGTACTCTCCAGGCTTAGATGACACATCTCTGCATTGCAGGCTAACAGCACTAAAGTAATATGCTGCGTGACCACATAAACACCTTATCTTGCGATCATTTGAAGACTCAAGTTTAACTTTCTCTATATCTATGAATGTCAGGGCTGGGCTCAGCCCTTCCTTCTCTGAGCTGGCTGCTCAGCTGTCGGCTAATTGCCAGCTCCTATCTCTCCACAGTTACTCAGCTGTTGATGATATCCTGCTCGTCAGTCCTGCCTACTTAAGCCGTCCAGTCCAGAGGAGCTCTGCCTTCGCCTTGGTCAACATCACAGAGACTATCTCCTGCGATCCTGTTCAAGACTTGCAACAGAGTATACCAACGCGTTTCAAATTATGGCGTTAATCTTCTTCATCAGGGGTGAGTGGTTATGAGTAAAACACTATTATCATGTACTTGTGTAGAATATCATGAGTATTACATCATCTAAAAACAAGGAGTAATTGCTGCCATGAGCCAATCAGAAAGGCCAAGAGGTGAAGCACACGATGGATCCGGCCAAAGTCACTCACAGAGGGCACTTAGCCCAAAACAACCAATGGAGACACCACACCATAGACCGGTAAAGTCAGTAAATCTCTGCTGTTTCATTGTCAGAAACCATGAAATCAGGCCGAGACAGAAGTACAGTTAAATCACACTTGTTTAACCTCCCTGGCGGTATGATTATTTCAGATTTTTGCGTCTAAAAGCGGTACAATTATTTTGCATAGAAATTTGGCGTTTTATATTGTAGGTCTGTAATTCTTAGCAATAACTCACTTAGATCTGTCCACCAAGAGTCTAGTAGACATTCCGGGTATGATGAAGTTTGAAATACAAAATCATAAATTATAATATAATAAATAAATATAAATAATTAAAAAAATAATAATATAACAATAAAATACATTTCCCCACGATTCACTATCGCTCAATTCTACAAGTGTTCTAATTTACTTTCGCTGTTTTCTAGCTGGTCTAAAGCCAATTTTTTGGTTGCTATGGACAATCTCAAGTTTCCAGGCAGAAAGAATAGTATATATATAATATAAAACTGCATGCAGGGCATGGGCCAAAGCACTGGGGACAAAAGGGAGGTGAAATGATTTCATACAGTACAGTAATCTGTAAGATTACAGTACTGTATGTGTTATGATTTTAAAAATGTTTGAATTTGCCACCAGGCTCCGCCCCCATGCGTCGCGACGCTCACAGGGAACGGAGCCTGGCACAGAGAAGCTTCGGGCAGAGGTTGGAGCCCGCAGACAGCGCGGGGGGACATCGCAGGATCCTGGGGACAAGGTAAATAACCTGCACCAGGATCCTGAGATGTAATCCTGAGTGTGGCTCGGGGTTACCGCTATTGGTGCTGAAATTTAACCCTGAGCCGCACTCGGGAATACCGTCAGGGAGGTCAATAATAAAAGTAAAAAGAACAAAGTAGTCAAAACATAGCCAAAGTTCAGTAACCGGAACGGATAGTCAGCCAAGCCAGAAATCAGGGATCAATGTAGTAGAACAACAAGCAGGATCTGGAGCCAGAAGGGATGTCAGCAAAGCAAGTCTTGAACAGTATCGCAGGAGATAGTCTCTGTGATTTTGACCAAGGCGAAGGTAGAGCTCCTCTGGACTGGACGGCTTAAGTTGGTAGGACTGACGAGCAGGATATCATCAACAGCTGAGTAACTGTGGAGAGATAGGAGCTGGCAATTAGCAGTGGCATCTCCAGCTTTCATATTTAGGGGGGGCAAATGGGGGGGATAGGGACAAAAGTAGGGGGGCGAACTATAAAACGCAATTCTATACCCATACGCATACCCAGGGTGTGCTACGTGCAGAGTACTGAGTTCAGGGTGTTAGGTACAGAGTACAGGGTCCAGGGTGTGCTACGTGCAGAGTACTGAGTTTAGGGTGTGCTACGTGCAGAGTACAGGGTCCATGGTGTGCTACGTGCAGAGTACAGGGTCCATGGTGTGCTACGTGCAGAGTACAGGGTGTGCTACATACAGAGTCCTGGGTGTGCTACGTACAGAGTCCAGATTTCAGGAGTGCCACATTTCAGCTGAAAAAAAGCCCGGAGTAAAAGTATACAGTGCAAACAATGTCTGCAGCCATGAAAGATACAGCCACAGCACCTGTGATCATCATTATCATGCTGCTGATTACACTGTACTTTATGTGACTGTACTGTATATAAGCTGTACAGTGTGATCATCAGCATAATGATGATCACAGGTGCTGTGGCTGTATCCTTCATGACAGCAGGCTACAGTGTTTGCACCGTATACTTTGACTACTCTTGTCAAAAGTAGTAACAGCAGTATATTGTAGCAACATCTGCAGTCTGAGTCTCACTCTAGTACTATATCATAGCTCCCAACTGTCCCTGATTTCGAGGGACTGTCCCCGATTTGGAACAAAGTCCCTCTGTCCCTCTTTCCTCCTCATTTGTCCCTCATTTTGGTCTGATCTATATAGTTGTATATAAAATGTACTTTTTATCTTTCAAAAAGTGCTAAACCTTTCATCCAATTTCTAAATTGCTGCATTTGTAATTTTCTAAAAGCCAATATAAAGGAATAGTAGTGGTAAAAAAAAGTACTTGTGGGTTTAACCAATCTTTTTTTTTTTTATATAATTTGCCTTTAAAAGGGCATGGCAAGGGGTGTGTCCTATGCCTACCTACTTTTGCCAATAGGTGTCCCTCATTCCCATCTCAAAAAGTTGGGAGGTATGCTATACTAGCCTGCTGGCTGAAAGAAAAAAATATATTTAAGGACTGTAAAGAATGTATGAGGCTGCAGAACAGTTGGAAGTAAGCTGGGAATGAAAGGGTGTCATGCGCACAGTCAGTGTGTGGACTCCTAGTTTGGAATGCCCAAATCTGAGACTGGAGGCTGCAGGATGTGTTCAGTGCAGATTTATGGGAGTGGAGAGCAGAAAGTAACAGCAGATAGTGAACTGGAAAGGGGAGGGGGGTGAGGATCGGTGTGTGAGTGTCTGATCACTGCATACTCATAGCTCCCAACTGTCCCTGATTTCGAGGGACTGTCCCTGATTCGGAGCAATGTCCCTCTGTCCCTCTTTCACCCTCATTTGTCCCTCATTTTGGTCTGCTCTATATAGTTGTATATAAAATGCACTTTTTATCTTTCAAAAAGGGTTTTTCCCGGTGCTAAACCTTTCATACAATTTCTAAATTGCTGTATTTGTACATTTTAAAAGCCAATATAAAGGAATAGTAGTGGTAAAGAAAAGTCCTTGTGGATTTAATCAACCTTTTTTTGGGGTTAATTCTCCTTTAAGGGTGTGTGTCAGGGGGGGTGTCCTATACCTTCATACGTTTGACAGTAGGTGTCCGTCATTCCCATCTCAAAATGTTGAGAGGTATGCATACTGCATAGTCTTATCAGGAGAATGCGGAGCCATGTAGTACATAGAGGGAAGGAAAGTAAAGTTGGGGGGTGAAAGATGCCGATGTATCAGGAGAAAGTGAAAGTAACTTTTCTCCTCTCTCACCTCGATTATTGCTAGAACTTCTGCAGCTTCTGGAAGCCCGCGGGATGAATTTGCAGGAAAGGACAATGCACTGTGTGTACCCATTGGCTGAGGAGGCAGAAGCACCGCCCCCCGATGCCTTCTCAGCCAATAGGTAGCTAAATCCCACGATAAGTGCCTTACTCCCTCCCGACATCATACGGGACCTCTCAAGAATGATCCTGCTTTACAATGCAGGCAGATCAGGGACAAATGTATTTTCAGCCGGTATCGAGCGTCTGCAGTTTGGCTCCTGATAGGCTACAATAGCCTGGCTGCTGTGAAATTGATTGATGCTCTGGGGGTGGGGGTTGGCCCTGCATGGAACAGCTAAGAACCCGAGAGCCGGTGTTCTGCCGAGAAAGGTCCCCTCGGCGGATAATGACCCTCTGTACTACGCAGGCGCAGCGCTTGCACAGTACGAACAACAAGGGAACCGCCGAAAATATCCGAAGCTGAACAGCTGTGAGTGAGCTGTACATGGCGCCTGCGCAATGAGCAAGACATTGTGGCCGACGCTGCCGCACGCTCCCGATGCTCGAGCATCGGGAGCATGCGGCATTGTCTGGGAGCATCGGGAGCGTGTGGTAGAATGTGGTGTTAAATGTGCGCAGGCGCGGTGTACAGCTGACGCCCAGCTGTGTATGTTCGGCTATTTTCGGCTCGGTAGTGCTTCGTACTGTGCAAGCGCTGCGCAGTACATGGGGGTCATTATCCACCAGGGGGAACTTTTTCGGCAAGACACCGTACTGCCCAAGCGCTGCACCTGTCGGCAAGACACCGGCATTGATGTCTCTCTCTCCCCTCCTTCCTCTCTCGCACTGAATGATACACAGACGATCTGCTCCTTCTCCCCCTCCCCTCTCCTGTGTGTGCTCCAGGGAAGTCAAGTGTGAAGCTAAGGAGCTCACACTTCCCACGGTACACACACAGGAGAGGGGAGGGAGAGAAGGAGCGGATCGTCTGTGTATCATTCAGTGCGAGAGAGGAAGGAGGGGAGACGTCACTGGTTGCTAGATGCGAGGCAGTTATAGCAACCAGTGGCCGGGAGTAGACTCAGGAAGTGGAGGCGGAGCCGGAGCCAGCAACACAACAGCTCAGTCCATACCTGTCCCCTGCATTCCCAGTGTCCTTTTTTTAGTTGGGGGGGGGGTACATAGGGGGGCACAGTATAATGTTGGGGGGCCATTGCTCCCTCTGGCCCCCCCTAGTGACGCCACTGGCAATTAATACAAGTAAAAAGCCTTCGCGCTATTAAAAGTGTTAAAACAAACTGCTAAACATCAAGGTGAAGTGAAGAAAAGGTGTAAAATGCATAAAAGTGTAGTGTGGTAAATAAAATCACAGCTGTCTGCAGCAGAACCGAAAGTGTATCACAATGTATCACTGGCAATTAGCCGACAGCTGAGCGGCCAGCTCAGAGAAGGAAGGGCTGAGCCCAGCCCTGATATTCATAGACATAGAGAAAGTTAAACTTGAGTCTTCAAATGATCGCAAGATAAGATGTTTATGTGGTCATGCAGCATATTAATATAATGCTGTTAGCCTGCAATGCAGAGATGTGTCATCTAAGCCTGGAGAGTACCCATGGGCGGCATGATAATAGTGTTTTACTCATAATCACTCACCCCTGATGAAGAGGTTTAACGTCATAACTTGAAACGCGTTGCGTATACTCTGTTGTGTGTTCCACTAGACAGAGAATGTGGTTCCATGTATGCCATTGTATCATGTATCAATGTTTGTATTCGCATCAATTGTAGTCCTATCACTACGCAATTTTTCCTGCTTTTAACTTTTTTCAAATAAAATGTACTTTTTTTTACAAACATTTATTATTATTTTTGAGGAGCTCCTGCCTTAGAGGAAAGCCCCCTTTTTTTGTAACTTGTCTGACCCAGGGATGTGGGCATCATTTCTTACACTTTAATATACAGCATACCTTCAAAAATATATCTGACCAATGTGCTACTTTGTAGAAAGATGGGAATTACATTGCAGATCAGCAAGCCAACTACAGGAGCCTCTAATCTGCAAATACATTTTTTTCCAAATTTTAGTTGCCGTCTTATAAATAAAAATGCAGTAAAATAAATATTTTCTATGATTGTGCAGTCTAGGGGCTATTTCACACAGAAAGGACAGCTTCTGGAAAGGTAAATAGTAGTGTCTCCAGCAGCTGTCCGTTACGGCTGAAGTAGGGGGTGGTGCGTGCGTGATTCAGCACCGCGCTGCTGTACAGTGACATGTGATCCTGCACCTTTGGACAGCAGCATCGTAAGTCTGTGGGGGGGGGAGTGTTAGATGTACTAGCAGATTTAAATACATTAACAAATTAATGCCAAACTCCAGCTAATACGTTATAAGCCGTTACAGCAAACTGTTTTGTTTCCTTTTGGGATAAAGGGTTTACATACAGTCAGGTCCATAAATATTGGGATATTGTCACAATTTTTATGGTTTTGGCTCTATACACCACCACAATGGATTTGAAATGAAATGCACAAGATGTGCTTTAGCTGCAGACTTTCAGCTTTAATTTGAGGGTATTTACTTCCAAATCAGGTGAACTCTGTAGGAATTACAACATTTTGTATATGTGCCTCCCACTTTTTAAGAGACCAAAAGTAATGGGACAATTGGCTGCTCAGCTGTTCCATGGCCAGGTGTGTTATTCCCTCATTATCCCATATACAATGAGCAGATAAAAGGTCCAGAGTTCATTTCAAGTGTGCTATTTGCATTTGGAATCTGTTGCTGTCAACTCTCAATATGAGATCCAAAGAGCTGTCACTATCAGTGAAGCAAGCCATCATTAGGCTGAAAAAAACAAAACAAACCCATCAGAGAGATAGCAAAAACATTAGGTGTGGCCAAATCAACTGTTTGGAACATCCTTAAAAAGAAAGAATGCACCAGTGAGCTCAGCAACACCAAAAGACCTGGAAGACCACGGAAAACAATTGTGGTGGATGACCGAAGAATTCTTTCCCTGGTGAAGAAAACACCCTTCACAACAGTTGGCCAGATCAAGAACACTCTCCAAGACGTAGGTGTATGTGTGTCAGTCAACAATCAAGAGAAGACTTCACCAGAGTGAATACAGAGGGTTCACCACAACATGTAAACCATTGGTGAGCCTCAAAAACAGGAAGGCCAGATTAGAGTTTGCCAAACAACATCTAAAAATGCCTTCACAGTTCTGGAACAACATCCTATGGACAGATGAGACCAAGATCAACTTGTACCAGAGTGATGGGAAGAGAAGAGTATGGAGAAGGAAAGGAACTGCTCATGATCCAAAGCATACCACCTCATCAGTGAAGCATGGTGGTGGTAGTGTCATGGCGTGGGCATGTATGGCTGCCAATGGAACTGGTTCTCTTGTATTTATTGATGATGTGACTGCTGACAAAAACAGCAGGATGAATTCTGAAGTGTTTTGGGCAATATTATCTGCTCATATTCAGCAAAATGCTTCAGAACTCATTGGACGGCGCTTCACAGTGCAGATGGACAATGACCCGAAGTATACTGCGAAAGCAACCAAAGAGTTTTTTAAGGGAAAGAAGTGGAATGTTATGCAATGGCCAAGTCAATCACCTGACCTGAATCCGATTGAGCATGCATTTCACTTGCTGAAGACAAAGCTAAAGGGAAAATGCCCCAAGAACAAGCAGGAGCTGAAGACAGTTGCAGTAGAGGCCTGGCAGAGCATCACCAGGGATGAAACCCAGCGTCTGGTCATGTCTATGCATTCCAGACTTCAGGCTGTAATTGACTGCAAAGGATTTGCAACCAAGTATTAAAAAGTGAAAAGTTTGATGGATGATTGTTAATCTGTCCCATTACTTTTGGTCCCTTAAAGTGGGAGGCACATATACAAACTGTTGTAATTCCTACACCGTTCACCTGATTTGGATGTAAATACCCTCAAATTAAAGCTGAAAGTCTGCAGTTAAAGTACATCCTGTTTGTTTCATTTCAAATCCATTGTGGTGGTGTATAGAGCCCAAAAGATTAGAATTGTGTCGATGTCCCAATATTTATGGATCTGACTGTATATGGTATCACAAAACTAGGTGGATGCTGCCTTCCTCAGATGGTGTAATCCGAAAGGAACTACAAGAAAAACAGAAATGGAAGGCGTGCACACCTAGTGCATTACCAGAGATAATTTAATAAGAAGAAATTTCAATATAAAAGTGGGTATTTACAAAATGCAACTGACAAAAGGCCATAAACACAGTGCATGGACATGCACAGAACATGGGGTACAGCTAACATGTTAGCTAGGCTCTAAGGAAGGGGGTGCGTCCCTTAAAACGAGTTAGCTGTACCCCATGTTCTGTGCATATCCATGCACTGTGTTTATGGCCTTTTGTCAGTTGCATTTTGTGAGTACCCACTTTTATATTAAAATTTCTTCTTATGAAATTATCTCTGGTAATGCACTAGGTGTGCGCCTTCCATTTCTCTTTTTCTTGAGACTACTATGTGACCAGTTAAACATTTTTGTATAACTTGCTGTCTGTTGAGGTTATCATGAATTGCTGTTTTATCACACATTGTGCATCTATGTCTTTTTAACAATTTTGCACAAATAAAATTTATATATATTTAATATTTTTCAATAATTGGGTACCAAGATAGTCCAAAACTCTTCCTACTGGGGATTCTGTAGGGTCACCCCTAGTTAATCTTCCCTAATATCCAATTGAGGATGATGGTACCCAGTGGCTGCTGTCAGTCAGACCGGTCTCCCACGCCCCCACCCTGGTCGGTCCCCACACTTACCCCATCTAGGTCGCGGGCTTCCTCCGGGCGGGGGGTCTCTGCATCTCCTTCTTCCTCGGCTTCACGCCGGGGCGGCTTCCCCTATGTGTCTCCTCCCTCCTCCTCCTCGGCGGCCAATAGGGTTGCATCTCCTCTCGGCCAATCGGGCCTCAGGACCCGCTTCCTGAGCTGGGATTGGCCGGGAGGAGAAGCAGGAAGACAATAGCGAATATAATGATTCGCTATTGTCACACAACTGGGTGGGCTCCGTTGCAGTGCTCTGCGCCCCGAGCCCCACCCTTTTTTAAGCCAATTAAATCTTGAATTTGATTATAATATTTTTTTCATCGAGTGCAGTATTTGATCATTTGAATTGTGGCCAGAGCAACTTTTGGTGCTCTGGGTCCCAAGCCCACCCTTTTTTGAAGCCAATTAGAGCTTCCGGCGCTAACCATGTGCTTCTAAAAAAAAAAAAAAGCACCCGTTGGAATCCATGCGTCCGGCGCCCTGCATTCAAATTAGGGGCTGGGCGCCTGGCCACCGCTGATGGTATCTCTTTAATCTTCTAAACATGTACAGTAAAACCTTGGCTTGCGAACATAATTTGTTCTGGAAACATGCTTGTAATCCAAAGCACTTGTATATCAAAGCGAATTTCCTCATAAGACATAATGGAAACTCAGATGATTCGTTCCACAATCATTTGTTCATAAATCCTTCAGTTTATAATCCATATAAAAAGATTATAACAATTGTGTAACCATAAAATGTCCATCCACAAATGGAAGCCTCCACAAGGGGATTAGAAGCAAAATCCAGCAGGAGCTACAGAGTATAAAATAGAAGAGGAGCCTCTAAGTGTAGCAATATGGTTACATTTAATGAAGGTACAACATTTAGCAACTCACATGGTTGATGATTAAAAGAGACACATCCAAGTATGCAGGCATCTGGGGTAAAGCTGTCCACATAGACCATCCTCTGCACCACCGGCTCTCACCGCTATCAGTCTGTAATCGTGACCGGGAACACTACCCTGCAGTAGACCGATCTGAAAGTGAGGCTTGAAGAGCTTGTGGAGTGCAGCGTGGAAGGGATGACGTTGATGGTGGTGCGGATGATAGTCTATGTGGACAGCTTTACCCTGGATGTCTGCATACTAAAGCCGTGTACACACGGGCGGACTTTTCGACCGGACTGGTCCGACGAATCCGTCGGACAATCTGACCGTGTGTGAGCTTCATCGGACCTACAGCAGACTTTTTCTGTCAAAAATCTGACGGACTTTAGATTTGGAACATGCTTCAAATCTTTCTGACGGACTCGAGTCCCGTTTGAAAAATTCACTCGTCTGTATGCTAGTCCGACGGATGAAAACCGACGCTAGGGCAGCTATTGGCTACTGGCTATCAACTTCCTTATTTTAGTCCGGTGCACCTCATCACGTACGAATCCGTCGGACTTTGGTGTGATCGTGTGTAGGCAAGTCCGCTCATTAGAAAGTCCGTCGTAACTCCGTCGAAAGTCGGTCGGAAAGACCGTCGGACCTTTGTTGCCGAAAAGTCCGCCCGTGTGTACACGGCATTAGATGTGCCTATTTTAATCATCAACCATGTGAGTTGCTAAATGTTGTACCTTCATTATATGTAACCATATTGCTACACTTAGAGGCGCTTCTTTTCTCTTTTATAATCAGTTGTGACATGACGCTACTTCTATATAAAGACATTGCTTGTTTATCAAGGCCAAATTTATAAAAAAATTTGCTTGTCTTGCAAAACACTCTCATACCAAATTACTCTCAATCCAAGGTTTTACTGTACAAGCATAGAGGCTTATGCCGCGTACACACGGTCGGACTTTTCAACCGGACTGGTCTGACGGAGGCCGACGGACCAAATCCGGCGGACAATCCGATCGTGTGTGGGCTTCACCGGACCTACAGCGGACTTTTTCTGTTGAAAATCTGACGGACTTTAGATTTGGAACATGCTTCAAATCTTTACGTCGTAACTCCGCCGGACCCAGAAATCCGCTCGTCTGTGTGCTAGTCCGACGGACGAAAACCGACACTAGGGCAGCTATTGACTGCCAGCTATCAACTTCCTTATTTTAGTCCGGTGTACGTCATCACGTACGAATCCGTCGGACTTTGGTGTGATCGTGTGTAGGCAAGTCCGTTTGTTAGAAAGTCCGTTGAAAGTCCGCCAAAAGTCCATCGAAAGTCTGTCAAAAGTCTGTCGGACAGGCTGTCGGACTTTTGTAGCCGAAAAGTCCGACCGTGTGTACGCGGCATTACATGCTTCCAAAAATCTACCAGTATATACCCAACTGAACACTACCCACTCCCCAGATTGACAATACTGCTACCCAAGAGTGGCTCCATTGCTCCTCCGTCCAGAGTGGAGACACCATAAAACAGGAAGTGTTTTACGGGCCAGATTACTACATGAGAATGAAGAGAAAAAAATGCAAAAATTAGAAAACTATTGTAGCCACCAAATTTAAAGATTGGAAAGTGGCAGCATACTATTCTTTTGATTTGGTTTTAATGCCGCTTTAAGTCTCTCAGAGCAATAAACTGACTGGCATGTTCTGTGAGAACTAATTTTAGCACTGTGATTATCATTTGGAGGCGTGAAGCACAGTATGTACTACATTGCCTGTGGTAATTTTCTTCCCATTTCCATCTCTATAAACCCATCTCTGGCTTCATCTGGCCCAAGTGACAATTATCTCCAGAGCCCCAACCTCCTTAGTGACACAACAAGGCCATATGGCTCAGTCACTCAGAATGCGGACTGGTGGACCTCCCTTAAAAAAAAAGAAGCGTTGCATGTCTAAGTGTTCATTTATGTGGTAGAGGAACAATTAAAAGGCTCTTTTTAAGATGCTAAAATGTTCTTTCGGCATTTTGTAATTACAGAGACTTCTCAGGGAGGCATTCCCATAAACAGTAATTATTTAGAATTCTGCCTCTCTGCGTCTTTTTCCAGGCTTTGCTGTAAAAAAATAAAAATGTTACACTTTAGCTACGTCTTCTTTCAGAATGCTGTTCTTTGCTACAAAGGCTTTTTTGCGAGCAAAAAATAATTACAAGCGTCCTGGAGGCTCTGGACAAAGGCTTTCATCTGTCATCTTAGAGTTCAAAGACTTCTTCTGTCTGAATTTGTTTCAAAGTCATTTGGATTTCTCTGCTTGTTGTGAAGACTGAATGAAGTGTTGACGGCCTTAGTAGCCTTGGTCTTGATGTAGAGGTGTTAGAAGAAGCCTTGAAGTAACAGGCTTTTCCCGGGGTATTGCAAAATATGGTAGACAAACATTGAAGTTCAGAATTCTTCGATGGTTTTTCACAATAGTATGGCAAACCCAAGTTCACTTTCCTGGATAGATGTAACTAAATGGATAGCAAGGTCTTCTGCTATAGACAAGTATCTGTCAGGAACCACGAATCAGACTGAGACAGAAGTGCAGTAAAAATCACACTTTTTAATAAAATGGTAAAATGGTACAAACAGAGCAAGCGTGGTCAAAACATAGCCAGGGTTGCGGTACCCAGAGCGGGTAGTCGGAACAAGCCAGTGAAACAGGAATCCAGAGATCAGCATAGCAGAGGCAGTAAACAGGATCAGGAACCAGAAGGGTCCACAAGCCCGAGGGCTTTCACACTGGGATGCTGCGATGGCAGGACGTTAAAAAAAGTCCTGCAAGCAGCATTTTGGGGCGGTGGAGGAGCAGTGTATACACCACTCCTCCACCACCCGTGCTTATTGAAATGAATGAGCACCACTACCGAAGCGCCTGCAAATCACTTTGGCAGCGGTGCTTTTCGGGCGCATTTAACCCTTTCTTCGGTCGCTAGCGGGGGTCAAAAGCGCCCCGGTAGCGGCCGAATAGCGCAGCTAAAACGACGGTAAAGCGCTGCTAAATCTAGCCGCGCTTTACCACTAACGCGGCCCGTGGCTCAATGTGAAAGGCCTCTGACAGAGGGGATTGTATGTTTATGATACAGGTATTATAGCAGCAAGAAGGGAAGGGGCGGGGAGCAGAGCGGCACAGACTAGATGACAGGCGGGGGGGGGGGGGGAGAGGAGGACAGAGGAGAGCTGCGGCTGATGGAAGGCACATAAACTGACCACAGTCTCAGGGCTCAGCAGCCATAATAAACTGTGGTCAGTTTACAGGGGAGAGGGCAGAACCAGGCAGGATCAGCAAGGTGTCTTAGGTTAAACAAGGGGCCAAATTACACAGCACAAGCACTGTGCTGTTATGCATGCTTTAAGGGAACAGGATCAACTTTTTGGAGGGGGGGTTACAAACACTTTAAGAGTTCCCTTTACTGGAACTAAGGGGCCAAGCCCAACCCCTGAAAAACAACCCCACATCATAATCCCCCCTCCACCAAATGATTTGGAGGGGTGGCCCAATACTTCTGCAATATAGTGTGGATAGAGTTTAGGGTGGAGGAACTTGACTGGCCTGCACAGAGTCCTGACCTCAACCCAAGAGAACACCTTTGGGATGAATTAGAGGAGAGACAGCGAGCCAGGCCTTCTTGTCCAACATCAGTGCCTGACATCACAAATGAGCTTCTGGAAGAATGGTCAAACATTCCCATAGACACACTCCTAAACCTTGTGGACAGCCTTCCCAGAAGAGTTGAAGCTCTTATAGCTGTAAAGGGTGGGCCAACTCAATATTGAACCCTACGGACTAAGACTGGGATGTAATTAACCACTTAGGGACCGGAAGATTTAGGTAAATGACCCCCTTAATGACCAGGCCATCTTTTGCGACATGGCACTGCCTCGCTTTAACTGACAATTGCGTGGTCGTGTGACGCTGTACCCAAACAAAATTGATGTTCTTTTTTTCCCAAAAATAGAAATTCTTTTGGTGGTATTTGATCACCTCTATGGTTTTTATTTTTTGCGCTATAAACAAAAAAAGAGTGACAATTTTGAAAAAACAAAATTTTTTTTTTTTTACTTTTTGATATAATAAATATCCCAAAAAATATATATAAAACAACTAATTTCTGCCTCAGTTTAGGCCGATGTGTATTCTTCTACATATTTTTGGTAAAAAAAAATCGCAATAAGCATATACTGATTGGTTTGCGCAAAAGTTAGATTCTACAAAATAGGGGATAGATTTATGGCATTTTTATTATTATTTTGTTTTACTAGTAATGGCGGTGATCAGTGATTTGACATTGCGGCGGACAGATCGGACACCTAACTGATATTTTTGACACTTTTTTGGGAACCATTGACATTATTACAGTGATCAGTGCTAAAAATATGCACTGTTATTGTACTAATGACACGGGCAGGGGAGGGGTTAACATCAGAGGTGATCAAGGGGTTAAATGTGTTCCCTGCAGATGTGTTCTAACTGTATGGGGGATGGGCTGCCTTTGGAAACACACAGATCCGTCTTTCTGCATAGCAGAAAGACAGG
The DNA here is from genome assembly GCA_037952835.1 of Lithobates septentrionalis. Classification (NCBI taxonomy): domain Eukaryota; kingdom Metazoa; phylum Chordata; class Amphibia; order Anura; family Ranidae; genus Lithobates; species Lithobates septentrionalis. Next base: position 176,104 of record JBBDGP010004527.1, on the reverse strand, counting down.
ATCTATGTGATCTCCCCTGTCAGAACGGGGATTTGCCTTGTTTACACAGGTAGATCCCCGTTCTGTCACTGCGGGGAAACGGTCGCAGGTTGCCGGCGGACACTGAGTCCACCCAACCCGCTGATTGCCTCCCCCTGCTGGCCAGTGGGTGCACCTGCGGCCACAATCTAGAGTTCCCGAGCCGACGTACAATGACTGCGATTTGCGGGAACGAGCTGACCTGCCGCAGTACAATGCCGGCAAGTAGTTAAAGTTCATGTGCGTGTAAAGGCAGGCGTCCCAATACTTTTGGCAGAATAGTGTATAAGGATGAGCTCAGGCGTGTTGGCAACCTGCACATGCAGAGCCCGCCAGGAAGTCGGCACTGCACAGCGCTAATCACAGTCATTGAGACATTTCTTGATCTCTACGGCCGCGGATGTCTCACTGCCTGTGATAACGCTGTGCAGTGCCGACTTCCTGGTGGGCTCTGCACGTGCGGGTTGCGAACATGCTTGAGCTCATCCTTAATAGTGTATACTAGGGGAGATTTACACAGAGTGCACTCTGGGACTAGGGTGACCTCATTTCCAAACTGCCATTTAGGGACCCCCCCCTTCCTAAAAATCAGCTTGTGCTGTAACGAATCACAGCACAGCTGGGGCGGCGAGTGCGTGCTTTACCCAGAAGCACTGACTCAAAAAAGGCCGCTGCATCGCCACTTTACTCACTGACAGTAATTGTCCTGGCCGGAGGAGACCCATTTTACCTTGTTCTAATAGTGGCTCTACAGTGATTACATGCAAGAGGCGGGATCTATGATTTCTCCAATCACAAGCAGGGGGTGGGGATTGTGCCTCTCTAGACATTCCCGGTCAGGACAAGTACTGTCAGTAAGTAAAGTGGCGATGTTTCGGCCTTTTTTTGGGGCATCATATCATCCCTGGGGGGGGGGGGGGGTGGCAGTGTCAGTTTCATTCCAGGACACTGTATTGTCCTGGAATGAAGGTGCCGGGACAGACCTGCAAAATGCGGGACTGTCCCGGGTAATCTGGGACACGTGGTCACCATAGCTCCCAACTGTCCCTGATTTCGAGGGACTGTCCCTGATTTGGAGCAATGTCCCTCTGTCACTCGTTCCTCCTCATTTGTCCCTCATTTTGGTCTGATCTATATAGTTGTGTATAAAATGCACTTTTTATCTTTCAAAAAGTGTTCCCCAGTGCTAAACCTTTCATCTGATTTCTAAATTGCTGCATTTATACATTTTAAAAGCCAATATAAAGGAATAAAGTAATATATGTGTAAATCCGCGCAAGTAAAAAACAAAAAAAAAGGAACGGCTGCCTCTACAAGTAACGGAACAGCGCCACACCTACACTCTCCTTTACATTCAATATAAAGGAATATTGGTGGTAAAAAAAAGCCCTTATGGATTTAATTAACCTTTTATTTTGGTTAATTCTCCTTTAAGGGAGTGTGGCAGGGGGCGTGTCCTATGCCTACATACGCTTGTTAGTAGGTGTCCCTCATTCCCATCTCAAAATATTGGGAGGTATGGGTCACCCTATCTAGGACACTGTCTGATCATTTGTTGTAGGGAGTTGCTGTGAGACTGTTCCTTGCTGTTTTTGCGGTTCAATGTTTATGCTGCCCTTTACCAATTTTGCTGATATTAGTTAGCTTTTGCTTAATACCACTGTCATGATCATCTGAATTAAATACCATGTTGTAGCCTGATATCCATGTCAGCTAGTTTATTGCATTCAAATGGATTTGTTTACCTGTTTATTGCTTTTATGCTTTACCATTTATTTTGCATTGCAATAATATACTTACTCTATTTATAACCAAGCAGCGTGGTGTCTATTTCCATACGCTAATACACTGGTAATAGTATACTAACACTTTCTGCTCATACAGATGTCTGCAGTATCCCACTACTTTACCAGGGGTGTCAGAGGAGACAAAGCCATACCTCCCAACTTTTCAAGATGGGACTGAGGTACACCTATTAGCAAATGTATATAGGAATAATAGCATAGCAAGGGCTTGCAGGCATTCAGGAGGAGCTACTACTGCCACCTGATGCCTGTTTTTTTTGTTTTTGTTTTTTTCACTTTTTTAATTTATTTTTTTATTTCATTTTGCAGGACTACTTCGCAGCTGTGAGCTAAGTGTTTGTCTCCTGGTTGTTGTGTGGCTCTATTGAACTCAATAGGCTAGTTTGACAAGCTGTGCCACCTGCCAAACTCTGTAGCCCGAATTACAATTTTCGCAGCCACGACATGTGTACAGCCCTATCAAGATGAAGTGAACTGTAAATGCTGTAACTGCCTGCCTGTGGTACTAATAGGATCAGAAGAACACCACCAATTTTCTTCAGATAACTTTAGGTGCACACTGTGAAGAGGACACACTATACTAATTGTAAATACTGTAGCTGCCTGCCTGTGGTATTAATAGGATTAGAACAATAGCAATTGTCTTCAGGTAGCTTTAGGTGCACATTGTGCAGAGGACACAGTACACTAACTGTAAATACTGCAGCTGCCTTCCTGTGGTACTAATAGGATCAGAAGAACACCAGCAATTTTCTTCAGGTAGCTTTAGGTGCACACTGTGCAGAGGACACAGTACACTAACTGAAAATACTGCAGCTGCCTGCCTGTGGTACTAGGATCAGAAGAACACCACCAATTTTCTTCAGGTAGCTTTAGGTGCACACTGTGCAGAGGACACAGTACACTAACTGTAAATACTGCAGCTGCCTGCCTGTGGTACTAATTGGCCGCGTGCACACGACCGGTTTTGCCGTCTGAATAAACTCTGAAGGTTTCTCCGACGGAATTCCGCTCAAGCTGTCTTGCCTACACACGGCCACACCAAATTCCGACCGTCCAGAACGCGGTGATGTACAACACGTACGACGGGACTAGAAAAAGGAAGTTCAATAGCCAGTAGCCAATAGCTTCCGTCTTACTTGCTTCAGAGCATGCGTCGTTTTTGGTCCGTCGGAACAGCATATAGACGAGCGGTTTTCCGGATAGGAATTGGTTCAGTCGGAAATATGTGGAACATGTTCCATTCCTAGGTCCGTCAGAATTTTTGAAAAAAAAAAAGTCCGATGAGGCATACACACAATCGGAATAGATGATGAAAAGCTTCCGTCTGACTTTTTCTGTCGGACATTCCGCTCGTGTGTACGCGGCTTTAGAATTCCAATGGGCAGCCAGGGATGGGGGCTTTAACACTACAGCTCAGCCCCCTGTTTTTATGCCCCCCTCACCCAGGCGCCAGTGTGAAAAAGCCCTTGGAGAGATTTCCTATGACAGTGACAATGCAAGATCTCCAGCACCAATTCATGCAGACATAACATGTTTTGCCTGGAGTTAGAAAAATCTATATGCCATTAAAAAGCTATAAAAAAAAAAAAGCTAAAACTGCTATAAAAAGCTATTATCTGAAAGTGAATGTTACAGCATGTAAGGAGAATATGTTTATGTCCAGATCTGTGTTTAGAGTCGAGTACAGTGTGCTAAAATTCAGAAACTGTCATTGCTGTGTTTTGAAATTTTAGATTCACATAGCTGTCTGCTGAGTGTCTCCAGTGCTGGAGATATTCCCAGTGTGCCTTGCAGAGCCGTGCGTTTAACCCTTAGTGCACCCCTAATGTCAGCGTTTGGTTTACCAAAAATGCATTGCTTGCCAAAGTTCAGAAGTTTTGTGGCATCGGCCATTTTTAGATAGACAACAGACTATGGAAAATGATGGCTTGTGACTTTTTTTTTCACTAAAGTCTTTAACCACTTCAGCTCTGGAAAGGATTTACCCACTTCCTGACCAGGCCCATTTTTTGCGATACGGCACTGCGTCGTTTGCGACAATTGCGCGGTCGCGCGACGCTGTACCCAAAAAAAAAATTGACGTCCTTTTTTCCCCACAAATAGTATTTAACCACCACTGCAGTTTTTATTTTTGCGCTATAAACCAAAAAAGGAGTGACAATTTTGAAAAAAAAACAAATATTTTTTTTTACTTTCTGCTATAATACATCTCCTAAAAAATATCTAAAAAAAACAAATGTATTTATTTATATTTCTTCTACATATTTTGGGTAATAAAAATCGCAATAGGCGTATATTGATTGGTTTGCGCAAAAGTTATCACGTTTAAAAACTATAGGATAGATTTAGGGACTTTTTTTTTTTAATTGTTTTCACTGGTAATGGCGGCAATCTGTGATTTTTAGCAGGACTGCGACAAATCTGACCCCAAATGACACTTTTTTTGGGGACCAGTGACATTAGTACATTGATCAGTGCTATAAAAAATCATTGATCAATGTATAAATGTCACTGACAGGGAAGGGGTTAACAGTAGGGGGCGATCAAGGGTTAACTGTGTTCCCTGTGTGTGTTCTAACTGTAGCTGGGACGGGCTGCCTGGAACAGCAGATCTCCATCATGTCCCCTGTCAGAACGGGATTCCGCCTTGTATACATAGGCAGATCCCCGTTCTGTCTCTGTATACCGCGAACGCGCCCGCTATATCACATGCACGGACTGACGTACACCTATGGCGATTTGCGCTATCCAACCACCTTGCTGCAGTATAACTGTGGCGGATGGCCTGGAAGCGGTTAAAGTCCATAAAGTCTTTAAAATAAAAACCAATGTAATGACAATCAAAGTTCCACCAAGGATAAGTGTGATCTTATAGGATCGGGATGGTCTTTGAAATCACTACAGTTCACCAAGAAAGGGGATAACCTAGTGCGATGTGCTTTGCTCCTCCATCAACTGGGAAACTGCAAAATACAAATAGAACTCCTAGTGCAACACCATTTATTGTATAGAGGTAAAAAGTAACAAAATACACTAAACACTCGCATGGTGTTCTTTAACCACTTGCCGACCAGCCGCCGTCATTATACTGTAGCAGGTCGGCTCGTTCCCGCAAATTGCCGTAGATGTACGTCGGCTCCTTTAAGAGCCACAGCAGGCGCGCACACCCGCTGCGCGGCGGGGGGACCCGATGCGCGTGGCCGCCGGCCAAGAGAGCCAAAACAGGGATCTGTCAATGTAAACAGATAGATCCCCGTTCTGACAGGGGAGGAGAGAGAGATCTGCTGTTCCTAGTGATTAGGAACAGCGATCTCTCTCCTCCTCCAGTCAGTCCCCCCCCCCACAGTTAGAAACACCTCCCAGGGAACACATTTAACCCCTTGTTCGCCCCCTAGTGTTAACCTCTTCCCTGCCAGTGTCATTTATACAGTAATCAGTGCATTTTTATAGCACTAATCGCTGTATAAATGTCAATGGTTCCAAAAAAGTGTCAAAAAGTGTCCGATCTGTCCGCTGCAACGTCGCAGTCCTGCTAAAAATTGCAGATCATTGCCATTACTAGTAAAAAAAAAAATTTATAAAAATGCCATAAATCTATCCCCTATTTTGTAGATGCTATAACTTTTACGCAAACCAATCAATATACGCTTATTGCGATTTTTTTGTTTGTTTAAAAAAATATGTAGAAGAATACGTATTGGCCTAAACTGATGAAGAATTAATTTTTTTTTTTAATCTGGGGATATTTATTGTAGCAAAAAGGAAAAAATATTGTTTGTTTTTTTTTCAAAATTGTCGCTATTTTTTTGTTTATAGCACAAAAAATAAAAACCGCAGAGGTGATCAAATACCACCAAAGAAAACGTCTATTTGTGGGAAAAAAAGGACGTCAATTTTGTTTCGGTACAACATCGCACGACCGCGCAATTGTCAGTTAAAGCGGGGCAGTGCCGTATCGCAAAAAATGGCCTGGTCATTAAGGGGGAAATCTTCCGGTCTGTATTAAGTGGTTAAACAAAAGCGTCTGTATTAAGTTGTAGTATCTCTCCAGCATACAGGGCTCCAGGCTGGATCCAGGGGGAGCGGTGGTGGATCATCTCTGTATAATAGCGTGCATCCGCCGACAAGCTGCATGTGAGCCGCCCGCTCACAGCAGAGATCCTCCGATGATAGGGAAACCCGGTCCGACTGCTGCGGTCACCTGATGCACGAGCAGGAACCACTGATGAGAGACACTGAGGGTTGCTTTGACAACGCGTTTCAGAGGGCGTGGCCTCCTTTTTCAGGTCTGCCATGTGTTCTCAGAAGAGCCCTTAAATAGTGTTAATCCTGGGATTGATAACCCCTTCATTATCAAGTAATAGGCTTCCACAGGGAACACAGCCTAATCAACGATCGTAATGCACATTAGGTTTCATAAACCCCCTTCTAAGATCTGTGCTAAAGACGATAATCGTGCCACAAACCTATCTTGTAAAGCAGTGTTTCTCAAACTTTTTTGGCAAAAAGATCTAACAATGTTCACGGAACACCTCTACATTGTAGTTCGTAGGTTCCTAACTTGTTTATTTTGTTGAGCCACGAGATTTTCAAAGTATTCCTTTGCTTTGTCCTTTACATCTAGGTGTTTTGTTTCCAAGTGTCTCTTCAATCTGCTGGGAACAAGCAGCTTGTTCCACAAAACTGTGCTGCAGATCAGACAGAATGGCAATTGAACATCTTCAGATCCCAAAGTGTAGAAACCATATTCGATCGTAATCTGCTTTGTACGTTTGCTTGCTTCCTTGCTTTTCATTTAACAGTTTCTATTTCAGAGTTCCAGACTTGATTAAATATTTCTCCACTGCTAAACAATGAACAAACTTTATTTATAAGCATCAAAGTTGGAATGGAACGGTCTCTATTATTTTAATATAATTAGAGTGACAGAATTCTCGTACAAGTCTCGCGCTATGAAAGGAACCAATAAATGACAGACTGCCAGAGATTGCGTTTTTATACATGTTATTTTTTTAACGTTTGCGACATTGACTTACCATTTAATTTTTCGATGTGTTCAAGGTTTCAAAACAATAGCAATTTTAAATATTTTTCAAAACTCCCACAACACACCGGCACACAGTTTCTGAATCACTGTTGTAAAGTAACTATATGATAACAAACATATTTTAAAACCTGTTTAATATTTTTCAAAATATTTTTAAAAAATGTCTTTTTTATATATTGATAAATTTTCTTTCTAAAAAATACTCTAAAATATATCACCCTGCTACAAGAGGAGAACATTTATTTTAAAATTGTATATGTATATATATATATATATATATATATATATATATATATATATATATATATATATATATATATATATATATATGTATGTATACATATTGTATAAAACTCTTAAAATAACTGTTTAACAGTATAAATTTTTTCTATCTTACCAATTACACCACAACATTTTTTTTTTAGGGAAATATATTATAATATATATATATATATACACACACATACATATATATATGTATGTATGTGTGTGTGTGTGTGTGTGTGTGTGTATAAATATATATATATATAATATATTTCTCTAAAAAAAATGTTGTTTGGTGTAATTGTTAAGTTATGTTAAGTTTTATGAGAGAGAGAGAGAGAGAGAGAGAGAGAGAGAGAGAGAGAGAGAGAGAGAGAGAGAGAGAGAGAGAGAGAGAGAGAGAGAGAGAGAGAGAGAGAGAGAGAGAGAGAGAGAGAGAGAGAGAGAGAGAGAGAGAGAGAGAGAGAGAGAGAGAGAGAGAGAGAGAGAGAGAGAGAGAGAGAGAGAGAGAGAGAGAGAGTATTACTATTATTATAATGAAATAAAGTAATGGGATGGAAAAAAATGTTTTCACTTACAAAATGTGGTAGACATGACTGATTGCCATTTATGGCAAAGCATTTTGCTTTAAATCCAACAGAATGTGTTGGCAAAATCAGATTAAAGCGGAACCTTCAGTCATTTTTTTCAACTTTCCATCTATTAAATCTTCTGCCCTTGGATAGTAAAACATTTTTTTTCTGCCAGTAAATACCTTATACAGCCCACTTCCTGTTTCTTGTCTGGTCATTAGCCTAGACTTATGACATCATGCACAGCTCTCTCTCTCTCATTCTTGTGAGAGTTTGCCAGGAAGGGAGGAGGGGTGAGTCATAAGAGGGCCAATGAGAGCTGCAGAGCTGGAGGTGTGTGTCTGTGTAAAGCCAGGAAGTGAACGGGCAGCAGCTTCAGCTGACCACAGTTAAAATGGCTGTCGCCAGACTTGGTGGAGGGAGATTTCTGCAGCATATTTGGCAAGTACAGAATCACAGTTTATATAAAATAATATGCAAAGTGGTTGGAGGGAAGCTTCAGAATGGCAAAGATGTTTTTATTACAAATTATGTGAGCAGACTGCAGTTCCTTCTTTAAGTTATAATAAACTTTATTATACAGATCAAGTGTAGATCAAATATACAAGTAGCTAATATTGGCATTTGCCTGTTTTATGTTCCTTTGTGACAAATACCATACAGCAGTTATTAGGGGAATATTTTGGTTTATGAAAGTCTGGGCAATGTCAGTTATCCTCAGTTACCCTCCTTGCTGGTTTATGAGGAAAGCTGTACAAAGAAACAAAAAAAAACACAGACTTTTTGTCTATGAAGGACAATGAGTTATATTCAGCCATTAATGTGATTTGTTTTATATACACATTAGTCAGAGACGGGAATGAATTCCAGCAAAAAAAGATACGCAATTTGTTATGGTTAAATACTTACATAGGCCTATTTAATGTGAAAGTACGGGTAATGTGCATAGCTTCCAACTGTCCCTGATTTGGAGCTCTGTCCCTCTGTCCCTCATTCCTCCTCATTTGTCCCTCATTTTGGTCTGATCCATATAGATGTATATAAAATGCACTTTATATCTATATAAAAATGTTTTCCAGTGCTAAACCTTTCATCTGATTCCTAAATTGCTGCATTTGTAAATTTCAAAAGCCAATATAAAGGAATAGTAGTGGTTAAAAAAAAGCACTTGTGGGTTTAACCAATTTTGTTTTTTTGTACAATTCTCCTTTAAGGAGGTGTGGCAGGGGGTGTGTCCTATGCCTGCATACTTTTGCTGATAGGTGTCCCTCATTCCCATCTCAAAAAATTTGGGAGGTGTGTAATGTGTACAAAGTGTAGCAACCCCATGACAAGCAGATTTCAACTTTATCACCTGACTACAGTAAATTGAAATGTTTGAGCGTAGTCACTACCTTTGTTAGGGCTTGTCCACACCATATCCATTGTCCTGCATGCTGTGTAGATATCGCACTAATACTAGTCTACTGATCAGTGCATTGCTTTGCATATAGAGAACTAAAATCAGAATGGACCTATAACTTTAAAGTAGAATTATGCGTTTGGGGACACGCACCCGTGCATGCACCAGCACGCCTGTCCAATTGGGACCAGCTACATACAATCCAATGAGAATGAAGGAATGCATTCCCCAACACTGGTGCAACCTGCCCTCCTGAAACTTTTCCAAGTAGTAAATTACAGATTTATTAGGTATCTACAGTGGTTTTAGAAAATAATCACCCCCCTATAATATAATAACATTTTGTTGCTTTGCAGCCTGAAATGAAGACAGACACAGTTTTTGTTTTATCCAGCTGTATTTACTCAGTGCGACTTATAACATCCAAGATATAACACCAATATATCAGAAAAAATGAAAAAATTCAAAACAGAACCACTGAGTTAGAAAAAGGATCACCCTTCTTATGTCAGTATTTTGTGTAACCACTTTTTCCTTTCATTCCAGCCTTTAATCTGTTGGGATTTGTCTCTTCTAACTTTGCATATCTAGACTTTGCAATATTTGCCCACTCCTCTTTGCAGAACTGCTCAGGTTCAGTTCAATTTGATGGTGACCGTTTGTGGACTGCAGTCTTCAAGTCATTCCACAGATTTTCAATGGGGTTTAAGTCTGGGCTTTGACTAGGTCATGCAAGGACATTCACCTTTTTCTCCTTCAACCACTGTGTGGTCATTTTTGCTGTCATTGTCATGGGTCATTGTTATGTTGGAAGGTAAACCTTCTTTGGGGGAGGCCCATCCATTGTGGACGCACGTGCGCTGCCCCCCCTCATCCATGCCGCCGTCCTCCCTATCAATGCGCGCGGCCCCTTTCAGGACGCCGGGCGCATGAATTCCTATGGTGGGGGGGGGGGTGCTCAGGGGTGTGTTTTTTGAAGCAATGATCAGAGCCAGAGGCTCTAATAGCTTCAAGATAGGGTGGGCTTGGGGAGCAGAGCATTGCGTCCAGAGCCCGCGCAGGTGCATTGCAACAGCGAATAAATATTCGCTGTTGCAACACTGATCCTCCCCCGGGCCAATTGGGAAGCAGGTCCGATACCCGTCACCCGATTGCCTGAAAGGACAGGTGATCCTATTGGACACCTAGGGTGATGGAAGCGAGGAGGAGGGAGTAGGAGAAGACACAGGAGCCACTACCCAATGCCTCCGATCCCTGCCGCAGCCTCATGTCCGCCGATGCCCCGATCCCCGCCGCTCCTTGATGTCCGCCGCTACCCGATCCCCACCGCTGCCTGATGCCCGCCGCCTAGATAGGGTAAGTGGACCTGCAGACAGCGAGCGGGGGGGGGGCGGTCTTTGAGGTGCCATGGGTGGGGGGAGGTGGCTGCCTGATGCCCGCCGCCTAGATAGGGTAAGTGCCATGGCTGGGGGGGGGAGTTGTTTGCCGTCCCCCCAAACAAAAAAACACGAGCCGTCACAGTTTCTTCCCATTGACAACTTTCTGGCAGAGGGCAGCAGATTTTCTTTATGAATTTGATGGTATTTTGCCCCATCCATGTTTCTTCTATCCTGACAAGTGCTCCAGTCCCTGCTGCAGAAAAAAATAAAAAACCTGTCGGAAAATTACCACCTCCATGCTTTACTGTAGGAATGGTATTATTTGGATGGTGGGCTTAGTTTATTTAAGCACAGTCAGAATTTTTAAACCCTGATGAGGGGGGAGTGTGTTTGGCCCCCCGAAACACATTTATTTTTTTTCAGCTATAAATCAAGTTTACCATTAAATTACCTTGAACTCCTGAAAGTTTCTTAGGTGCTCTCAGTGGATTGTATGTATGTGGATTCTCAGCTCTTTGTCCTTTCCTTGTTCCTGGTGGTGGTCCCTATCGTGTGGAGTGCTGAGCCATTGTAACCAGTGACAATTTCAGTGATCCCAATAGACGTGAATAGGACTGTCTGCATGGAGATTTATGGAACACCTCTGCATCCTGTGCGGGCAGAGAAGGCCCTTTGCACAGGTGTGCGAATAGGTATGTAAATGAGGCCTAAACAGTTAGTTTGAGCCAAGCTGGCCCAAATTAACTATTTCCTTTTACATAATGATGCCGCCACTCCTGTAATATACTGTAGTAGCATTAGCTACATACAGTTATCAGCGCCGTCACTGTGATGATGTCATGATTTCCACCTTGACCAATCAGAGGAATCCTTGCAATCACTGATAAAAATACAAGGCTTCTCTTAACCGCTTGCCGACCAGTCGCCATAGTTGTACTGCGGCAACATGGCTCGGCTGCGCGAATCGCCGTTATGTTACGTCGCTTCTTCTGGTGGCCACTAGGGACGCGTGCGCGCCGCTGCTCACCTCCGGAGCCAATGCGAGTGCCTGGCGGTCTCGATGACCGCCGGGCTCCCGCAATCGCTCGTGACACTTCGAGAACCGGATCTCTGTGTGTAAACACAGAGATCCCGGTTCTCTGAGGGGAGAAGTGACAGATCGTCTGTTCATACAGAGTATGAACAGCGATCTGTCATCTCCCCTAGTCAGTCCCACCTTGTATTTTTATCAGTGATTGTAAGGATTCCTCTGATTGGTCAAGGTGGAAATCATAACGTCATCACAGCGCTGCTCGCTGTATGTAGCTAATGCTACTACAGTATATTAGAGGGAACACAGTGGCTACATCATTATGTAAAAGGAAATAGTTAATTTGGGCCAGCTTGGCTCAAACTAACTGTTTAGGCCTCATTTACATACCTATCCGCATGCCTGTGCAAAGGGCCATCCCTGCCCGCACGGGATGCAGAGGTGTTCCGTCTTTAGTTAAAACACACACTAGGGAATACAGTTAACCCCTTGATCGCCCCCTAGTGTTTAACCCCTTCCCTGCCAGTGACATTTTTACAGTAATCCATGCATTTTTATAGCACTGATTGCTGTATAAATGCCAATGAAACCAAAAATGTGTCAAAATTGTCCGATGTGTCCGCCATAATGTCGCAGTCCCGATAAAAAAATCGCAGATCGCCGACATTACTAGTAAAAAAAAAATAATAATAAAAATGCTATCAATCTATCCCCTATTTTGTAGACACTGTAACTTTTTCTCAAACCAATCAATATACACTTATTGCAATTTTTATTACCAAAAATATGAAGAATACATATCGGCCTAAACTGAGAATTTGCTTTTAAAAAAAAAATGGGGATATTTATTATAGCAAAAAGTACAAAATATTATGTTTTTTTTTTCAAAATTGACGCTTTTTTTGTTTATAGCGCAAAAAATAAAAACCGCAGAGGCGTTCAAATACCACCAAAAGAAAGCTCTATTTGTGGGGAAAAAAGGACGTCAATTTTGTTTGGGTACAACGTCGCACGACCGCGCAATTGTCAGTTAAAGAGACGCAGTGCCGAATCGCAAAAAAATGGCCCGGTCATTCAGCAGCCAAATCTTCCGGGGCTGAAGCAGTTAAATGAGATGCATTAGGAAATCACCAGAACTGCTGCCAGAACACATCACCCGCATACTGTATGAGGCTAATTCTATAACAGAATCCTACAGTGTACACAATGGCCACATAGTTATGTAAAGAAAATAGTTCATTTGGACCAGCTTGGTGCAAACAAAGTATTTCAAGTCATAGTAAAGCTGGAATTCTACTTTGAGGCCTTGTTCACACCAGCGATCAGTGGGTGGTAAAAGCAGGTGGTTGAGCTGCCATCCTCCCCAACTACCCACCTAAAATATAGCCTGCAACTGCTCAGGGTTGTACACATGCTGAGACAATAATTATATACCCTGTTGCAGAGGCATAACTAGAACCTTAAGGGCCCTGGTGCAAGAAACCATGAAGAGCCCCCCTGACCCAGTCCCGGGGCCTTTGCCACTGGTCCCTTCCCTCTGTGCCCAGGGCCCTTACCACTGATCCTGGGACCCATTACTCATGTCGTGGGGCTCTTTATTATGGTCCCACAGTGGGACCCTTTCACATGTTTTCTTGCCATCTTGAGGACCCCCCCCCCCCCGCAGTGGCGGAAAGCCAGGACCCAGTTGCAAGTGCGACCTTTGCAACCATGGTAGTGCCACCACTGCCCTGTCACTTTCAGCAGGCGGTAACACTGTCACTTCACTTGAATGGGTCCACACTTCATCAGTAAGTCAAAGGATTAGATTGCAGTTGCCGCACAGTATTTACATACAAATTCCCAATTTGGCTGTCAAAAAAAAAGGGGGCATTCAGGAAATGGCAGTATCACCTCCAGAATGGCTGGCAGCTGTTACTCTACTGCTCCCTGCTAAAAAGCAATCTACCACAGATTGGCTGCATGCTGGGGTTTGTGAGCGGACACAGGGGGGCATGGGGAGGAGGTGAGCTGCTCTAGCCTCTTCTCCTCTTCCATTCTATAGAGCGAGCGGGCGAGCTCTGCTGGCTGGGCACTGAGCACATCTCAGCTGCAGTGCAGCGCACATTGACAGGTGGAGTGTAGTGTCTCAAAATGTTCAGGCACTGGGCTCCGCTGTGGGATTCAGCATGAATTCAAAGGACACCGGGATTTACTTGAAATCCTGGGACGGTCCCGGAAAATCTGGGATGGTTGGGAGGCATTACACTCTATCACATCAAAGTTTTTCAAATGTAAAGTGAACTTTGTTTTAGTAAAGTGGAATAAAATATTAATTGGTCAAAATTTTTTATATTTTTTTGCAATGAATACAAGACTTCTTTTGATTGGCAAGGGTAAGAACGTGATGTCATCCTCCTGTCTTTCCATGTTGACCAATCAGAAGGGTTCATAAGAAAAAAATAACCCCACAGAGGTGGCATCTGCATAATTAGCCAAGCTAAAGTACATTTATAAAGTAACCATATTCCTGGAGTTCTTCTTTAAAGTTGAACTGCAGATATAAAAGACAGATGTTAATGCAGCTCTGTATTCATACATTGAATGTGTTTTTTTTTTTTTTTTTCCATGGGGGGGGGGGGGGGGGTGATGGCTGCTGTCGGTCACCTGTCAGACACTGATGTTGGACAAGAAGGCCTGGCTCGCAGTCTCATCTCTAAAGGTGTTCTATTAGGTTGAGGTCAGGACTCTGTGCAGACCAGTGAAGTTCCTCCACCCCAAACTCGCTCATCCATGTCTTTATGGACCTTGCTTTGGGCACTGGTCCAAATCATTTGGTGGAGGGGGGATTATGATGTGGGGTTGTTTTTCAGGGTTTGGGCTTGGCCCCTTAGTTCCAGTGAAGGGAACCCTTATGCCCCATACACACGATCGGATTATCCGACAACAAATGTAGGATGTAAGCTTGTTGGCGGAGCTTGTTGGTGTGTACGCTCCATCTAACATTTTTTGTCGGACTTTCCGCCAACAAATGTTGGCTAGCAGGTTCTCAAATTTTTCGCCAACAAATGTTTGTTGTCGGAAAGTCCGAACGTGTGTACGCAAGTCCGTTGCACAAAAGTCCATGCATGCTCGGAATCAAGTACAAGCCGGAAGCGCTCGGTCTTGTAAAACTAGCGTTTGTAATGGAGATATCACGTACGTCTTATACGTAACCACGTTCGTAATTGTTGGCCAATATTTGTGTGACTGTGTGTATGCAAGACAAGTTGGAGCCAACAACCTTCTAACAAAATTCCATGGTTTTGTTGTCGAAAATTCCGATCGTGTGTACGGGGCATTAAGGTGTCAGCATATCAAGACATTTTGGACAATTTCATGCTCCCAACATTGTGGGAACAGTTTGGGGATGGCCCTTCCTGTTCCAACATGACTGCGCACCAGTACACAAAGCAAGGTCCATAGAGACATGGATGAGCGAGTTTGGGGTGGAGACACTTGACTGGCCTGCACAGAGTGCTGACCTCAACCCGATAGAACACCTTTGGGATTAATTAGAGTGGAGACTATGAGCCAGGCCTTCTCATCCAACATCAGTGCCCGACCTCACAAATGGGCTTCTGGAAGAATGGTCAGACATACCCATAGACACACTCCTAAACCTTGTGGACGGCCTTCCCAGAGGAGTTGAAGTTGTTATAGCTGCAAAGGGTGGGCCAACTCAATATTGAACCCTACGGACTAAGACTGGGATGCCATTAATGTTCATGTGTGTGTAAAGACGGGCGTCCCAATACTTTTGACAATATAGTGCATAAAGGTAGGCACGGGTAGCGTTCTCTTGATTTACCGTGTATCTTCGTCACTTTTCAAAGAAAAATAGAGTTAACTGAAGCCAGTTTGTAGCAATTTATCCCCGCCAAAAGAACGATAAAACATTTTACAAGCTGGCATTGCTTTATGTGCCGGTAGTATAAGAAGTTCAATGACAGTATTGTACAGCATTGGTCTGTAACAGACAACAGCATGAATATAGAACTGACAGAAATAAAAAACTGATTTCCTTCCGTTCAGCAGACAGTTGCCTCTCATGTCTGCTTTGATCAGCCTTCTCCCTGGCATTTCATCAAACAACTTAAGTGGAAGTAGGAAGGATGTTTAGTTCTGTTTGATTACAGATCTGCTATTCTATGAGCAATTTCCGCCTTGGTATCATTTAATTTGCTTGGAAACCCTGTAGTATGCCAGTAGAACACCAAGGTCAAGGGCAAAGAATTCATTTAAAATGTGTTTGTGAACTTTACTTTTTTTTGGAATGTATAGGTTTAGGTCTTAGACGCTTTCTGTTTTAGATTTACAGAATATGAGCAAATTTTGAATAGATTTCATTTGTATTAATTATAAAGCATTGATGAAGACATGCTGGTAGGTTAAGTGGCTCCTGTCTAAATTGTCCCTAGTATGTATGAATGTGAGTTAGGGACCTTAGATTGTAAGCTCCTTGAGGGTAGGGACTGATGTGAATGTACAATGTATATGTAAAGCGCTGCATAAATTGACGGCGCTATATAAATACCTGAAATAAATAAATAAATATTGTCTCATTTAGCACTCAAAGGATTATGCAAATGTATTAAAGCATTTGCACAGCGATCAGGAGTAATTCTCATATTTTGTCTAATATGTTTTTTTCCTATGATTGTTAGCTTCACCTAGTGGTCATAATGTGTTATTTTCCTGATTGAGGTATTTCGGGAAAATATCCCAGTATGGCCACTAGACAGAGCTGCTGATCATAGGAATTAATATTACATATTAATCTTACTAAACTCAGGTTGAACTGGATGGACTGGTGTCTTTATTCAACCTTACTAACTATGTAACTAATCAAAATATAGGGATTACAGTAAAACCTTGGATTGCGAGCATAATTCATTCTGGAAACATGCTTGTAATCCAAAGCACTTGTATATCAAAGCGAGTTTCCCCATAAGAAGTAATGGAAACTCAGATGATTCGTTCCACAACCATTTATTCATAAGTCCTTCAGTTTATACTCCATATAAAAAGATTATAGCAATGTGATAGGTTGTGTAACCATAAAATGTCCATCCACAAATGGAAGCCTCCACAAGGAGATTAGAAGCAAAATCCAGCAGGAGCTCCAGAGTATAAAAGAGAAGAGAGGCGCCTCCAAGTGTAGCAATATGGTTACATTTAATGAAGGTACAACATTTAGCCACTCACATGGGTGATGATTATAAGAGACACATCTAAATATACAGGCATCCGGGGTAAAGCTGTCCCCATAGACGATCCTCTGCACCGCCGTCTCTCACCGCTGTCAGTCTGCATTCGTGACCAGGAAGACTACCCTGCAGTAGAGCGATCTGAAAGCGTGGCTTGAAGAGCTCATGGAGCGCAGCGCGGAAGGGACAACGTCAATGGTGGTGCCGAGGATGGTCTATGTGGACAGCTTTACCCCGGATGCCTGCATACTTAGATGTGCCTCTTTTAATCATCAACCATGTGAGTTGCTAAATGTTGTAACTTCATTAAATGTAACCATATTGCTACACTTAGAGGCGCCTCTCTTCTCTCTTATACTCAGTTGTGACATGACACTATTTGTATATTAAGACCAGGCTTGTTTATCAAGTCAACATTAAAACGAAATTTGCTTGTCTTGCAAAACGCTCTCAAACCAAATTACTCTCAGTTGAAGGTTTTACTGTATTTGTGATGGCTGTGCAAATGCTTAAAACATTCGCATAGCTAATTTATAATAATATAAAGATTCAATATCAATTGAAAATGGAGGTTAGGTCAACATCATACATAAAACAATAACTAATTAGTAATAAAAATATGTATTTTTTATTGCTACAATGTTCCAATCACATAGGACAGAAGGGTCTCATGTTTCCCTCTTGTTCATGTAAAACAACAATTATCACGGCACCATGGTTGTTATGTTGTCAAGATGATTGAAGCGTATTATTTCTATTATTACATTGTAATATAGAATGAAATAGTTCAACTCACCATAATGCAGAATGTGCCACCAGATGCGTTTTGTCCCTAGCCACGTCACTTGCCACCAGATGTGTTTTGTCCCTTGCCACGTCACTGGCCACCAGATGCGTTTTGTCCCTTGCCACGTCGCCTGCCACCAGATATGGTTTGTCACCTGCCACCACATGAAGATTGTCACTGCAGTGGTGGCAGCACAGGCGTGCGCATTAGTTCATAGGCAAGCCTGAAGTAGTGGGTAGTGAGGGAGAACAGCGATGATGGGGGGACGGGCAGTGGGAGACGATCTCATCTCTCTGCTCCCCCGCCTCACCTCCAGCAGTATAGCAGCCCCGCTGTGAGCGCGGAAGAGAGGTGATGCAGGCGGCCGGTGAGAGATGATCTCATCTCTCTGCTCGCTTGACTCATCACTAACAGCGCAGCGGCCCCGCTGTGAGGGCAGAACAGCGGTGATGTGGGCAGTGAGAGATGATGATATCTCTCTGCTCGCTCTGCCGCCGCACGTCAGACAGTACAGCCTTCGCGGCCCGGGTGCAAAAAGGCCACGGTAGGGTTGCCACGTGTCCGTGATTCACACGGACAGTTCGGGTTTGGAATCATGCGTCCAGGTTTCAGACTGCCTGAAACCCGAACACATTATTCAGACCGGACTGTGGCTTCTAAATGCATCTGGATGAGAGGTGCTGACTGCCAAGGAGTGAGTGGCCTCACCATCCATCCCTGTCTGTGACTGAAGTCTCCCCCCTTCTCTCTCCTGCCTCTGAGTGAGTACAAGAGGTAATTCAGGGTTCTCAGAGCACCCCTTACATCAGAGTTCCCCTTTACACCAGAGTCCACAGTATTCCCCCATGCATCAGAGTTCTCGGTGTTCCCCCTTAAATCAGGGTTCCCAGAGCATCCCTTATGTTAAAGTTCCCAGAGTTCTCCCTTACATGAGAGTCTGCAGAGTCCCCCCTTACAGTGAAAAGGAACTCTGCTAATTCAGATGTAAAAGGGGAACTCTGTGGACTCTGATGTTTGACTTGAAGAAAAGGTGGCAACCCCAGGCCCAGTAGTGGGCCGTGGCCCGGGGGTTGATGACCCCCGCTTTAGAGAGTTTCGCAGTTACCCCACAGTGGAAATACATTTATCTGACACATAGTATTATTTTTGGGTATCCCTACAATCTAAATGTTTTCTGGATTCCCCATCTGCTTCTTGAGGACATGGATATTCCATGTTTTTTTTGCAGATACTTATTTTCCATAATCAATGTATAGATTTGTGACACAGCTTAGAAATTCATATATAGGCAATTTTTTTTACCTATGCTCTCAGGTTTTTATGTGTGTGTGCACTGCATACATCCTAGGGCAGTGATGGCGAACCTTTTTGAGCCCAAGTGCCCAAACTGCAACACAAAACCAACTTATTTATTTCAAAGTGCCAACACTGCAATTAAACCTGAATACCAAGGTTTTAGGAAAAGCAAGGTGTGCTGTGCCTCTGGTGACACCGCTCTGCTGGGTCTGGAAGCCAAAAAACATACTAAAAAGGGGGGCGCTTAGAAAAAGCATTTATTTATGCAAAGGACAATTTGCATGGTAAGCCAGGTGCATAGGCAGGTGGAAGAGCAATGTGATAAGCAATGGGAGCTTGAAGGAAACTCACATAGATGTAGAAAAGCACAAAACCGCCAGGTCAGGCGAAAGGCTGGCTCAAAAATCCTGGATCTCCTGTGGGAGAACGAAGGACTCCAATGGGCCTCGGGAGTTGGTGCATGCCGGAAGGACCCGGACTCTCTGGGTCTCCTGGAAGGTGTTTGGAGAGCCCAAGGGTAACCGATGGGATGGACGAAGCAGGTGCCTGCTGGAAGCTCAAAGCCGGCTGTGTGTGTAGAAGGATCTAGGAGAGGAGTTAGGACTGCAGGTAATACAGGGTGCCGTGAAGTGACCTTGCAGCTTACGCATGCGTTTGCAAATGTGTGCTAACTAAACCCCTGTTTATAACGCATACTGTTAGACAGGTTAATTGGGTTAATAAGCAGCCTGGTTGGTGAGTTGAGCTGGGAATTTCTCTGGTTTTACCTTGTGTAGCAAGGTCCCCAGGCCTTCTTCAGTCTAATGAGAACTTCCAGGGCCAAAGACAGCTGACATCCTTCTGTATATGGTGGGTTGTGAGGCATAGTGGGTGCAAAGTAGTTAAACTTATTGGGGGCCAGACACGTCTTGAATGCAAAAGAGAGTTTATTTCTCTTAACAAACTTTTTGGGGGAGAGAGGGTTAGGGCCAGGACACCTTTAGGTAGTTGCAAGTTCAATTGGCAGACTCCGAGACTTCAACAGGAGGACAGCCATGTAGGGAAAAGCATCCAGCAAGACTCCACATCTGCATGTGCAGGAATGCTGTCTCCTATGGCAACAGTCTTTTACAGTTCCTTCACTTCCACTACAATCATTCTTGTAGTTCTTCAGCCCACTGAGCTTCACTGCCACTGAATCCCTTGAGCTCCTACAATCTTCACGGTAGTATCTTCCTCAAGCGTCACCCCCGCTTCTCTGCTGGGTCCCTAGCTTGGCACTCAAGATACCTCTCAAGCTTGACCCCACTGGGTGAAGCTTGAGAGGGGTCTATTGAGGATGGGTCTATTGTTTCTGGCTGCTGGAGAGTCTATTGATGCTGGCCACTGGGAGATCTGGTCTTGCTGCCTGGGGTCTATTGTTGCTGGAATGATATTTTGTTGCAGGGGTCCTATGTTGCTGGGGGTCTATTGTTACTGGGGGGGGGGGTATATTGCTGCTGGCTGCAGGGGATCTATTGTACTGCTTTTATTGTTATTACCAATTTCCATACAAATTACTTTAGCATAGCATGATATTAATCAAACTTGGCTCTATATTCTCTGCATGAGATGGTGCTAGGAGGTGGTTAAGGGGTGGAACCAAGAGATGTTGCTCGGAGGTGGGTAGGGGGCAGAGACAAGAAGTGAATCAGTGGGTGGGAGTTCCAGCACCTATTCTCTGAGAAAAAAAGCCCTGGTAGACACTATAACTTTGGCGCAAACCGATCAATATAAGCTTATTGCGATTTACCAAAAATATGTAGAAGAATACATATTGACCTAAACTGAGTAAGAAATTTGTTTTTTTATATATTTTTAGGGATATTTATTATAGCAAAAAGTAAATAATATTGCTTTTTTTTTTTCAAAATTGACGTTTTTTTGTTTATAGCGCAGAAAATAAAAACCGCAGAGGTGGTCAAGTACCACCAAAAGAAAGCTCTATTTGTGGAAAAAAAAAGGAGGTCAATTTTGTTTGGGTGCAACGTCGCACGACCGCGCAATTGTCAGTTAAAGTGACGCAGTGCCGAATCGCAACAAATGGCCTGGTCATTAAGGGGGAAAATCTTCCGGGGCTGAAGTGGTTAAAAGTTATTTTTAAGTTAGTAAACGGGGACATGAAACGAATATAAGGTGGGTGTTATCCCAATTTGGCTGCAAAAGTAGAAATCCACGTTAAACTATTTTCTTTTAAAAAGAAATGCATGTATTGATTTATGAATAAATGTCTAGCTTCATTTGTGTCTTGTATATTTAACTGGAGCTGCATTTTAAAATCTGTTTATTTGCTGATAGCTGTTACAGCAGCATTCATAGTTTGCATGTCAAGCTTTTTGCGTGAGAAAAAGGGGAAATAACTGATTAAATATTTTCTTTTACTTTAAAAGATACTCGTAGAGCAAACATATTTTTGCCAAAACAGAGTGACTTTTATTGTGTTTACTTCAGATATATATCCTGGCTGAAGCGGTAAAATATTAACTCTCCCTGGTTGTTATAAACACTTTAATGCCATGGACTCGCATAACCTTTACAAATATTTGGTTTCAGTCTGCCTCTAGCTTCCCTATCTATCACATTGTATATCAAGATGCTGTCTACAGCTTCATATTTGCAGATTTGTATACAACCACAATGGACAAAGTAACTATAGAAGTTTTGTACAAGTTAGAAGTTATTTTTCACCATATAAATTTGGCACATGTTTAAAAAAATAAAGTACTATTTGGTTTTAGGATCTGTGACAAATGGCCTTGGATGACCCCAGTGAAAACCATGGATCGCCCAACCAATTGTGGTGACTGTGTACCCAATCTGTTTTTTATTTAGAAATGATTAAAAAAAAGTACAGTAAAACCTTGTTTTGAGAGTAACTTGGTTTGAGAGCATTTTGCAAGACAAGAAAAATTTTGAAATAAATTTTGTCTTGATATACAAGTAGCGTCAAGTCACAACTAAGTATAAAAGAGAAGAGAGGCGCCTCTAAGTGTAGCAATACAATTACATTTAATGAAAGTACATTAAACAAGTCACATGGTTGATGATTAATCACTTCCCACCCAGCCACTGCATATGTACGGGCAGGTGGGCTCTCTCTCCTTCTGAGTGGACGTTCAGGAACGTCCCTCAGAAGGAGGGGGATCGCGCGCGCGGGCCCGCGCAGCGGCGCGATCCCGATGCGCTCGTGTCACCCAGACATGGTGCATCTCAGAACGGCAGGATGGCTCTGTGATTGGCCCTCCAGATCACATGATGGCCTTGTCCAGAGAGCCAGTTGCTAGGAAATCGGCTCTCCTCTCCTCACACAGTTGTCGGTGAGGAGAGGAGAGCGGATTGCTGCAGCCAGCTGGTGATTTTTTACAGCTTTTTACACACTGATCACCAGCATAGTAACACACAATGTCCCAAAACATATGTCCCCAAAACACATGTCCCCACATAGTAAAAACACCTGTCCCCCACATATGTCCCAGTAAAATCACATGTCCCAATGATTATCTGCACACCGTTATGTCCAGGATCACCTGCGCACATCTGTACATGATCACATGCGCACATCTGTCTGTGATGACACAAACCAATTATTATACACTTAACAGGATTTTTTTTTACCAAAGACATGTAGCAGAATACATTTTGGCTTAAATTTATGACAAAATTTGATTTTATTGGATTTCTTTTAAAATAGAATAAAGATAATTTTGTTTTTTTCCCAAATTTCCGCTCTTTTTTCGCTTATATCGCAAAAAAAAAAAAAAAACGGAGTCGTGAATAAATATAACCAAAAGAAAGCTCTATTTGTGTGAACAAAATGATAAAAAATTTCATTTGGGTACAGCATTGCATGAAAAAAACAGGGAAAAAAACTGCGCTAAGATATGTGTGAGTGAATGACTCAAATATGTGAAACTGAACAACAGATAAATGTGAAAAGCAGCAATTCTAATTATATGACACCCATATAGTAATAAAATATAAAACCCTGGTGACCCTGGATGACGTAATTCTATTACAAAACGCGTAGGGCAGAGCAGGACAACGCCCTGACGTTACCTCCGGTCACTGCTCCCATTCCAGTAGGACGGGTCTGTCCGAGCGTGTACGGCTGACACAAGGAACTTAAGGCTTATCTTACCAAGCGACTTCTGTAAGTGTGTTTTTGTCTATGCTACTGAATAAATTTTAAAGGGTTTTACACTATCGGAGTTTCCATATTTTTTACATGCTATGTAATTCCTATGAGCCGGTCCATACAAGGCAATGATCCGAGGACCCAGCAGGAGATCAGCACGGGTGATACTTTTAGAGTCACAGCTGTTATGCTTTTCATGATCCTCTGTAGAGGGGGATCATGTCTGTTTGGTAAGCAGTAACCCCTTCTATACCGGTGGTGGATCACATCTTTACGTAACATAGTGGAAGACGATCGCCTTATGTGGACGTTTTTTTGTTTTGCACGGGTGGATGATATTTGTCACTATTATTCACAGAGACCTTTTTTTTTGTTCGACCTTTACACTCATTCAATTTTTCTTTTAACTTAACCTTTTTTTTCGTAGTGATTATCAATTTATTCACTCAGTTTCATATAACTTTTTTTATATTATTTATGGTTTATACTTACAAATAAGCGCGATTCTTGGGTTTTTATACAGCATTGCATGACCGCGCAATTGTCATTGAAAATGCGAGAGCGCTGAAAGCTGAAAATTGGCCTGGCAAGGAAGGGGGCGGAAGTGCCCAGTATTGATGTGGTTAAAAGAGGCACATCTAAGTATGCAGGCATCCGGGGTAAAGCTGTCCACATAGACCATCCCCCGCACCGCCATTGACGTTGTCCTTTCCATTCGGCAGCCAGAATCCTGACTAGGTCTGGTACAAGTGATCTTATTACTCCTATCCCTGAGTCCTTGCACTGGTCCAGTTTTGCTTTGAATTTAAAATCCTCATGTTCACCTATAAGGTTCCGCTCAGCTTGGCACCCCATTATCTATCTAAGGCTGAGCTTTTATCACCCTACTCCCCCCCCCCTTTGTACCCTTCGCTCCTCTAATACTGGTCTTCTGTGTGTTCCTCAAACCCACCTACACCCTATAAGGAAAGGACCTTCTTAATGCCCTGAAACTCCGGAATTCTCATCCCAAAACATCTGAGTTGCTTTCTTTATCTACTTAAAGCGTAGTTCCACCCAAAAGTGGAAGTTCCGCTTTAAAGACTACTCACTCCCTTACATGCCACATTTGGCATGTCATTTTTTTGGGGGAGGGGAATGGGTACCTAGTTTTGACAGGAACCCAGCTCCCACTTCTGCTCTCGCCACCTAGGCGATTTGAGTGGAAGTTCTCCTCTCCTCTTCCCTCCCTGCAATCTTCTGGGTCACAGGTCACAGAAGATTGCCTGGCCATTGAGGAGGCGCAGTGCGACTCACGCATGCGCAGTTCGCACCCGGCTGTGAAGCCGCAAGCTATCACAGCCGGGTGCCCACACTTGTGATGCCGTCACCAGGGAGAGGCGGGGGAGAGGGCCGAGGCTTCAACGGCCGCATTGCAGGTGAATGTGTGTTTATTAAAAGTCACCAGCAACACTTTTTGTAGCTGCTGACTTTTAATAAACACAAAAATTACTGAAACTCCGCTTTGAGGTCCACCCTATACCAGTTTTACTGCTACAGGGCGGCACCTCTGCGCTGGATCATGTATATATACAGTATCTCACAAAAGGGAGTACACCCCTCACATTTTTGTAAATATTTTCTTCTATCTTTTCATGTGACAACACTGAAGAAATGACACTTTGCTACAATGTAAAGTAGTGAGTGTACAGCTTGTATAACAGTGTAAATTTGCTGTCCCCTCAAAATAACTCAACACACAGCCATTAATGTCTAAACCGCTGGAAACAAAAGTGAGTACACCCCTAAGTAAAAATGTCCAAATTGGGTCCAATTAGTCATTTTCCCTCCCTGGTGTCATGTGATTCGTTAGTGTCACAAGGTGTGAATGATGAGCAGGTATGTTAAATTTGGTGTTATCGCTCTCACTCTCTCATACTGGTTACTGGAAGTTCAACATGGCACCTCATGGCAAAGAACTCTCTGAGGATCTGAAAAAAAGAATTGTTGCTCTACATAAACATGGCCTAGTCTATAAGAAGATTGCCAAGACACTGAAACTGAGCTGCAGCATGGTGGCCAAGACCATACAGCGGTTTAACAGGACAGGTTCCACTCAGAACAGGCCTCGCTATGGTCCACCAAAGAAGTTGAGTGAACGTGCTCAGTGTCATATCCAGTGGTTGTCTTTGGGAAATAGACGTATGAGTGCTGCCAGCATTGCTGCAGAAGTTGAAGGGGTGGGGACGGGGGTCAGCCTGTCAGTGCTCAGACCATACGCCGCACACTGCATCAAATTGGTCTGCATGGCTGTCATCCCAGAAGGAAGCCTCTTCTGAAGGTGATGCACATGAAAGTCCGCAAACAGTTTGCTGCAGACAAGCAGACTAAGGACATGGATTACTGGAACCATGTCCTGTGGTCTGATGAGACCAAGATACACTTATTTGGTTCGGATGGTGTCAAGCGTGTGTGGCGGCAACCAGTTGAGGAGTACAAAGACAAGTGTGTCTTGCCTACAGTCAAGCATGGTGGTGGGAGTGTCATGGTCTGGGGCTGCATGAGTGCTGCCAGCACTGGGGAGCTACAGTTCATTGAGGGAACCATGAATGCCAACATGTACTGTGACATACTGAAGCAGAGCATGATCCCCTCCTTTCGGAGACTGGGCCGCAGGGCAGTATTCCAACATGATAACGACCCCAAACACACCTCCAAGACGACCACTGCCTTGCTAAAGAAGCTGAGGGTAAAGGTGATGGACTGGCCAAGTATGTCTCCAGACCTAAACCCTATTAAGCATCTGTGGGGCATTCTCAAATGGAAGGTGGAGGAGTGCAAGGTCTCCAACATCCACCAGCTCCGTGATGTCATCATGGAGGAGGGGAAGGAGACTCCAGTGGCAACCTGTGAAGCTCTGGTGAACTCCATGTCCAAGAGGGTTAAGGCAGTGGTGGAAAATAATGGTGGTCACACAAAATATTGACACTTTGGGCCCAATTTGGACATTTTCACTTAGGGGTGTACTTACTTTTGTTGCCAGTGGTTTAGACATTAATGGCTGTGTGTTTTGAGTTATTTTGAGGGGACAGCAAATTTTCACTGTTATACAAGCTGTACACTCACTACATTACATTGTAGCAAAGTGTAATTTCTTCAGTGTTGTCACATGAAAGGATACAACAAATATTATAAAAATGTGAGGGGTGTACTCACTTTTGGGAGATACTGTATGTGATTCGGCTCTTCCGGGTAGGGGGAATGCATGCACTCCACAGGCAGCTCGCTCCCGCTGTGGGTACCCCAGACTCGATGTCCGCTATCGCTGCTGATCATTGAGCAGAGAGGCAGAACGGCGGTCTGCCTATGTAAAACAAGGCCGATTGTCGTTCTGACAGGAAGGACAGCATGGAACCTGTGTCTTTGCAAAGCAGGGACATGGATCCCTGCCTTTCCCTAGTAAAAGCACCTCCCACAGTGTAGTAAAACACTGGCTAGGCACATAGTTAACCCTTTGATTGCCCCTGATGTTAACCCCTCACTGCCAGTGTCATTAGTAAAGTGACCAGTGCATATTTTTAGCACTGATCACTGTATTAGTGTCGCTGGTCCTCAAAAAGTGTCAAATGTGTCAGTTAGTGTCAGAATGTTTGCCACAATATCACAGTCCCGCTATAAGTCACTGATCGCCGTCATTACTAGTAAAAAAGTAAATAAAAATAAATAAAAATATCCCACAGTTTGTAGGCTTATTGTTTTTTTTTCTACCAATAAATATGTAGCAGAATACATATTGGCCTAAATGTTTGAAAAAATTTGATTTTTTTTTTTAAATTTTATTGGATATGTTTTATAGTAGAAAGTTAAAAAAATGTTTTTCGAAATTTCCAGCACTTGTTTGTTTATAGCGCATAAAATAAAAACCGCAGAGGTGATCACCGCAGAGGTGACCACCGAAAGAAAGCTCTATTTGTGACAAGAAAAGGACATACGTTTTATTTGGGTACAGAGTCGCAGGACCGTTATATTGTCAGGTATTTGAATTTCCTTACATCAGTTGTTACTATTGATGTTTTTTTTTTTTCCTATGTTGTCCTTCAGTAAATAACTAATTGATGATATACATCATTACGCTTACTTGTACTTACATTTCTCTTTTTTCGTTCTGTAATGTACTGTCTAATACGTGATCTTAATAAACCTAAAAAAAACCGCAATGCCATATACCAAAAAATGGCCGGCTTCATCCTTTGACTCCCAAATTTGATCTTTTCCTGACTTTCTCAAAACTTTGTCAGTCCCAAAACTACTGTACCTTTGCTCACAGCTTTCTAATACTTTTATTTTTCTTTTCCATCATGCTTTCCTTTATTTTTGCTTTCCTCTTACATTATGCTTTCCTTCCCTATAATGTAAAAGTATTTGACTGGCCATTTAAAGGGCATTCTCTCCATTGCTTCTCTTATTTTGCATCTTTGCTTTTGTCATGTTTTAATGTGTTTTCTTTAGGAGTGTTTAAACATTATATAATATACACCCCCGTAAAGCCAAGGAAAGAATATTACAGTTTACAGCAGAATTCTAGTCAGCTGGTACTCAGAACTTCTAGAAATAGGACCATAGAATTGTAATTGGATACAGTGCTGTCAAAGTAATCAGTGTATATATATATAAATATATATATATATATATATATATATATATATATATATATATATATATATATATATATATATATATATATATATATATATATATACTTTCTGTAGTGGAGAGTAAATCACTCTCAAATACCTATCCAAATTGGTTAATTACCACTCTGATCCTGTCCTGCGTACTCAGTTAATTAGTGAATAATCATATACATAATGATAGGTAGATAGTTGCTATGTCCCTGTAGTATAACTGATTGTTTGTGTTGCTGGAGTTTTTAAGAAGGTGATGTATTATTAATATAATTATATAAAGCCTCCTGACCTAGTCTAGTCCTGATCTAGTGAGATCTTTTTTTACTCATTGTTAAGTAGTAAAATTGGACAATTAAGGGATACAGTCAATGGGCTTTGTCATGAGGAGCACAATAATTGTAGCCTGATTTAGGGATGTGGTTAGGTACTCTTCTTGCATGCAGAAGTGGTCGTTAACCACTTAAGGACCGGGCCTCTTTTTGAGTTGTGGTTGTTTACAAGTTAAAAACATTTTTTTTTTTGCTAGAAAATTACTTAGAACCTCCAAACATTATACATTTTTTTTTTCTAACACCCACGAGAATAAAATGGCGGTCGTTGCAATACTTTCTGTCGCACCGTATTTGCTCAGCACCTTTTTTTGGAAAAAATACACTTTTTTGAATTAAAAAATAAGACAAGTTAGCCCATTTTTTTTTATATTGTGAAAGATAATGTTATGCTGAGTAAATTGATACCCAACATGTCACACTTCAAAATCGCGCCCGCTCGTGGAATGGCGACAAACTTTTACCCCTAAAAATCTCCATAGGTGACGTTTAAAAAATTCTACAGGTTGCATGTTTTAAGTTACAGAGGAGGTCTAGGGCTAAAATTATTGCTCTCACTCTACCGATCGCGGCGATACCTCACATGTGTGGCTTGAACACCGTTTTCATATGCGGGCGCTACACACGTATGCGTTCGCTTCTGCACGCGAGCTCGGCGGGACGGGGCACATTTTAAAAAAAAAATTTATTCTTATTTATTTTACCTTTAATTTTTTTTACACTGTTTTTTGAAAAGAATAAAAAAATTGTGTCACTTTTATTCCTATTACAAGGGATGTAAACATCCCTTGTAATATAAAAAAAGCATGACAGGACCTCTTAAATATGAGATCTGGGGTCAAAAAGATCTCAGATCTCATATTTACACTTAAAAAAAACCTGTCATTTAATTTATTTATTTTTTAATTAAAAATGGCCCTTTAAGAGCTATGGGCGGAAGTGACGTTATGACGTCGCTTCCGCCCTGCACTCGTCTCCATCTCGTCTCCATCTGCACTCCTCTCCATGCCCAGCAAGGGTGAAGATCCGATCGCCTCCGCCGCTGCCGACGGCTCCGGTAAGCGGTGGAGGCGACCAGAGCGTGGCGGGAGGGGGGGCCCCTGTCCCGCCGCCGATAAAAGTGATCTCGCGGTGAATCTGCCACAGAGACCACTATTATCGAAAACCAGACCGCTGGCCGAACAAGAGGATACCGGGGTTATGGCAGCTAGCTGCTACCATAACATTGATATCCCCCTTCAAAGTAAGGACGTATATCGGCGAGCGGCGGTCCAGAAGTGGTTAAAGCCCTTCAGAGGTAAGAATTTCTGAATTTCTGGCCTACGTTATATCTTAGAAAAGGGGGGGGGGGGTGTTTGGGACTTTATATTAAGCACATATGTGGTTTGCCTCCATCCTTGGTACAATTAAAATAAAGAAGGAAAGTTGGGGACTTTGAATGAGGCTATTGACATTGTGGAGGTAAATTAATAGAAGTACATATTTATTGAACTTGGAAAGATGTAAAAATGCGTATCAGTAATAGAAAACACATAAAAATGATATATAATTTCATCTGTAATCACATACACATATATGTGCCCATGTAACATGAACATCAAGGGTACATAAATATATATCATAAATTGGCACCACACGGAGGTCTGGA
Organism: Lithobates septentrionalis; assembly: GCA_037952835.1. Lineage (NCBI taxonomy): Eukaryota > Metazoa > Chordata > Amphibia > Anura > Ranidae > Lithobates > Lithobates septentrionalis. Next base: position 146,476 of record JBBDGP010004527.1, on the reverse strand, counting down.
ATAATTGATTGATACATTCAATAAATTCTTATATGTACAAATATCATTTAAAGCAGCACTTTGCGGCGGAAATAGAAATATGTAAAAGCAGTAGAATCATGATTAATTTGTAGATGATGATCTGAATTGATTGTCTAGTAAGGGCATATGTCTGCATCCTAGATGACCGACGCGTTTCGTGTGTTAACACTCATCAGGATGCTCAAGAATATCTATAAAGTATAATAAAATATAATTAATCTAGTTGTTACTGATCAAATCAGGGAAAGGCAAATTAGCCCGCCCTTAATACTCACATGGAGTCAATGCGATGAGAAGTGGCAACTATAGGGCCAGGGTCAGAAGGCTTGTCTGTCCCGGGAACTGAGGTAAAATGGAGACACGTGTCAGCAAGGCGCATACACAAACCCCCCCCCCCAATGACACAGGTTGCTGGTGTTCATGATGAAACACAATCATGGACCAGTGGTGACTGCCAAAGAGTCTAAGATAAAAAGATACATTATCAGTGTGTTATATGATGGTGATAAGTTAAAATGGAGATAATAGGTAACCGGTTGAGGTAGTGAAGATAATAAGAATAGGTGCACATAAAACAAAATTAAAGTGTCAACCACAAACAAATTACCATAGAACATAGTGTGAAAGGAGATCTGAAAAGACAGCAGGGACAGTCCCGAAACACCAAGAGCAGTTGGAAAGAGGAAGTGATTAACTGACAAAGCAGTGTGTGGGATGACCTTGTAAACAGCTTACATGTATGCCAAAAAGGGGGGGATAGAGTGCTGGTGTGGGATATATCGTCTTCAGTTGTGTAGCAAAAAGACTGTGTCTAGGGAGGCAGAATATATACGCCCTGCACAAGTACACGCCGACTCCTACCAACGTCACGCTGGCACGGCATATGCAGGGAGGGGCTCTGACACAGACGGTGAACACCGCCCACGGCAGACGCCCATGTTCCCCAGCTATGTCGGTTGGGCTGGAAAGACTCATGCTCCACGTCATGACACCAAACATGACGTCACACGTGAGAATCGGTGCGTGGCGCCGATGCGCTGTGGGCACCCGCCCAACCCCCGAAACAACCCTTCTGGCCCTGGCCCTATAGTTGCCACTTCTCATCGCATTGACTCCATGTAAGTATTAAGGCTGGGCTAATTTGCCTTTCCCTGATTTGATTAGTTACAAGTAGAGTGGGCGGCACAGTGGTGTAGTGGGTAGCAATCCCAACCACGACACTACCTGCCTGGAGTTTGCATGTTCTCCCTGTGCGTGCGTGGGTTTCCTCCGGGTACTCCGGTTTCCTCCCACACTCCAAATACATGCTGGTAGGTTAATTGGCTTTTGTCTAAATTGGCCCTAGTATATGAATGTGAGTTAGGGATAGGCATGTGCAAAATGAAAAAATTTGTTTCGTTTCGTTTCGTTTTAATTCGTTATTTAATTAATTTAGTTTAGTTAGATTAGTTAAATTCATTAAATTCGTTTTTCAAATCAGTTTCGTTTTCGACCGAATTCGAAAATCGGTCGAATACGAAAATATTTCAACCGGATTCGATATTATTTCAACCGCATTCGAAAATATTTCAACAGCATTCGAAATTATTTCAACTGTATTAGAAATTATTTCAATCGTATTCGATAATATTTCAATCGCATTCGAAAATATTTCTACCAAATTTGATAATATTTCAACTGCATTCGAAATTATTTCAACTTTATTCAAAATTATTTCAATCGGATTCGATAATATTTCAACCGCATTCGAAAATATTTCAACAGCATTCGAAATTATTTCAACTGTATTAGAAATTATTTCAATCGCATTCGAAAATATTTCTATTTTCGAATTTGATAATATTCAGATAATATTCAGATAATATTCCTCTTCAGCAAACCAGAAGAACGCTGCATGGTTTCGCGTCACCATGGCAGTAAAAGCTGTGAGAGGGATTGAGCGCACCCCAGACTGCATCCGTCATTGGTAAATAAAAATGATTACATTCTCTTTCTCTCTCTCTCTGTGTCTCCCAGAGGCATATCTAGTGAAAATGGCACCTATGGCAAGCACTGAAACGGCGCCCCTGTCAAAAAAAAAAAAAACAGCTAATAAAACTACAAGTCTTTAACCACTTCAGCCCCGGAAGAATTTACCCCCTTCCTGACCAGAGCACTTTTTGCGATTCGGCACTGCATCGCTTTAACTGAAAATTGCGCGGTTGTTCGACGTGGCTCCCAAACAAAATTGAAGTCCTTTTTTTCCCATAAATAGAGCTTTCTTTTGGTGGTATTTGATCACCCCTGCGGTTTTTATTTTTTGCGCTATAAACAAAATAAGAGCGACAATTTTGAAAAAAACGCATTATTTTTTAGATTTTGCTATAATAAATATCCCCCAAAAATATATAAAAAAAACATTTTTTTTCCTCAGTTTAGGCCGATACGTATTCTTCTACATATTTTTGTTAAAAAAAAAATCGCAATAAGCGTTTATTGATTGCTTTGCGCAAAAGTTATAGCGTTTACAAAAAAAAATAATAATAAATATATATATATATATATATATATATATATATATATATATATATATATATTATTTTTTATTCTATTCTGTTCTATTGTTACTCTATTCTATTCTATTCTATTTTTTTCTATTCAAATTTGAATAGTAAAGAATAGTAAAGAATAGAATAGAATAACAATAGAACAGAATAGAATTTTATATATATATATATATATATATATATATATATATATATATATATATATATATTTTATTCTATTCTGTACTATTTTTTTTCTAATATATATATATATATATATATATATATATATATACAGTGCCTTGCAAAAGTATTCGGCCCCCTTGAACTTTTCAACCTTTTGCCACATTTCAGGCTTCAAACATAAAGATATAAAATTTTAATTTTTTGTGAAGAATCACCAACAAGTGGGACACAATTGTGAAGTGGAACAAAATCTATTGGATATTTTAAACTTTTTTAGCAATTAAAAAACTGAAAAAGTGGTGCGTGCAAAATTATTCGGCCCCTTTACTTTCAGTGCAGAAAACTCACTCCAGAAGTTCAGCGAGGATCTCTGAATGATCCAATGTTGTCCTAAATGACTGATGGTGATAAATAGAATCCACCTGTCTGTAATCAAGTCTCTGTATAAATGCACCTGCTCTGTGATAGTCTCAGGGTCCTGTTGAAAGCGCAGAGAGCATCATGAAGACCAAGGAACACACCAGGCAGGTCCGTAATACTGTTGTGGAGAAGTTTAAAGCCGGATTTGGATACAAAAAGATTTCCCAAGCTTTAAACATCCCAAGGAGCACTGTGCAAGCGATCATTTTGAAATGGAAGGAGTATCAGACCACTGCAAATCTACCAAGACCTGGCTGTCCCTCTAAACTTTCAGCTCAGACAAGGAGAAGACTGATCAGAGATGCAGCCAAGAGGCCCATGATCACTCTGGATGAACTGCAGAGAACTACAGCTGAGGTGGGAGAGTCTGTCCATAGGACAACAATCAGTCGTACACTGCACAAATCTGGCCTTTATGGAAGAGTGGAAAGAAGAAAGCCATTTCTCAAAGATATCCATAAAAAGTCTTGTCTAAAGTTTGCCACAAGCCACCTGGGAGACACACCAAACATGTGGAAGAAGGTGCTCTGGTCCGATGAAACCAAAATCTAACTTTTTGGCCACAATGAAAAACGATATGTTTGGCGTAAAAGCAACACAGCTCATCACACTCAACACACCATCCCCACTGTCAAACATGGTGGTGGCAGCATCATGGTTTGGGCCAGCTTTTCTTCAGCAGGGACAGGGAAGATGGTTAAAATTGAGGGGAAGATGGATGCAGCCAAATACAGGACCATTCTGGATGAAAACCTGTTGGGAGTCTGCAAAAGACCTGAAACTGGGACGGAGATTTATCTTCCAACAAGACAATGATCCCAAACATACAGCAAAATCTACAAAGGAATGGTTCACAATGAAACGTATCCAGGTGTTAGAATGGCCAAGTCAAAGTCCAGACCTGAATCAAATTGAGAATCTGTGGAAAGAGCTGAAAACTGCTGTATATATATATATATTTATACATATATATGTATATTATATATATATATATATATATATATATATATATATTTATTCATTCTATATTCTATATGAATTTCGAATTTCAATAGATGGTTATATATAAATAAATATCAAATATATACATATATTATAACCATTTTCATATTCTATTTCATATAGAATTAAATTGAATTTAAATAGAATAGAAAATAATATCATAGAAAAACAATAGATCAGATCAGAAAAAATAAATAAAATATATATATATTTCTATATGAAATTCGAATTTCGGAAAATGGTTATATATATATATATAAAAAGTATTTATATATATAACCATCTTTTGAAATTCGAAATTCATATAGAATGAATTCAAATTCGAATAGAAAAGATTAGAATAGGAATACAATAGAACAGAAAATAATCTAATATATATATTATATTTTATTCTATTCTGTTCTTTTGTTTTTCTAGTCTATTTTCTTTTCTATTCGAATTCGAATTCATTCTATATGAAATTCGAATTTCGGAAAATGGTTATATATATATATATATATATATATATATATATATATATATATATATATATATATATATATATATATATAATTTTTTTTCCTGATCTGTTCTATTGTTTTTCTATGATATTCTTTTATTCTTTTCTATTATTTTCTAATCTATTCTAATCTTTTATACTCAAATTCGATTTCATTCTATATGAAATTCGAATTTCAGAAAATGGTTATTTATATATATATAATTTTTTTTTCCGATCTGATCTATTGTTTTTCTATGATATTATCTTCTATTCTATTTAAATTCAATTTAATTCTATATGAAATTTGAATATTTCGGAAAATGGTTATATATATATATATATACATATATATATATACATATATATATATATATATATATATATATATATATACATATATATATATATATATATATATATATATATATATATATATATATATATATATATATATATATATATATATATATGTATGTATATATATATATTAGATATTTATTTATATATAACTATCTATTGAAATTCGAAATTCATATAGAATGAATTCAAATTCGAATAGAAAAGATTAGAATAGAAAAAAAATAGAACACAATAGAATAAAATATAATATATATACACATTATATTTTACTCAATTCTGTTCTATTGTTTTTCTAGTCTATTTTCTATTTCTAGTCTAATCTTTTCTATTCGAATTTGAATTCATTCTATATGAAATTTGAATTTCGGAAAATGGTTATATATATATATATATATATATATATATATATATATATATATATATATACTGTATATACTCGAGTATAAGTCGTTCCGAGTATAAGTCGAGGCCCTAATTTACCACAAAAAAATGGGAAAAACGTATTGACCCGAGTATAAGACGAGGGTGAGAAATGCACAGCTACTGTAGGTGGAAAAGAGGGTCAACAATGCCCATTTGCAGCATCACTGTGCCCATTTGCAGCCATAGGTCCCCTGAACTTCAAACTCGTTAGTTAAGGGTTCCTAGATGCCCCCTAGCTGCAGCCAAAATTTGGGGTCTCTGAACCCAAAGGGTCCCAAAATGACATTGCTGCAGATGGACACAGTTGACCGAATTTGGGGCCCCATATCTTTGGGTTCACTTAGTGCTAAGAACCCCAAATTTGGTGTGCAAACCCAGTGGAACTAGCACCATAAAATTTCCAAAGCTGAGGTTTCTAGCACCAAGTGGCCCCGAGATACAGGGCCCCAAAAATCAGTTCAGAAAATGTCAAGCACTTTTCTGCAGCAGAGAATGACATTTTCTGAACCGATTTTGGGGCCCCGTATCTCGGGGCCACTTAGTGCTAGGAACTTCAGCTTTGGATATGTTGTGGTACCAGTTCCACTGGGTTTTCACACCAAATTTGGGGTTACTAGCACCAAGTGGCCCTGAGATACGGGGCCCCAAAATCGGTTCGGAAAATGAAATTTTTTGCTGCAGAAAAAGTATTTATATATATAACCATCTTTTGAAATTCGAAATTCATATAGAATGAATTCAAATTCGAATAGAAAAGATTAGAATAGGAATACAATAGAACAGAAAATAATCTAATATATATATTATATTTTATTCTATTCTGTTCTATTGTTTTTCTAGTCTATTTTCTTTTCTATTCGAATTCGAATTCATTCTATATGAAATTCGAATTTCGGAAAATGGTTATATATATATAGAATATATATAGAATGAATTCGAATTCGAATAGAAAAGAAAATAGACTAGAAAAACAATATTTTACTCAATTGTGTTCTATTGTTTTTCTAGTCTATTTTCTATTTCTAGTCTAATCTTTTCAATTCGAATTCAAATTCATTCTATATGAAATTCGAATTTCGAAAAATGGTTTTATATATATATATATATATATATATATATATATATATATATATATATATATATATATATATATATATATATATATATAAAATATTTATATATATAACCATCTTTTGCAATTAGAAATTCATATAGAATGAATTCAAATTCGAATAGAAAAGAAAATAGACTAGAAAAACAATAGAACAGAATAGAATAAAATATAATATATATATTAGATTATTTTCTGTTCTATTGTTTTTCTATTCTAATCTTTTCTATTCAAATTTGAATTCATTTTATATGAATTTCGAATTTCAAAAGATGTATATAATTTTTTTTTCCTGATCTGTTCTATTGTCTTTCTATGATATTCTTTTCTATTATTTTCTAATCTATTCTAATCTTTTATATTCAAATTCGATTTCATTCTATATGAAATTCGAATTTCAGAAAATGGTTATTTATATATATATATATATATATATATATATATATTTTTTTTATCTGATCTATTGTTTTTTTATGATATTATTTTCTATTCTATTCTATTCTATATGAAATTCGAATTTTGGAAAATGGTTTTATATATATATATATATTAGATATTTATTTATATATAACCATCTATTGAAATTCGAAATTCATTTAGAATGAATTCAAATTCGAATAGAAAAGATTAGAATAGAAAAAAAATAGAACAGAATAGAATAAAATATAATATATATACACATTATATTTTACTCAATTCTGTTCTATTGTTTTTCTAGTCTATTTCCTATTTCTAGTCTAATCTTTTCTATTCGAATTCGAATTCATTCTATATGAAATTCGAATTTCGGAAAATGGTTTTATATATATATATAAATATATATTTATATTTATATATAAATATATATTTATATATATAACCATTTTCCGAAATTCGAATTTCATATAGAATGAATTCGAATATATATATATATATATATATATATATATATATATATATATATATATAATATATATATAAATTGTTATTTTCCAATCTATTTTCGAATTCGAATTTATACTATTCGAAATTCGAATTTCAGAAGATGGTCATATTCTGTTGTATTTTATTAAATTCTATTAAATTCTGTTCTATTCTTTACGATTCTTTTATGTTTATTCTATTGTTTTATTATTTTATATTCTATTTTATTGTATTTTTTTTTAGAAATCAATTTATATTTTTTCTAATTCGATTCGAATTTGTTTTCGAATTCGAGTCGAATAGATTTCGAATTTGTTTTTGAATCGAATATATTTCGAATTTGGTTTCGAATTCGATTCGAATTCGATTAGAATTTCGGCCGTGGGTTTTCGATTCGAAACATTTCGGATTCGTTTAAATTCGTTAGTATTGTAATTCGGTATTTCGGATGCATCCGAATGTCCGAATAATGAAAATTTCGTCCGAATTCCGATTCGGAACTAAACGAAATGCACATGTCTAGTTAGGGACCTTAGATTGTAAGCTCCTTGAGGGTAGGGACTGATGTGAATGTACAATGTATATGTAAAGTGCTGTGTAAATTGACTGTGCTATATAAGTACCTTAAATAAATAAATGAATTAATTATATTCTATTATACTTTATAGATATTCTTGAGCATTCGCCCCTGATGAGTGTTCACACATGAAACGCGCCGGGCATCTAGGATGCAGACATATGACCTACTAGACAATCAATTCAGATCATCATCTACAAATTAATCATGATTCTACTGCTTTTACATATTTCTATTTCCTCCACAAAATGCTGCTTTGATGATATATGTACATATATGAACTTACAGAATGTATCAATCAATTATTCCAGACCACCATGTGGTGCCAATTTGTGATATATATTTATGTACCCTTGATGTTCATGTTACATGCGCACATATATGTGTATGTGAATACAGATGAAATTATATATAATTTTCATGTGTTTTCTATTACTGATACACATTTTTACATCCTTCCATGTTCAATAAATATTCCTTCTTTATTTTACATTATATCTTAGGGTTTGTTGTTGGCTAATGCTGGAGTAAGTATATTATTGATGTAGTGCCCTGGGGTTTAGTCAGGGAGCTCCTCACCATATTCCTTGTCAGGGGTAGGCTGAGGGGTTGGCCTTGATGTACTTTTCTCTTCTACCACTAGGTGGCCGGACACTTGCGGTATATGGGGTATCTCAGCCAATGGGCAGGGGTTTTCTTGAATCCCTTGGCCTGCTGGGAGTGCCTATATATTTGGGTGGAGTCAGGTGATCTATGTTCTGTGCCACCCGGACTACCGTCTGGGTGGACATGTGCCGTTTCCCCCGGGCTGCTAGGCCGGAGTTTGGACCTATCCCGGGGGCATCTGGCTGCCAGGCTGTGTGAGGGCCTATCCAGAATAAGAGGGCAGTGCAGGGTTGGGACGGCGGCTCGCAGTCCAATCAAAAGTGACAGTTCTGCCGGCCGGAGAACCTGTCGTGGTCAGAGGTAGAAGGGAAGATGTAGCCACTAAGGGACCAACCACCTTATTACCAGGGACCATAGTGAGTAACTGAAGCAAGTACCAGAGCAACATTCTCACCGAATGAGCATGGTGGAGAATCGGGAAACTTCAGGCGGTGATCAAGTCAGGGACCCAACCAGCGGAGGTGACACTTGCAGAGCTAATATATATGTATGTAAACAAGGGTTATGGCGCTTCCTATGGGGTACTGGATGGGAGGGGTGTGAGTAATGTGCACGGGTGGTGCCCTCAATGAGCCCCAATACAGGTACCTGGTAGTTACCAGGGACAAACTGTGTTGACGTAAGGGTATGTATGTCTATATCTCGACATACACACATACATCCATATACACCCGCATATATCAACAAAAAATAAAAAAATATTAATAATAATAATAATAATATTCCTGAAGATGGTTCATTCAGACCTAATAAAAAGGGGGTGTGGGCTAGTTCATTCAAATTAAAAAGGGGTGTGGGCTGGAGCCCCTGTGACTGTGATACGTATACCACCACTAGGTAATCATATGTGTGTAACCTTATAAGTGCTCTCTACCAAAATAATCCAAATAATCCAAAAGGGGTGTGGACTAGAACCCCTGTGGCTGTGATACATATACCACCAAATTAATCATATGTGTGTAACCTTATAAGTGCTCTTCTGCCGAAATGATCCAAGCACTCTGCTAACCGTGCAAAGTGAACATACATATATGAACATACATAAAATATATTATCCAACCATTACATATAGTAATCAACTAAACATAATTAAGTGCAAGGGAAACCAACAATAGTGATAATAGTCCATAAGATAAAGAGCTTGTTCAAATCCAGTATTCCAAACAATTTCGTGACTTGGGTGCTCTCGGGTAATTCCTGTGACTTTAGTGCTCCCCCTTCAGGTCCCCACTCACCAAATACAACAACCCCGTCAAGGGGCAACCAGCATAAGATGTCTCTTTCACGATCTTTTCTCCACGCTGATCTGGCGGGCTTTACAGGATGGTTCCCGTTGGTTATCCCAATAGATTCCCATTGGGATAACCAACGGGAACCATCCTGTAAAGCCCGCCAGATCAGCGTGGAGAAAAGATCGTGAAAGAGACATCTTATGCTGGTTGCCCCTTGACGGGGTTGTTGTATTTGGTGAGTGGGGACCTGAAGGGGGAGCACTAAAGTCACAGGAATTACCCGAGAGCACCCAAGTCACGAAATTGTTTGGAATACTGGATTTGAACAAGCTCTTTATCTTATGGACTATTATCACTATTGTTGGTTTCCCTTGCACTTAATTATGTTTAGTTGATTACTATATGTAATGGTTGGATAATATATTTTATGTATGTTCATATATGTATGTTCACTTTGCACGGTTAGCAGAGTGCTTGGATCATTTCGGCAGAAGAGCACTTATAAGGTTACACACATATGATTAATTTGGTGGTATATGTATCACAGCCACAGGGGTTCTAGTCCACACCCCTTTTGGATTATTTGGATTATTTTGGTAGAGAGCACTTATAAGGTTACACACATATGATTACCTAGTGGTGGTATACGTATCACAGTCACAGGGGCTCCAGCCCACACCCCTTTTTAATTTGAATGAACTAGCCCACACCCCCTTTTTATTAGGTCTGAATGAACCATCTTCAGGAATATTATTATTATTATTATTAATATTTTTTTATTTTTTGTTGATATATGCGGGTGTATATGGATGTATGTGTGTATGTCGAGATATAGACATACATACCCTTACGTCAACACAGTTTGTCCCTGGTAACTACCAGGTACCTGTATTGGGGCTCATTGAGGGCACCACCCGTGCACATTACTCACACCCCTCCCATCCAGTACCCCATAGGAAGCGCCATAACCCTTGTTTACATACATATATATTAGCTTATAGAGAATCCTTTTAGGAAGCTCTTTTAAGGGAGGCAGCACACCTAACTTAGTGTCCTAAGCGCAGCTCTCTGTTCTCAAACTCGACACTTGCAGAGCAGCCTTGTGTGCCAAGCTAGGGTCCAAGACGGTCAGCAGGGGTGAAGCTTGCAGGTATCCGAAGTGCCAAGCTAGGGACCCAGCAGGGAAGCGTGGGTGACGCTTGAGGGAGATACCACCACAAAAGCCTTGAGGAGCTCATGGGATTCAGAGTCAGTGAATAAGAGGGTCCAGTGAGAGACTAGGAGCTCACGGGGCTGAAGAACTACAAGTAGAAGTTGTAGTAAAACCGAGAGAACTGTTACGTCTGAACTAGGAACTGTTAAGTACTGTAGCCATAGGGGACAGCAAACCTGCACATGCAGAAGTGACACCTTGCTGGGTCCTTTCCCTGTACGACTGTCCTCCTATTGAAGCCTCGGAGTCTGACTTTTGAAATTGCAACTACTTAAGGGTGCCCTGTCTCCAACCCTCTTTCCGTTGCAAAATATGAAAGGACTGTTAAAAGCACCTAAAAACCTCTTTTGCATCCAAGAAGTGTCTGGCGCCCAATGAATTTTACCCCCTTTGCACCCACTATGCCTCACAAGCCACTACATATTGAAGGATGTCAGTGGTCTGTGGCCTCAAGGGTTCTCATTAAACTAGAAGAGGTTAGAGATTCTGCTACATTACACAAAGTGGTCTTTGCACATAAATCTTAAGCTTCACCTAATAAGGAAAACAAACACTACTGGTCAATGCCCAAAACTTTTGGAGAACAATGCTCCAAAGTTTGAACTCATCTTCATCTTTGCTTTATAATTTTTGTATAGTTAAGAAACTTTATTTGCAAACTCTACTTACCACAGGTGGTTTAAATAAAAAAAAATTCCCTGCAAGGCAATGTCATAATGTGCTAGTATGCATCGCATACTAGCACATTATGAGAAACTTACCTTAGAACGAAGCCCTCCAGCATCGCGATTTCACCTCTGAGAGGGATGACATCTTCCCTCTCCGGTCTTCTTTCCGGGTTCGCAGCCTCCGGATACATGAGTGGCCAGGGGCGCAATGACGTCACTCCCGTGCATCCTTACGGGAGCCGCTGTTTCCTGCATGGGCTCTGAAGGTCCAAGGGCGCAATGACGTCATTCCTGCACATTGCCACAGGTGCCACCGTTTCCTGCATGGGCTCTGAAGGTCGGGCACTGTAAGCCGGACTTCAGAGCATGTGCGCCGGTGATGTCATCTGCTGAATTCGCTCTGAATATCTCCTAAACTGTGCACGTTTAGGAGATATTCATAGTACAGCCGTATTATAAGCTCACCTATAGGTATAAGTTCTCTACCCCTTTAACTCCTTCAGTCCATGAAGAAGCACGACAGAACTTTGCTGGCCCTACAACACTGAATTGTAATTGTATTCAGGTCATGGACATGATTACAGTTAAGTCTCTCGCTGGAGAAAACTGAACTGGGGGTTCAACTTTCACCAGTATAAAGACATTTATTTTTCATGCTCGTAAAAGTTGGTGTTATATGACATGCACTTCCACAATTAGGTGATCTAGGAATTTCTCATCTCATAAAAGTCAAGTGGCTAACATCCAATGCAAAGATTATAAGCATGACAGAGTTCTCTATGACCTTCATTCTTGGAATTCATCACTTTAGTTCTAGAGTTCTGTTACGTGAAACTTGACATTAAGTGAGGAGAAATCTCTCTATCGAGCAAAAAAAAAAAAACCCATCTAGGGTTCTAGTTCTCCCCACTCTATCCACAACTTCAAAATAAATTTGAATGGGCATTCACTTCAAAGGATAAACAAAAAGCTCCAGTTCAAAGTGTTATAGAAAATATATATAAAAGAAACAGTGATAATCAGAATTAAAACTTCCCACAGATGACCATACAGCTTGCAGAGGCTACGTAAACACTCTCTTGGGACCCACAGCTGCCATGTACAGTCGCCCATTGAGATGACTTAGCAGATATGGCTGTAGTTATGCGCCAAGGGTTGTGTTAAAGTGGATGTAAAACCAAATTTTTTTTTTTTTTTAATGTCATACTGTAGAGTATAAGATTTCCTATTATTTGAGCCCAGTCTTGCCACACAGAGTTAATCCAGCTCTGAGCAATCCTCTTTTATTGTTCAGTGAGATAAAACTTGACAAACAGAGAAAAACTTTGTCAGCTCCTCCCCCTTGCTGTGAGTGACAGGTGATTTACATATCTCCTGCACTAGCCTAAGACATGCATTGTTTTTTAATTCCCATCCCCACTCCTTTCTTCAGCAGCTCTGCAAGGATTGGCTGTTCCACACCTCACCACGATTTGGCATGCTGAAGTCATGTGGTTACTTTCCTGTCTTTTCACTGGATGTTAGAGATCATAGCAGAAGTTCAGTGTAAGAAATACACAGGAGAAAAATGCATATTGACAAGGGGAGTGTAGAGGTGGGCGGGGAGTGTAGAGGTGGGCGGGGAGTCTACTGACATCACGACTCCACCCACCGAGCTCCAGACAACAGACCCGCCCACAGAATCTGCAGTTTTTCGGGTCTCATAACAGACAGAGGGGAGACATTTGACAGGTAAAGATACATGCAGGAGGCATGTATATCCTTATAGATAACCCCTATGGCAGGAGTTTAGAAAGGATGACATTGGGTTTACATCCACTTTAAGCACCCACATGGACGTATGTTCTGAGCGCTGATAGTGTTGCGTTCGGAGCATATGTCCTTTCAGGTGCTTTACCCCAGTGGTTCTCAACCTTGTCCTCAAGTACCCCCAAAAGGCCATGTTTTGGGAATTTCTCTTAGATAAAATAGCTGTCCAAAATACCAAGCCATTGACTCTGATTTAAAGCACCTGTGCAAGATAAAGGAGACCTGCAAACATGGCCTGTTGGGGGTCCTCAAGGACAGGGTTGAGAACCACTGCTTTACACAACTACTGCCACGTGACTGCATAGAGTCACATCTTCGAATTCATTCCAATGGGCAGCTGTACAAGGCATCTGCAGGAAAATGATTATGCAGGCTCTGCACACTGTACGGCCCTTGTATGACTGTGTGCTAGAAGTCTAAAGCCTCGTACACACGATCGGATTGTTGGCCAACGAAGCGTCAGACTTTTGTCTGAAGGGTGCGTGCCAGGGACTTGTCTTGCATACAAATGGTACACAATTATCGGCCAACAAACACGAACGTAGTGACGTACTACGTGGAATTTCAGCTCTTGAGCGCCACCCTTTGGGCACCTTCTGCTAATGTCGTGTTTGGTGAGCATTGATTCCGAGCGTGCGTGTTTGTACTTTGGACTACTGTGTGACGAACTTGTGTACACACGATACAAAAATCTGACAACAGACCGTTGTCCGCCGAAAATTTACTAGCATGTCATCCAACATCTGTTGGCCGAAAGTTGGACAACAATTGTCTGATGGAGCGTATTAACGGTCGGACTTTAGGCAAACAGTCTGTCATCACACAATTCCCGGACGAAAATCTAATCGTGTGTACGAGGCTTCAGAAGTCAGTATTTTGTGGATTTTAGGGACCATGAGCCTAATACTGAATTTTGCTGGGTTAAGGGATGATCGCTTTGGGCACTTTCACACCTCTATATACCCCCCAAGACTATAGATCTTAGAAATGTAAATCCAGCAAAATCTGAGAGAGGTTCTGATCCTTCCCCAGTAAAAAAATTACACAAAAGGTTTGGGCTGGAGGCCTACATTTTGAAAAAAGGTCTAATGATCATGTCCATTTTTCCAAGTTATTTCAGTGTTCCCCTTAAGGGCCGCAAATGAACTGGGATCCCCCACCCTGCACAGCCAGGCACACCAAATTTTCACAGTCACTCAGAGTCAGAGAACAGTCCATGACTTTGTTTTTTTTTTTTTGTTTTATTTAGGGTAATAAACTTGGATGGGGATGGGGGGTATTATGGGATGCCCACTTGACTTCAGACAAACTTCAGAGACAGCTTCTCCTATATAAAGTCTATCAGTGGCGGCCCGTCTATTAGGTGCGCCCCTATGTGCATAATGGATAGATTCATGCATAGCATGAATCTATCCATGGCCACCGCGGCCACCCCCTATTCATGCATTCTGCCCCTTTCAGGGCATCGAGTGCATGAATTACAGCGGCCAGGGTTTTTTTTAAGCACCTGATTAGAGCCAGAGGCTCTAATAGGCTTCAAAATAGGGTGGGCTGGGGTCGCAAAGGTGTGTTACAACAGCGAATGATTATTCGCTGTTGAAACACTGATTTTCAATTTGGCCAATCAGAAGCTGGTGTGAGACCCGTTTTCCAATTGGCCAAAAAGAGAAGACTCCTGATTGGCCGTCGAGGAAGAGGGAGGAAACCGAAGCTGCCCCCGCTGTGATGACCAGGAGAACCGAAGGCCGCCGCCAAGCAGGGGAAGCTGCCATTGATGGGGTAAGTGCTACCTACCTACCGACTGACAGGGGATTGGCATACTGTTTGCCGCACCCCCAAAAAAAATTTCCACCGGCTGCCACTGCAGTCTATATACAACTCCAACCTCTTTCTCCAGCACACGCTTGCAGAACTCCAGCTGTCACCTTGTTACAAATTGGTAGCTAAGGTCTATTACAGGCAGGGACTCGCAGCCCCTATTCTTGAAGGTAGGGTGACACAGCTTACACTTTTCCAGCACTTCCTCCTGTGGTCACTGATCTCAGCATCACCTCTTCAGGCACTGCCAACCTGCCTGGCTGCAGCTGCCCCTTTTACTAGCCCTTCTGGCTAACTTCTCCACAGTCCTCCCAGACTGACCCGCTCCTGATGTCCTCTCACTTGCTCCCTTGCCTCCAGGATAGGATTCTTCCTTTTGTTGTAGAGGATCCCTCCAGCACCCGAGCTCCAGGCCCGAGGTCACTCCCCCAGACTAGGGGGCACCCTCAAGGGCCACTGACAGCCTCCTCAGCACACCATCTCCATCTTCCACCCGACTGCCTCTGCTGGCTTTACTCATGCCTATTTATGCGGTGCCTACCCCCTTCCAGCCCCTTTTTGCTGGGGGTTGGTAGAGGACCTCTTAAATATGCCAAGCAGCTCCTCCTAGTCTCCACCCACTACATCTGGAAGCTTCTCCAAGGTTCCAGAAACAGGGGGAGGCACCAGAGAAACTGCTTGCTGAGTCACCCAGCCTCACTGAGTCACTCAGTCCTGACCCATTCTCAACCCAGGTCTGGCTCTCAGCCAGACCAGTTTTCCCACGCTAACAAACCTATATACATCTAGCACACTAGCTAGAGGCTGCTACACCCCCAGGATAAGTCCTATTCCAGAGGTAAAAACATACATGTCTATACTCTGTCTAATATATATAGACTATATATTAGTCTGACTGTATATATATATATATATATATATATATATATATATATATATATATATATATATATACTGCCACTAACTAACTAACCTGCCTGCCTAATCTAGCTCAATCTCTCTATCTCCGTCCACTATAACACACTATGCGGGCGCTGTGTAAGCAGCCTTATATAGTGTGGGGCGTGGACTTAGTCCCCCTGAGCCATGATTGGCCAAAGGCACCCTGCCAATTATGGCTCTTGCTGAGGAGCATGCTGTGATTGGCCAAAGCATGCAGGTAAGGTGTATGCTTTGACCAATCATCATATAGCAATGCACTGTGCCTATGGATGCAAATGCTGGACTCGGGAGCGCCCCCCGCAAGGAAACCCCACCCCCCCACCCCGGGAGAGCGCTTCTCCTAGGGGGTTATACGTTGCGGGGAGGAGCTACCAGCACCGCTGGGGGACCCCAGAAGAGGATGATCAGGGCCACTCTGTGCAAAGCGAACTGCACAGTGGAGGTATGTATAAAAATGATTGTTATTTTGGAAAAAAAAAACTCGAAGTTTTACAATCACTTTAAAGCTGGGAGCCAAAGGAGATATGCTGTACTTCCAGCTTTGAAGGAGCATGTGACTTCATGAGCCAATCAGTGCTGTCAAATAAGTTTATAGTCCTGTGTAAACCACAACTGCTAAATGCTCCCAAGTGTGAGTGAAGAACAGGCTCAGGCAATACAAGCCTGCATATTTATGCAAAATACTATAGAGAAAAAATAATTAAATCTCCGGATCATTAAAATTATGTATGCCGGTACATGATCGTAAAAAAAAAGGAAAATAAGAAACCCATGATCTTAAAAAAGGAAAAAGAAAAGAAAAAAAAAAAAAAAAGGTTGTGAAAAAAACACAATTTGCATAAAAAGCGACAGCCTTGACAACGCACTAAAGTAGCTGATTTTCTAAATTCCATAAAAAAGCAGGCATTTCAGTAGGAGTTGCTCATGAAACTAAAATTAGACAGCAATAATCACTTTGTGTAGGTAGCTCTGAGAAAGGAACATGTAGGCTCTGATAAAGGAGAAAGGTAGGATCTAAGCACAGAATATAATAAATTGCTTACAGTGACTGCTTAGGTAACAGAGATTTTCTACTTGACACAACGTGTTCAGATTTAAAAGATTTGTAATATGTGCGCATAACTCTTTTAAGATATTTTCAAGATCTGACGCTTCTAATGCCGCGTACACACGACCAGTTTTTCCGTCAGAATAAACTCTGACGGTTTTTCTGACGGACGTCCGCTGAAACAGACTTGCGTACACACGATCACACCAAAGTCCGATCGTTTAGAACATGGTGACGTACAACACATACAACGGGACTAGATTAAGGAAGTTAAATAGCCAGTAGCCAATAGCTGCCCTTGCGTTGTTTTTGGTCCGTCGGAACAGCATACAGACGAACGGTTTTCCTGATAGGAATTGATTCCGTCGGAAAGATTTAAAACATGTTCTTTTTCTAGGTCCGTCAGAATTGTCGAAAGTTAAAGTCCGATGAAGCCCACACACGATCGGCATATCCCATGAAATGATTGCGTCGGACCTTTTCTGTCAGAAAGTCCGGTTGTGTGTACGCGGCATAAGAGTTCATTTACACCTGTGTTGCTCTCTGAAGAGCGATCTGCAGTGGATCGTTTTTCAGAGAGTGGTGTAGGTGTGATTGCCATGCCTCCTGAAAGCTTGTTGACAGCCAGACAGGATTTTAGAATGGTGCAGCGTTCAGAGGGGCCCTGGGAAATAGATGGGTCTCCCTTATCTTTTCAGAGGTTCTGTTGTTCACCATGCACACCAACAAACACAGGCTCACTCTAGTGCCGCGTACACACGAGCGGACTTTACGGCAGACTTTGCCCGGCGGACTGGATTTCGTCTGACAATTCGATCGTGCGTGGGCTCCAGCGGACTTTGTTTTCTCAAAAGTTGGACGGACTTATGCCGCGTACACACGAGCGGACTTTACGGCATACTTTGCCCGGCGGACTTTTCGACTGACTTTACGACGGACTTTCTAAATGAACGGACTTGCCTACACACAATCCACCAAAGTCTATCAAATTCGTACGTGATGACCTACGACTGGACTAAAACAAGGAAGTTCATAGCCAGTAGCCAATAGCTGCTCTAGTGTGGCTTTTTGTCCGTCGAACTAGCATACAGACGAGCGGACTTTTCGACCGGACTCGATTTCGACGGATTGATTTAAAATATGTTTCAAATCTAAGTCCGTCCAACTTTTGAGAAAACAAAGTCCGCTGGAGCCCACACACGATCGAATTGTCAGACGAAATCCAGTCCGCCTGGCAAAGTCTGCCGTAAAGTCCGCTCGTGTGTACGCGGCATTAGATTTGAAACATGTTTTAAATCTATCCATCGAACTCGAGTCCGGTCGAAAAGTCCGCTCGTCTGTATGCTAGTTCGACGGACAAAAAGCCACGCTAGGGCAGCTATTGGCTACTGGCTATGAACTTCCTTGCTTTAGTCCGGTCGTACGTCATCACGTAGGAATTCAACGGACTTTGGTGGATTGTGTGTAGGCAAGTCCGTTCATTCGGAAAGTCCGTCATAAAGTCAGTCGAAAAGTCCGCCGGGCAAAGTCTGCCGTAAAGTCCGCTCCTGCATACGCGGCATAGGGGTTTCTTTTTAAGTGCTTGAACATGGGAAAGGGATTAGTGTGCAGGATACTTCAAAAACGTGGGTACAGGAGGACACATTCTAAGCCTAGGTTTACATTGATGCGATTTGGAAAGTGATTTGATATGCCAGCGATGGCACCGTCTGAATCGGTGTGACACCGCATTTGCAGAACTGCACCGATTCCGAAAAGTAGTTTCTGTACTTCTTTTGGTGACTTTGGGGTGCGATTTGTATAGATATCTGTGCAGGAACCCACAGAGATGTCTCTGAAACTGCCCCCAAACTCGGACTAACATGCGGGAATGAAATCATGCGAATTCAGCCGCTGTCAGTGTGAACCTAGGCTTAAGCAAAGTTCTTCAATACCAGCCTTAAGTAATACTGGATGTAGAGGGAACAGCCAGTCAATCTGAGACTCTGTAAGGGCAGTCACAGTCCTGGTAGCAGGCTCTGGCATCCCCTCACAGGACAGGTTCACCTGAAGCTCTAGGCAAAAAAGGTCCTGCTCACAATGTCCAGAGACCTCCAACCAGCTTCCCTGTGACACTCTTCAGTGAAAGGTTTCCCTATTCGAGTTGAGCTTCACAGGCTGCTTCTTCCAGCAAACTCTTTTTAATCCAGGCTTCTTTGAGTTCTCAGCCAAGCACATGCTGAGGCCTTACAACAATCAAAGGGTGTCTCCCAGGGACAGAGATTGAAGGGAGCTTTGAAAAAGCCTTCAGAAACATTTATCTTCTCCCCAGCCACCTTCTGGGAGCACCCAAACTGGGATTGGCTGAGGTCAGATAAATATCCTCCTACACAATTTTTGGAAGCTTCCCCCTGAAGCAGGCAGGAGAAATCAAGCCCCAGAGTTAGGGATAGACATGACCATACCTGAAAAATTAATTTGAGCTTCACTGAGTACAGCAAAACCAAAAACTAAATTTAGCCAGGATAGGGCAGGGCGCTACAATGGGAAAAATCACACAGCAAACACAAGCCCATTTAAAAGAAAAAAAAAATCAGCAGCTACATATAAAGTAGCTTCTAACTTTTAAAAATCGAGTACATACCTGTCCATGGAGTCCATCGTCGTCTTCTCAGATCCAATGTTGGTCCTCTGCACTGCCATCTTGGATTTGGGAGCCAGCTATGACTGCGCATGCACAAGATCGACATAGCGGGACTAGTCCTACAGCCTTCTGGGGCATGTGACATGTCCCTGGAGGCTTCAGGCTGTGAGGGGGTGGGATGGACAATGTAATTCCTTGCCTCAAGAATTGAGGAAGTGGGAGTGGGTACCTGTCAAAAAAGTTATCTCTTCCCCATAAAAAATAAAAAACTCAAATGTGTTAGGGACAGGGGTGGAGAAAAGGATGAGGAGGGATAACTTCTGAGTCAAGATCCGCTTTAAACACCACACGTAAATACCTTAATAGAATATAGTTTGCCCATTCATATCCCAAAGAATGACATTAAGAACTGTTCGCTAATTGAAGGGCAAGGCCACAGCTTTATAAGATAAAATTAGGTGAATGGAAATAGTGGTGAATAGTTTATTTTTACATAGTCTAGGCAAGTATCAGTGGCAGACTCTCTAAGCAAGTCATTTTTTTGAATGGGTGACCTGCAACAATATTTTTATATTGTACTGTCCATTGAGGGAATTTAGGAATTCTAATGCTGCGTACACACGCGCTGACTTTTCGACCAGACTGGTGCGACGGACAGAATCTGGCGGACAATCCGATCATGTTTGGGCTCCATCGGACCTGCAGCGGACTTTTTCGGTCGAAAATCTGATGGACTTTAGATTTGGAACATGTTTCAAATCTTTCCGATGGACTCGAGTCCGGTCGAAAAATCCGCTCGTCTGTATGCTAGTCCGAAGGACGAAAACTGACACTAGGGCAGCTATTGGCTACTGGCTATGAACTTCCTTATTTTAGTCCGGTGTACGTCATCACGTACGAATCCGTCGGACTTTGGTGTGATCGTGTGTAGGCAAGTCCGTTCATTAGAAAGTCCATCGGAAGTCCGTCGAAACTCCGTCGAAAGTCCGTCTGAAAGTCCGTCGGACCAGTCTGGTCGAAAAGTCCGCCCGTGTGTACGCGGCATAAGTTCCTCCTACTGGAGGTTGAGAAACTGGTTAACAAAAAATGAAAGCCAGCCCCCATATAACCCCGCCTCTGATTGTCATGCCCTTAGTATACAGTGGGGACGGAAAGTATTCAGACCCCCTTAAATTTTTGACTCTTTGTTATATTGCAGCCATTTTCTAAAATCATTTAAAGAGGAGGGCCAGTCAAAAAAAAAATAAAATTAAAAGTCAGCAGGTACAAATACTGCAGCTGCTGACTTTTAATTGGACACTTACCTGTCCCAGGGTCCAGCGATGCGGGGGATCGAAGCCCCGCTCGTCTCCCCCTCTGTTCAGCGGCGCCGGCATTGCAACTGTGGGCGCCGGGCTGTGGCTTTACAGCCTGGCACCCACTGCGCATGCGCGAGTGGCGCTGCGCGTAATGGGTCCCAGATGATTGACAGGAGGGAGGGAGCAGAGCTGAGCCCTTCCTGTGCCGAGACGGAAGTGATGTCACCAGCCCAGGCACTGAAAGAGGCAGACTATGAGGGACCCCCTAGCAACAGGCATTTAGAGGTGAGTAAAAAAAAAAAAAAATATCCAAATTTTTTTTGTATTTCTTTTAGAATTTTTCATGTAGTTTTTTTTTTGGGTGGAACCCCACTTTAAGTTAATTTTTTTACTGATTGGACTTGATTAGGAAAGCCACACACCTGTCAATATAAGACCTTACAGCTCACAGTGCATGTCAGAGCAAATGATAATCATGAGGTCAAAGGAACAGCCTGAAGAGCTGAGAGACAGAATTGTGGCAAGGCACAGGTCTGGCCAAGGTAAAAAAATAAATTTTTGCTGCACTTAAGGTTCCTAAGAGCACAGTGGCCTCCATAATCCTTAAATGGAAGACGTTTGGGACGACCAGAACCCTTCCTTGAGCTGGCCGTCCGGCCAAACTGAGCTATTGGGGGAGAAGAGCCTTGGTGAGAGAGGTAAAGAAGAACCCAAAGATCACTGTGGCTGAGCTCCAGAGATGCAGTCAGGAGATAGGAGAAAGTTGTAGAAAGTCAACCATCACTGCAGCCCTCCACCAGTCAGGGCTTTATGGCAGAGTGGCCCGACGGAAGCCTCTCCTCAGTGCAAGAAACATGAAAGCCCACATGGAGTTTGCTTTAAAACACCTGAAGGACTCCAAGATGGTGAGAAATAAGATTCTCTGGTCTGATGAGATCAAGATAGAACTTTTTGGCCTTAATTCTAAGCGGTATATGTGGAGAAAACCAGGCACTGCTCATCACCTGTCCAATACCAAGGAAGGCATCAAAGCGTCAAGACAGAAAACTTAAAGCAATATGCCTTGAAAACAGAAAATGTACAACAAAACAAATGAGAAACAAATGGGAGGAAACTGGAGTCAACATCTGTGACCGAACTGTAAGAAACCGCCTAAAGGAAATGGGATTTACATACAGAAAAGCTAAAAGAAAGCATCTCTAACACCTAAACACAAAAAAACAAGGTTACAATGGGCTAAGGAAAGGCAATCGTGGACTGTGGATGATTGGATTTCTGTCTTGACGCTTTGATGTCTTCCTTGGTCTACCAGTATGCTTGCCTTTAACCACCTTCCCATGTTGTTTGTATTTGGTCCATGTTTTAGACACAGCCGACTGTGAACAACCAACATCTTGTGCAACACTGCGTGATGATTTACCCTCTTTAAGGAGTTTGATAATCCTCTCCTTTTTTTCAATAGACATCTCTGGTGTTGGAGCCATGCTTCATGTCAGTCCACTTGTTGCAACAGCTCTCCGAGGTGTGATCACTCCTTTTTACCTACATACTAACAAGCCGATTTAATCTGATACAGGTGTTAGTGTTTGTAATGAAAATTTACAGGGTGATTCCATAATTTTTTCCTCAGAATTGAGTGATTCCATCATTTATTCCCTGTGCTTGTTCTATAAATCTAATGCCCCGTACACACGGTCGGATTTTCCGATGGAAAATGTCCGATCGGAGCGTGTTGTCGGAAATTCCGACCGTGTGTGGGCTCCATCTGACATTTTCCATTGGATTTTCCGACACACAAAGTTGGAGAGCAGGAGATAAAATTTTCCGACAACAAAATCCGTTGTCGGAAATTCCGATCGTGTGTACACAAATCCGACGGACAAAGTGCCACGCATGCTCAGAATAAATAAAGAGATGAAAGCTATTGGCCACTGCCCCGTTTATAGTCCCGACGTACGTGTTTTACGTCACCGCGTTCAGAACGATCGGATTTTTCGACAACTTTGTGTGACCGTGTGTATGCAAGACAAGTTTGAGCCAATATCCGTCGGAAAAAATCCTAGGATTTTGTTGTCGGAATGTCCGAACAAAGTCCGACCGTGTGTACGCCCTATACCTGTTACTGGCCACCACAATTATTTTTCTTGATTTCTTTTAGTGTTTCTTAAAGCCAGAAAGTTGCCATTTGAAATGCCTTTAGTTTTTGGCCATGTCTGTGATCTGCTTTTTTTCTACAACAATAAACAACTGAAGGAACATCCTCAGGGACTGGTGATTCCATAATTTTTGCCAGGGGTTGTACACAAGGAGACAAGGGCTCTCTTACTGAACATTTTAATACAGCTTATCACATCCCCCCTTCTTTGGAGGAGTGTTGGGAGAAGTGCAGCAGGAGACGCAATCTGTAGGGCTGGCCATAGATTATGCACTTTTCTTTCCTTTAACCATGAGATGAAGGAGAGAAAATTGCTCGATTCCCCCATCAACACAGTCAGTTTTGATGGGGGAATCCCTCCTGTTGAGCTATTGTATTCTTACAGCAGGAGGTTTCCCCTCCATCAGAATACAATGATCACTGCTGGCAGCTATAGCACAAAAAAAACCTGACAGGCTGGCTGTATTGAAGCTGAAAGATAGATCGACTTCAGTACAACCAGCCTGCCCATAGATGGATCAAAATTCAGCCGGTTCCTGCTGAACTGGCTGAATTTTGATCCGTCCTTGACCACATACCTCCCAACTTTTTGTGATGGGAATGAGGGACACCTACTAGCAAAAGCATGTAGGCATAGGACACGCCCTCTGCCACACCCCCTTAAAGGAGAATTAACCTAAAAAAAAGACTAGTTAAACCCACAAGGGCTTTTTTTTACCACTACTATTCCTTTAAATTGGCTTTTGAAATTTACAAATGCAGCAATTTAGATTTTGGATAAAAGGTTTAGCACTGGGGAAACACTTTTTGAAGGATAAAACGTGCATTTTATATACAACTATATAGATCAGAGCAAAATGAGGGACAAATGAGGAGAAAAGAGGGACAGAGGGACATTGCTCCAAATCAGGGACAGTCCCTCCAAATCAGGGACAGTTGGGAGCTATGCTTAACCAGCCTAAAAGCGGGATTGTTCTGAGTGCCTGGGAATCCAGGAGAGATAGCCAATAACTCAATACCAGGAAATAGAGAGGAGAATTAGCAGCCACCAGTGCTGTGAATACTGACAGGAGCAGTGAGAGAAGCAGGAGCACACAGGAGCCGAACTTAAATGAACTGGTATTGTGTTACACACTTTTCGGGTGAAAGGACTGTGGAATCTAACTAGGTTTAAAGAGCAAGGACTGGAGACTCTGAGGGGAATTTACTAAGACCAGAGCAGTCACAATCTGGAGCACCTGTGCAAGGCAACCGACCAGCTTCTAGCTTTCATTTTCAGATTCTGTCTGCTCCAGTTTTAGTAAATTCACCTCATTTTTTCAAGTGTATTGTTGTAGTGACTGTTCAGTGGTGAAGCACTGGCAGATAAGGTTGCCTCCTTTTCTTCAAGCCAAACCCAAACACTTTAGCGGCCTGGGACACCTTTGGGTGCCCCAAGAAGAGTAGAATTGCGGTGCACATAGCGTGCCGCAGCGAATGGTGGGTGTGGCCAGATCTTCCTGACATCATCACCATGCCCTCCAGTGATGCAGCAGCCGTCTGGTAGCTGAACCTGCTACCAGACGGCCGCTGCAGCTCTCAGACGGCAACAGATTTGTGTGTGACTATTTTATTTACTTGGGGAGCCACAGCCTGGTCTGAATAATGTGTCCGGGTTTCAGTCCGCCTGAAACCTGGACAAAGGATTTAAAACCCAGACTGTCCGGGTGATTCCCGTATAGGTGGCAACCCTACTTGCAGAAGGGCATATCCTGCATTCCCTACACTGTGTACACATTGATTCTTGTGTCTGTAAACCATTCCTTTCTTGGACAGATTTTTTTGCTGTTTTTGCTGGATGGAGTGATTGTTGGGACATAATTGTGGGGGAGATTTCCTAAAACTGGAGCACTCAGAATCTGGTGCAGTTGGTAGCCAGTTTCTAACCTCAGCTTGTTCAATTAAAGCGGACCTTCAGTCATTTTTTCATCTATTAAATTGTCTGCCCTTGTTTTACCTTTGGATAGTAAAACATTTTTTTTTTCTGCCAGTAAATACCTTATACAGCCCACTTCCTGTTTCTTGTCTGGTAAAAAGCCTAGGCTTATGACATCATCCACAGCTTTCTCTCTCACTCTCGTGGAAAGGAGGGGGGGGGTGGAGGTGTGCCTCTGTGTGTCTGTGTAAATCCAGGAAGTGAACAGGCAGCAGCTTCAGCTGCCCACAGTTAAAATGGTTGCAGCCAGACTCAGTGGAGGGAGATTTCTGCAGCATATTTGGCAAGTACAGAATCACAGTATATATAAAAAAATATGCAAAGTGGTTGGAGGGAAGAATCCGAATGTCAAAGATGTTTTTATTACAAATGATGTGAGCAGACTGCAGTTCCTCTTCACGCTTTGACCCTAAAACCTGGAAGCTGGTTTTGATGCAGAGAGCTGCACCAGATTTTGCATGCTCCAGTTTTAGCAAATAACCCCCTGTGCATTTATAGATTGGATATACAGTGTATCTTTTACAAAGTGTATCAAGGTCTGAGTGGAGAGAGACTTGGAAGAACGCAGGAACAAGTTGTCTCTGCTACAGGCTACTGGTACTAATTATATATTAAAATAGGTTCATAGTGAAGAGAAACTGGAACTATATAACTTAGTGTTATACATTGAGCCAAGACATTGTGTAGGAGGATACATTGCTGCCAGTGGAAAGAGCTAGAAGACATTTTAATATTGTAATAGTCTGTTCATGCACATCAAGTTCTTTGTGCCATATTTAAAATGACAGAAGGAGGGTGTTTACCATACTTACTGGCAGGCAGGCTCATACAAAAGTTGATTTTATTTTAGCAGAACAAGGGGGTATTCCATGGAATAAGTGATGTTGATGATTTTCTCTGTCATTTGCTGATCTCGATTCCACTGGAAGTCCAAGTCGGCCCTTGCTGCAATGCAGGAGATCTGTGGATTGCATAGAGGAACCCCAATTCCATCATCACCTGCAGCAGTACCTTGTAGGTGGACAGAGCCTACCTCCCACTCAAGCCACAGATCTCAAGACCAAAGGTCTTCTACCTGCTCTTCCCAGTCTTCTGCTCATCCTAGTACATTTTCCTGGCATCTCTATTTTGGAACGCTCAGAGACCCCTCCTGAAGAGCGTCAGTTTCCTGGATATCACAATTTATGCAATGCTGAGGGTCATATTTTCTGCAACCTTGTCTAGATATGATTTGCCATACACAGTATCTAGAACTAGTAATCGTTGGTCACCTTTAAGTGGAGGTGTCCTCACAAAGAAATTTCCATGTGGACCTTTCACCTTTTCATTATGTGTAGCAGATTTTTCCCCATTCAGCTCTTTCACAGCTTGTGGGACTGTTGGAGTAATTCTATTTAACATGATTTACCTTGTGCTGTTTCTTATGCCGCGTACACATGGTTGGATTTTCAGACGGGAAATGGTGGATGTGAGCTTGTTGTCAGAAAGTCCGACCGTGTGTATCGAACATTTGCTGTTGGACTTTCCGCCAACAAATGTTTGCTAGCAGGTTCTCAAAAGTCCGATTGTGTGTACACAATTCCGTCGCACAAAAGTTCACGCAGAAGAAGCCGCACTGGCTATTGAACTTCCTTTTTCTCGGCTCGTCGTACGTCTTGTACGTCATCGCGTTCCCAACAATTGTTGGCCAACATTGTGACCGTGTGTATGCAAGACAAGTTTGAGCCAACAACCTTCGAACAAAAATCCACGGTTTTGTTGGTGGAAAGTCCAATCGTGTGTACGGGGGCATAAGTCTTTTTTGGCCTCACTATCTAAGTAAGGGAGCCTGGAATATGGACTAAGCCTCGAGCTAGTCTTTTCGGACCATTAAGTCCCGCTATTTGCCAGATTCTGGTCAGGGAGGGGATGGTCCCTTTCCTCCATCCTGGAAATCCAGGTTCCTTCTGTTGTTCTGTCTTCTTACCTGACCTGACTAGACATCATCAGAATGATGCACGACTTTCACCTCCAGAAAGGTTTGGGAACTCCCCATATAACAGACTGGGTGACTGACTCTCTAAGCTGGTATTGAGACTGTCATTGACGGCCCTGTCTTTCCTAGAGTCGAGCTACTGACTTCTGGTTACCTGGCTTCAGCCAATGATCCCCACATTAAATTGCGAGGGTTCAGCATTTGGATAAACTCTTTTACAGCATGATTTCCACATCTGTTAGATTGATCAGTGGCTGTTGTTCTCCCCTTAGTTTAATTGCTTTGAAAATCCCGACTGTTTAAGAATTTCCAAATCCCTGTGTCCCTTAATGGGTGACAAAAAAAAAAAAGAAAGAAAAAATAAAATAAAGATTGTTGTTCAGTCTAAAAAATCTTTTTCTTGAAGACCATTGAGGGACACGGGTCCTGCCCCTCTGTGTCATTGCTTTCTTGGGAAACCAAAGCATGATGGTTGGAGGTGGTTTAAGGGGGTTGCCCTAACATTTCATGTTTGCTAGTGTCTCAACCACCTCTAGGTGTACAACCTGACTGTTTAGGAATTCCTAAATTCCTGTGTCCCTTAATGGTCTTACGGAATTTTTTTAATTTTTTTTTTACACTAAGTACAAAAATCCTATTCTTTTCACTATTGGAGACCGAAAAAAAAAACATAATTAGAAGTACTGTAAAAAAGCTGCTTTTTAGTTATGGAAGTAACATTTTTACAGTGCTATATGGTTTAAATAACATCTCCAAACTGACAAAGAGTGCGTTAAAGCCTAACTCCACGTTTTGTATTATTTAAAAAAGTACATTTTGGCCAAGGTGGCCCATACAAGCTATTTCCTTCATTAAGAAATATGGCTGAAAAACACTGCATTTAAATAGATCTTGATTTGTTGACAGTGCATATCCTTCCACTTGTTGTCTACGTAGATTGTATCATTTTTATAAAACTAGATTTCAGACAATTATACCAGCAGCATGTGAATTATTTTTACTGGGAAGCTGGACTATATTGTGTTTTTGCACATTTGCCTGAAGTTTTGCTATCGTTTTTTATTACTTATTTTCCAATCAAACCAGTTTAAAGTACATTCTTTTGACCTGCCATGTACTTTGTACAATATATGTGGAAATAAAAGATTGTTTTATATGTATCTGTCAACAAGCAGCTCATTCCGGTCATTCAGCGATTAATCACACTCCTTTAACCATGCCTTTATAAGGCTGAGGTTTCTAAAGAACTGGAGCAATCAAAGTTACTAAAAGCAGAATTCAGTAATGGTTGGCACTGGACACAAAGGCCAATACGTACTGGGATAAGATTCGGTAGAATTTCGTATGAATTTGTTTTCTTAACTTTTAGAAGTACCTTTGTTAATTACTTAAACACTAGATAATGGTTTAATGTTTTGCAGATCATAAAGATCAAATAAAATAATAATCCAACTGGTTTGCCAGCTTATCATTTAAAGCAGTGGTGCCCAACCTCTTGAAGAGTGAGGGCCACTTAAGGGACTTAGTAACCGGTCGCAGTCCACAATGAGCGGAGTGGGTGGGTGACAGGTCCGTGTCCACTCTGCATATGCACAGCGGACACAGACACAGCCCACTCTACTCTATGGGCCCTCTGTACTGATCAGAACTGATCAGATGGAAGGGGGCAGATCCACTTCTCTCTTTTTAGCAGATCGGATTGGAGGTAGGCGGGTATAAACGGACACAAGTCTGTTTTACATCTGCTGCTCCATAGAGGTGAATGGAGGGTCTGATTGGGTCGGACCAATCGTGTGAAAGCAGGGGCGTAACTAGAAATCACAGGTTCCCATAGAAAAATGTTGTATGCCCCCCCCCCCTGCAAACAGCCCCCACACACAAAAAAAATGAACTAATGCCATTGAACAACAGATTACCACACTCATGTAGCACAGTACCCAGTCAACAGCTTATATTAATTTCGAACAACAAAGTATGCAGTATACTGTATGCAGCCCCTGAAGGACAAACATGTATACCCCCATCAGTACAGACACCCCCTACCTCAGTGCAGACACCCCCCTTAGTACAGACACCCCCCTAGTGCAGACCCCCCAGCATTACAGGCTCCCCCCTCAGTAGTGCAGACCCCCCCCCTCAGTGCAGACTCCCCCCTCAGTGCAGACTCCCCCCCAGCAGTATAGATGCCCCCCTTCTTACATAGCTCAGAACAGCGTTGACAGTCACCAGATAGACACAGCGGTGTGTGTCCCTCGAGGCTCGAGTACAGGCTCCTCCTCCTCCTCTGTGGATGTAAACAGAGAGGAGGGGAGGCGGCTTTGGTCCGTGCCGCTGAGGGAACACAGTGGCGCGAGGCACAGCGAGCGGTGTTAGTGGTGCAGCTGATGCTACCCAGGAGTGTCACCCGGTGTGGCCCGCACCCACCTAGCAACGCCACTCGGCGGGCCCCAACTTGGTTGCGGGCCCCATAGCGTCCGCATGGGTTGCTATGGTGGTAGTTCCGCCACTGTGTGAAAGGGGCCTAAGGCTGCTTTTACACTGATGGTCTGCGGTCCACCCACACCGCAGGTGCAGCGCAGTGCACCTGTGGCTTTCCTGCGGGTTAGCTGCATTTTGCAATAGAATTCTATTATATCCTGCAGGTGAAGTGCACTTTCTGAAAGCGCACCAAACCCGCAGGTAAAACCAGAAGTCTATGGCTCAGCACAGATAAGCCACAGGTCCACTGCGCTACACCTGCGGATCAGTTTGAAAGCATCCCAGTAATCACTGCAGAACAGATATGCCCAAATATACACTGTGATTTTAGTAATAAACTAACCTTTAATAACAGTCTTCCATTCAAGTATGGCTGGCTGTTGTTGTCCCAGGCAGAGTGCACTTGGCATCACTCAGCCTATGACAGGAGCCGGTGCTATATAGGAAGCATTGGCTTATGTGGCTCTGCTCTGCAGCTGCCTGCTTCCTCTACTGCTGGCTTCATTCACAACACTAATGCTCTGGGATGGCGGGTCCGCAACCTGCAATCTGGGCTTTCCAACCCACCATCCCAGAGCAGGAGGTCACAGGCCACATCAGAGGGCTCTGCGGGCCACTGATTGGGCACCCCTGATTTAACTACATGCTGACCAGCGTACGGCGATATACGTCGGCACAACGGCACGGCTGGGCAAATGGGCGTACAGGTATGTCCCCTTTAAGATGCGGAATTGTGGGCGCGCGCATGCCCGCCGCGTGCTCCATGACCGCAGGTCCCGCGGAGTCGAAGTCTGCCGGGTGCCTGTGATCGTGTGAAGGAGCGGAAGAGCGGGGAGATGTAAACATGGCATTTCCCCGTTCTGCCTAGTGACATGACAGAGATCACTGGTCCCTGTCATCGGGAGCAGTGATCGCTGTCATGTGAATACTAGCCCATCCCCCCACAGTTAGAATCACTTCCTAGGACACACTTAACCCCTTGATCGCCCCCTAATGTTTAACCCCTTCCCTGCCATTGTCATTTACACAGTAATCAGTGCATTTTTATAGCACTGATCGCTGTATAAATGACAATGGTCCCAAAATAGTGTCAAAAGTGTCTGATGTGTCCGCCATAATGTCGCAGTCATGATAAAAATCGCAGATCGCCGCCATTACTAATTAAAAAATCATAATAATAAAAATGCCATAAAACTATCCCCTATTTTGTAGACGCTATAACTTTTGCGCAAACCAATCAATATACGCTTATTGCAATTTTTTTTACCAAAAATATGTAGAAGAATACATTTTGGCCTAAACTGAGGAAAAAAATGTGTTTTTTTATATATTTTTGGGGGATATTTATTATAGGAAAAAGTAAAGAATATTGTTTTTTTTTTTCAAAATTGTCGCTCTTTTTTTGTTTATAGCGCAAAAAATAAAAACTGCAGAGGTGATCAAATACCACCAAAAGAAAGCTCTATTTGTGGGGAAAAAAGGACGTCAATTTTGTTTGGGTGCAACGTCGCACGACCGCGCAATTGTCAGTTAAAACGACGCAGTGACGAATCGCAAAAAGTGCTCTGGTCAGGAAGGGGGTAAAATCTTCCGGGGCTGAAGTGGTTAAAGAGTCAGTTTATCTAAAGAAATAGCTCAGTTTTTGGTGGATTTTGTGATATGAGGTAGCCCAGGAACATAAGCCAGCCGAGTTTGGTGAAAGCAAACAGTCTCTATATTGGTGTCTTCAAAATAAACACAAAGAGCTTTCTTCAGCCAAGAAGGAAAAATGAACAGTCCATAATCCTGGCATCAAACCAAACCATACATAACGTTCACCGCCAGACACACTGGGGTAGGGTTCTACTGTGGTTCGGGGTGCCGGGCAGGCCGCAGGGGTTCAGCAACACGTGTCCCAGTTCCCAGGAACATTCACCCCTGCCAACAGCTTGTGAGCTACTCTGAGAATTGCAGTGGGGACATGTTAGCTGTTGATTCCATCTCTTACTGTATGATTTTTATTCAATAAATTATTGTTGGAGTGCGGTTGAATTTTTCTATACATGCTACTTTGCATACTGAGCCAGCACCCGTATCTGAGGAGGAGGAGAATTTTGAGGCCCAGACACCTGGAGCAGGTTCTTTTTCCGGTTTAACAGCTTGTGAGCTACTCCTCACTGCCTCAGTGTCACAGTTGCTGATCCCTTCAGGCTGCCTTTCAAGACTTCCTTTGCTGAGGCCTAATTCCTCCAGCACCAGAGTCCTTGCAGGCAGGGTTTGGAGGTTCTTCCCTGCCTTTAACCCTTGGCAGTTCCAGGTCCCTAATAAGAACCTATCAACTAATGTCGCGTACACACGACCGGACTTTCCGTCAGAATAGACTTCGACGGTCTTTCCGGCGGAGTTCCGCTGAAACGGACTTGCCTACACACGATCACACCAAAGTCCAATCGTATAGAACGCGATGACGTACGACGGGACTAGAAAAAGGAAGTTCAGTAGCCAGTAGCCAGTAGCCAATAGCTGCCCTTGCGTCGTTTTTGGTCCGTCGGAATAGCATACAGACGAGCGTTTTTTCCGATAGGAACTGACTCCTTCGGAAAGATTTGAAACATGTTCTATTTCTAGGTCCAGAATTTTAGAAAGAAAAAGTCCGATGAAGCCCACACGCGATCGGAATGTCCGACGGAATGATTCCGTCTGACCTTTTCTGCCGGAAAGTGCGGTCGTGTGTACGCGGCATTAGAGATGCACTGACATGACAGTCAGACCTCTTTTCCAACCAGATCAACCAGGAACCCCTCACCTTGCATGGCTGAGAACCCCTAAATACTCAGCCAAGACTTTATTACCTTCCTGCACGGCCTGTAGTAAAATGAGAGCCGGACGGGACCCCTGTTGTTCTGTGACGTCCTCCCAGAATGCGCTTCTTGGGTTAAGTAGTTCCGGGGTACCATCCAGCTTCCTCTGCTCCCCTCACCAGATCGGTCAGTTTCATCCTCTGTCTCAGCAGTTCTTGCAGGATGGGAAGGGGTTAATCACGGTGATTGACCTACGGATGAGCCTTATACTCTCTTATGGCCCGTACACACGATCCGAATATCGTACGACGTTTTTTGCTTAATAGTCGCAAGTAGAAATTGAATGGTTTACTAAAGTCACGAAAATTCTCGTACGACAGAAAAAGAAAAACGGAAGTGATGTCATGTGTTGTAATGTATTTGCATTGTATTTTCGGACGACAACTATACTGACTAAACGAAAATCGTACGATCTGGTATCGTACAAGGAAAATTTTCGCGCTTGTCCGGTCGAATAATATCGGATGAATTGTCGTGATCGACTGCCGAAAAGCTCTGTACTAATGATCTGATTATCGGACAATCGCGTCGAAAGCGGTATTTTTCGTCCGATTTTCGGATCGTGTGTACAGGCCATTGCACTCTGCCAGTTTTTATGACTGTTGTACATTAAAGTTTTATTCTGATGCTGCACTCAGATGGCACTTTCCCTTTTTTTGATTTGTTTAGTATTTTATTTTGATTCATTTTATTAGTTTAAAAGGAGAAAATACTGAGCTACACAAAACCGGAATTGTTGCTTTTTTGCTTTTGTTTTCTCTTGTTTTTTTTTCGCTTGCCCTCTTTGCTAGACCAGCACGCTGACATTTGAGAAGGACTGACCATCACTGACATTTGTTTCTTTCATTCCAGGCAAATGTGTCAGCTTGTATGTTGATGACAAAATTATAGCTTTAATGTTACGCGTTGCATTCGGTTGTACAGTTCTTTGTTTACCTAACAGCATATCTGTACTGATGTACTGGTACATTGTATCGTCACAATGAAACAAAATGACTGCTTTATGTCTCCTTGGAGCACATGATATGATAAATGACAGGTGGAGCTGCCCCATGTGGGTCAGTAAGAGATGGGATAGGAAACTGTGGGGTTGATTTACTAAAGGGAAAAAGACTGTGCACTTTGCAAAGTGCAGTTGCCCCCTGCAAGAGCAGTTGCTCCAGAGCTTAGTAAATGAGCAGAAGCTCTGCTGACTTCCATCATCCAATCATGTGCAAGCAAAAATGCTGTTTTTTTAATTTTCCTTGCACAGGATTGGGTACTCTTTGCAAAGTCAAGCCTTACCTCATATACTAAGCTCTGGAGCAATTGCACTTGCAGAGGGCAACTGCACTCTGCAAAGTGCACAGTCTATTTGCCTTTAGTAAATGAACCCGTGTGTTTCATGTCAGTTTACACAAAACAAATGATTCCTTATTCTCTGATGTCATTTCTTTCAATAGTTGGTGCTCAAATCTGCTTTACTGAGATTCTCACATGACCTCTGTTCATAGGGGTTGATTTACTAAAGGTAAATAGACTGTGCACTTTGCAAAGTGCAGTTACACTCTGCAAGAACGGTTTCTCCAGAGTTTCGTAAATGAGGGAGAGGTCTGCTGATTTCCATCAGCCAATCATGACAAGCAAAAATGCATTTTTTTTAATTTTTATTTTCCTAGCACATGATTGGATATTCTTTGGAAAGTAAAGCTTTACCTCATTTCACTAACCACTTCAGCACCGGAAGATTTGGCTGCTGAATGACCAGGCCATTTTTTTTGCGATTCGGCACTGCGTCGCTTTAACTGATAATTGCGCGGTCGTGCGACATTGCACCCAAACAAAATTGACGTCCTTTTTTTCACACAAATACTTTTGGTGGTATTTGATCACCTCTGCAGTTTTTATTTTTTGCGCTATAAACAAAAAAAGAGCAACAATTTTGAAGAAAACGCAATATTTTGTACTTTTTGCTATAATAAATATCTCCATTTTTTTTTTAAAAAAAAGCAAATTTTTCTCAGTTTAGGCCAATATGTATTCTTCTACATATTTTTGGTAAAAAAAAAATTGCAATAAGCGTATATTGATTGGTTTTCACAAAAGTTATAGCGTCTACAAAAAAAGGGGATAGATTTATAGCATTTTTATTATTATTTAATTTTTTACTAGTAATGACGGCGATCTGCAATTTTTTTTTTTGGGAGTGCGACATTATGGCGGACACATCGGACACTTTTGACACATTTATAGTACCATTGGCATTTATACAGCGATCAGTGCTATAAAAATGCACTGATTACTGTGTAGCACCCTCTACCAATAGGTAGGTCAGGGATATGCAATTAGCGGACCTCCAGCTGTTGCAAAACTACAAGTCCCATCATGCCTCTGCCTCTGGGTGTCATGCTTGTGGCTGTCAGAATCTTGCTATGCCTCATGGGACTTGTAGTTCTGCAACAGCTGGAGGTCCCCTAATTGCATATCCCTGAGGTAGGTGCTAGTATGGGATTTTTTACTAGGAAGACTGTCAGCACAGGTAAATTTAGGCAGGCCTATGCTTTAAGCTAGGCCTCTTTGTTTTGATCTGGGGGCTGGGAGTGGTTAGAGTAGCAGTGGGTGTGACCACCTGTGCTCTAGTTCTGAGGTGCCTCCCCTGCTTCCAGGGAGAATGTTCTGTAAGAGGAGCAGGGCCTAGAACTGGAGTGGCAGGCAGCTCATGTTGGAGCCCTGACTAATCCCCAACTAGTATTGGCAGGGGGCGGGCCTCCCATATAAGCTGAGGTAACAGGCCACTGGGGGGAGTTAAGAAAAGACAAATCACCGCGCTGTAAAAGGAAATTAATGCATAAAAAACATACTGAGAGAAACAAAATTGAAAAAACAAAAAGTGACAATTCAATGATCAAAACCAAACACAAGAGCAGCCGCTGAAAGTGAGATACACACATTACATAATAAATACAAAAAGAGCAGCGCTGTGACAAAAAAAAGGTATATATGATATAACCAAATCAGATAGGTTGAATATTGGACCCAAATTTGAGATAGGCTCCAAAGTTCATATAAAAGTACATAATAAACAGAGGTAAAAAAGTCCTATCCAAAATCAATCATAGATAGTGGATATAGTGGGAAGCGTAGATAGGTGGAAATACAAATAAATCAATATGTCCTTCACCGCACCACTGTGGTATTGATAAGAATGCGCGCTTACCAAACGGCAAGCTTAAGGAAGCTTGCGACCTTAACCCGGTCGGGGCCTTTCAGGATGGAACCATCAAAGGAAAAGCACACCACCTTCGCTTGGATTAAGCACGCTGTTCACCAATTATCACTGTATTGTGGAGATGTGACCCCTGGCTAGGGATAAACCTCGAGAGAGGTATACCAAAGAAAGAAGGAGAGCAACATAGCGTAATCCTGCTTTCACTTTTTATTAAAATTAATAAAATTGCACTTACATTCGGAAGAGTAAACAAAAGCACATAAGCCGGCCGGCTAGAAGCGAACGCCCGTCCTGCAGACGGTGGATGCAGCACGTCAGCACGTCAGCACGCCCAACGTACGTTTCGTCACACTCTGACGTCGTCTGGGGCACGGGCGACGCACTGACGTGTCGCATTAATATAATAAAACACCATAACCAGGCCTCATACTGAGGACGGGACCGGAAATCACCTTGCGTTCCACTAGTTAAGGGCGGATAGCAAGGAAACGCCATCTTAGATGTGGGATTATACATAACATCCTGTACCCGTTTCTGATGTAGACAAAAACGGACCAACTCATATTGCTAAGTGTAAAATAACATTATACGTAGGTTGATCCTTAACTAACAGGAAAATCAAACTTTAAAATAAGTTTAATAGGAATAAAAGTTAAAAATTAGTTAAAATTAATATTTGAATGACATCCTTCAACAGTGTGACCCTTGGTGAGAAAAAAAGATGGTTGAAACACTCCCTTATATAATATACCACATAGGATGACTCATAAAGACAGGAAGTCAATTAATGAGTATGCAAGGGCGTTCTCAAAGCCATTCATAGCTATATTAAATTCTAAGGGGCACGTGAAACGAAACGCACACCATACCACGATAAACTTTATCAGGATGGTTAGTCCTAGGGGAAAGGAAGGTGATTTGTTCCCAAGTGTAAGGAGCACTAAATACACCATGGCATAGGTCACATATCAAGTAACAAAACAAGATAAAATACATTGGACATTTAGCTAGTCCCAAACCTAGGATACCAAATCTGCACAAATAATAATGGGGCACATACCCCATTAGGTAAATCTAAGATTATCCAATGGGGCATATACCCTCCCAGGAGTAATATATATCTAGTGTTGGCCATTTATTGAATGTATGGGATATTCCTTAGAAGTAATCCGGGACTCTAAGTAGATAGGGATTGTTTGTCGCACTGGGGGGAGTTGTCAGCCGGGTGAAGTGGAGAATGGAGTACTAGACAGCAGCAGGAGGGCACCGCCATCTGGGGGGGGGGGGGGGGGGGTGCGCCGATTGTAGGAGGATGCCTGGGGAGAACTGTGAGGGAACTTCACCTTTACACAGTCATTGGTGAAGTCCTCATCATTACACAGTCATTGATGAGGAACTCCTGGAGCAGAGGGGCAGGTGAAGCTGTCGGAACATTCGGTCCGGTTAAGTTCTCCATCAAGGACTCGGGGCAGAGAAAGGTCGGTGAGTGTACCACAGTGGAGGGCTGGATGTGTCAGGGAGGTCTGTGAGTGAACTTCACTTTTACACAGTCATTAGTGAAGTCCTCATCTTTGCACGGTCATTGATGAGGAGTCCTGGATCAGATGAGAGACTGTGGGGAGTTGTGTCAAATCGATGTGGCCTGTTGGCACAGGATTTGCAAGCTGGGCTGGCTGGGAACAGTAGTCCACCATTCAGAACAGGCTTTTAAACTACTAGGCCTCCGGGGAGAGGTACTGCAGGCCTCTGGCCTAGTAGCAGCGAGCAATCAGAGTCTGCAGGAGAAACTATTCAGAGTGGGTTCTTTTGCTTACAGAAGAGGATGTGACAGGAAATGAATGCGCTACAGCATAAGTTTGTGCAGGAGGGGAGGATTTCTGGGAACATCATCCGTACACGGTCTTGGGTGAAGTCCTTACCCGGTAACTAATGAGGAATTCCTGGGAGCAATAGTATGCAGGTGTTATGCAGAGGGGGAGCAATAGTCTGCATGGTGATGCTGGACTATAGCTGTTAAACATGCGCATCATTCCTTCAGGCTCAAACTATGTGCTAATCTATACAATCTCTAAATATGATGGCAAAGTGATCGGTTCTATGGGCATCCCATATACCCCTTTCCCCAACCAAGTTGTACCCCCCAATAAACAAAAACTAAACAAAGGAAATGACTGATCATTGTCCCTGAAGTGATATATGGGAGTCTGGCAGCGGGGTGATATGGTGGATGTTTGTTACTAGTGGCAACTACACCGCTACAACTGTAAAAATGTCACTGGCAGGGAAGGGGTTAACACTAGGGAGCGATCAAGGGGTTAACTGTGTTCCCTATGTGTGTTTCTAACTGTAGGGGGAGGGGACTGACCTAGAGGAAGTGACAGATCGTGGTTCCTAGCTAATAGGAACTGACAATCTGTCACGCCTTACAGAACAGAACAGGGATTTGTGTGTTTACACACACACACTTCTCTGTTCTGCCCCTCGTGCCCGCGATCACTCGTGGCCGACGGCCATCGCTACCATCGGCCACGAGCATCGGCACCCCCGCTATGCAGCAGGCGCGAGCACGCGCCTCTGGCGGCGCACGCGCACCTGCTATCCCAATCCCACGTATAGCTACGACGGCACGCGGGATCGTGCCGAACTGCCGCAGTAAAATGACGACGGCTGGTCGGCAAGGGGGCTAAACTCTGAAGCAACTGCACTTGCAGAGTGCAACGGCACTTTGCTAAATGCACAGTCTATTTGCCTTCAGTAAATGAACCGCAATATTTTACAGACATGAGTTTTTGAAGCCTTTAGTTCACTCAGACATATATTCTTTTCTTATAACAGTTTGTCTGTGAAGACTTCCCACACACCTTCCTCATGAGCTTGAGGCATTTCCCTCTTGCCCATAAAAATTCCGCACGTGGTCTGTTTTCTTGGGATGGTAATATGAAGCCAGCAGGAATGAAGATGATCATTTGTTTGCTCAGGGGAAATCGAATAACTCTGCTGAGACTTAGGCAAAAATTGAACATAATTTTAATGTCTTCCGTACAATCCGTCTACAGTACATCTTACTGTTATTTATATGGTGCCAACAAGTCCTTCTGCTATTTACAGAGTACACAAAGCAGACACTGAAGGAACTTAAAAGTTAATTTTCACACTACAGCCATATATGCATTGACTTAACACACTAACGTTCAGTGGCAGACAATTAACCTTCCGGCATATAAGGTATTTATTTGTGTAAGGGGGGGGGGGGGGGGGTAAACCACGAATAAAGAGTGAATATGCAAACTGCATGAAAATATCGTCCAAGCACTGCACGGCATGAAAATATTTACCTGGTTTGCCATGTGACTGCCTGTAATGTCTGCTCAAATACAAGGCTTGCAGGTGACAATTTTGAAACCTCATTGTGCTATTTATGATATCATATGAATGTAGAAATTTTCAGCGCAGTCAAAAAACTTGATATGTATAGTACTGAAAACTTCTTAGTATTATGAAGTAATCCATTTATATTTTTACCCTAACACTAGGCATCTGGAGCTGCTGTAATAAAATGTAATCATATGTAGTACCCTCTAGTGCAGTGGTTCTCAACCTGGGGGTCGGGACCCCCTTGGGGATCAAATGATGATTTGCGAGGGGTCACCAAATCCTGGGCTGTTCCTGAAGCCTGCACTGCTTTCCCAGCCTTTTTGCATCCACCCAGCAGGGCTGTCCCTGGAGCCTGCAGCCGCCCACTCAACCACTTCGCAGCCGCCCATTCAGTTCATGGAATGGCTGGGGGGCAGAGACTAGAGGTCAGCTGACTGGTAAGGAATGGGAAGTGGGAGACCCTATCTCCTGATTTCGGCATAGGTGTCACTGCTACAAGACACCACAAAGTTGGAGACACAGTGAAGTCGGAGACACAGTAAAGCCGGCGACACAGTGAGTAACACTACCTGTGATTAGAGTTGCCATTAAAAGTTCCCACTACAGTTCTCAGATCAGCAGATGACCTTGATCAGAAGCACGTAAGCTGGCTGATCAGAACTCCCTCCAGCACTGCCACTCATCCCATTTCCCCCACCAAGGAGTAAGAGAAGGAATAAAATTAGAGAATACATGGAGGGGAGAGGAAAAGAGGGGAAGGAACAAAGAAAAGGGGGAGACAAAGACTAAGAGAAAGAACAAGAAAAACGGCTAGAGAGAGGGATGGGGGGAAAAAAAAAACAAGAAATTAGGATAGAGAAAGATAAAAGGGAAAGAAAGGAGAACAAAGAGAAAGAGTGGTACATCCTAAAATGTACCATAAGGGGTTTTAATACTGTACGAGTGGAAGGGACTCGGGGAGCGCTAAATGTCCGTGGGTTAGGGGGCGTAAATTACTTGTCTTGCCTTGGGTGCTAACAACCCACGCTACGAAAATAATTTTACTGTTAGGGGTCCACAAGACTTGGGAAACTTTATCAAGGGGTCATAGCACTAGAGGGGTTGAGAACCACTGCTCTTGTGTGTGCTAGAAGTAGTTGCTAGTGTAGGAAAATGTTAGCTTGGCTGAGAGCCAGGCTTGGGTTGTGAATCTGGGTCAGGGTTCAATGACTCAGGGGCTGGATGATTTATCTGACAGCTCTCTTTGGCACTTCCCCCTGGTCTGGAAGTTTGTAGAAACCTCCAGAGCTGAAGGGTGGGAGTAAGGAAGGGCTGCCATGCATATTTATGAGGTCCTCCACCAATCCCCAGCTAAAAGGGGCTGGAAAAGGAGCAGGCCACCTCATAAATAGATGTCAGCAGGGAGGTCAGGTGGAAAATGGAGATGGAGTCCTGAGGAGGTTGTCGGTGGCCCTTGAGGGTGCCCCCTAGTCTGGGGGGGTTACTTTGGGCTTGGAACTCGGGTGCTGGAAAACTCCCCTAAAAAAAAAAGAGGAAACCCTTCCTGGTGGCACAGGAGCAAGGGGAGAGGACAGCAGGAGCAGGTCAGCATGTCTGGAAGATTTACTGAGAGTCAGCCAGGAGGGCTGGTGAATGTCAGTCTGGAGGACTATGGGGAGAAGTTAGCCTGGAGGGCTAGTGAAAAGGGTTAGCTGTAGCCAGGCGCGTTGGCAGTGCCTGAAGAGGTGGTGCTGGGATCAGTAGCCACAGGATGGAAACAAGCTGGACACTGAACTTTTGTTACACAACCAAGGGACCTTGGGTTCCTACCTGTAAAGGGCTAATGCTTTATCTGACTGACTGTTGGATAATTCACAGTGTTCCAGCTGGGTTCTATAAGCAAGTGAGTGCTGGAGGAAGAAGTGGAGCTGTATATAGAGACTGTATATAGGAAGAGTTGTCCCTGAAGTCAAGTAGGCATCCCTATTCAAGTTATTATCTCTCAAACAAAAAAACCCGACAAACTCACAGACTGTTCTCTGACTCTTTGGTGCCTGTGGAAATTAGGTGTGCTTAGCTCTGCAAGGTGGGGAATCCCAGTTACTTGCGGCTCCCAAGCTGCACATATCTCCTAACTTTTTGAAATGATAAAGAGACACTTGTAAGCAGGTTAGATAGAGCAAGTGTGCCTCCTATTCCCAGGAGAAGGTTGGGAGCTC
The DNA here is from genome assembly GCA_037952835.1 of Lithobates septentrionalis. Lineage (NCBI taxonomy): Eukaryota > Metazoa > Chordata > Amphibia > Anura > Ranidae > Lithobates > Lithobates septentrionalis. The sequence goes on along the minus strand of JBBDGP010004527.1, from coordinate 104,946 downwards.
ATGTAGAACTATGGAGGGGGGGAAGGAGAGGTAATCTAGATGAAAGTTAGAAGAAGGGGAAACTACAAGCTGCTATGCTCCTGCTCTCCCTTCTGCTGGGGGTGCCCCGGGATCCCCTTCATAGAGCCTTTAGAGAGAGATAGAGAGCTCCAGATATGCATTCTAGGGCTCGGAAGAGGCCTTGGAAGTTTATGTGCCCTTTGGTTCCCCACATATCAGGAAGGAAGTAGTGGAGAGTAGCAGCCGCAGACAATGCACGGTGAACTCACTTCTATAAAAAGGCATGAGCAGCCTCCTGCAGGGCCTAGATTAACTGTCGCTGACATGCTGTTCAAAGGACAGTGTTGTGGTCTGCTACCCGAAATCATTGTACCATCATTCAAGATATTCCAGTAAAGAAGTTACTCTACATTGCGGCCTCTGTGTGCATTTATTCAGTAATGGCAGTAGATCTGGAGAGGGTGTAAGAGGTACTGCCAATGCCAACCTGGCTGTCAAGCCTGAGGAAGGTTAGGACCAGCGTCTGGATACCCCTGGGAGTAAAAGGGTAGAGTCACGCAGCTAGGAGAGTGGAGAGGGGGTCTCCAGCCACCACCCAAACATTGGGGAGAGTCGCAGGGCAAAGGTGAGCGATTTCCCTGGAAGGTTAGCCTATGTTAGGGGTGACTCGGCTGCTCACTATGCCCACACACAAGGCAGCCTGCCACCCACTAACACCTTTTTGCACACAAAGGACACATAGGCAAAGAACACATCCCTGCCATGATCCAGTTGGCAGAAATGAATCGGTTAAACCATGCAAGTGCTTTTTTCACTTTTCAAAATATTTGTTTTTTCAAAAAGTAAGTTGTACAGCCAACAAATCATGAATACAGAGTGGTCATAACACATACAGTTAGACCCCGATGGGGTAGGCATTTTAGGAGGACGAGGAACCTCAAAGAAAACACATAAAATGAAGGAAAACAATAATAAGTGTTAGGGGTTGGTATACGTCCTGTGGTGTTAGCAGATAATTCAAAAGAGCAACCCCGTTAACCTAAAGAGAGAGTTATATAGAGGATAACTCACTAGGCATACCATGGGGTAGTTGTAGGAGGCCTGAGGGAGTCCGTCAGCACCCCACACGGGAACTCACTGTGACCGGCGAAACCCCCAACAGCCCCCCCCAACCGCCCATTGAACAATGCTGAAAAGTAGGTATCCATCTAGGCAAGTGCTTTTTTCACCTCTATTTGTCCTTCATATTGGCTTTTCAAAATAACAAATGCAGTAATCTAGATATTAGATAAAATGGTTCTGCAGAATTTTAAAGGGTGCTTTGACTGAAAAAAGTTTGAGAAACACTGATCTAGAGTTTGGATAAAAAGCTTAGTGCAGCATAACACTTTTTATGGCAGTAAAATAGTACATTTTGTATAGAGATGTACACATCAGACCAAAAAGAGGGACAACAAGGGACAGATGGATTTGGTCTCAGTAATTTCCCAAATTAGGGAAAGTTTGGCAGTATGGTGAAGTTTAAAGAAAACAGAACTCCAAACTGCCTGTCTGATCTCGCACAAATAATTATTCAGAGATTAGGCTGTGTGAGCATTTCAGAGCCTTAGCGTGGTTGCCTACTGTATGTCCATAGACACATGATACAAGAGTTCCCTCTTCTGGGTATTTCATATTATCTGTTTCATGTATTAGATCAGTGTTTCTCAACGTTTTTACCTTCAAGGAACCCCTGGCAAAAAGTTTGAGATCTCAAGGAACCCCTGAAATAATGTTCACATCTACAGCTCACGGAACATTGGTATGATCTGCAAGCTGTTGTAGAAATAGCATTAAATAAAAGAATAAACATTAAATGTACCTATTTACTTGTGGACCATCCGCCGTCGTTGTACGTCGGTACTTTGACATAGAATACCGGGGTTATGGCAGCAGATAGCTGCCATAACCCCAGTATATTCTTAAACGGCGGACTGTCCTCTTTCTGATAAAAGTGGCGGATTCACCACAAGATCACTTTTATCAGGGGGGTGGGAGAGGGAACCCCCCCCCCTTGCCACGCTCTGGTCATCTCCATCTTGCCAGAGCCGTCAGTAGCGGCGGAGCCGATTGGGTCATCTCCCTTCTGAGACATGGAGTCGAGTGAGCGAAAGATGGCCCCTGCTCGGCTCCATAACATTGGATGATGCAAGCGACGTCAAACGTCACTTCCGCCCAATGGACTTAAATGGGAATTTTACATTTTTTTTTTGAAAAAAAAAAAGACATGAATTTTTTAAATTAATTTATTTCTATTACATTTAATTCTAAATGTGAGATCTAGCGTCTCTTTGACCCCAGATCTCACGTTTAAGAGGTCCTGTCATGCTTTTTTCTATTACAAGGGATGATTACATTCCTTGTAATAGGAATAAAAGTGACCCAAATTTTTTTTTTAAAAGGATAGTGTAAAAAATAAGAAAAAGTAAAATAAATAAGAAAAAAAAGGAAAACATTTTTTAAAGCGCCCCGTCTCGCTGAGCACATGTGCAGAAGTGAACGCATACGTAAGTCGCGCCCGCATATGAAAACGGTGTTCAAACCACACATGTGAGGTATCCCCACAATCGTTACAGTGAGAGCAATAATTCTAGCAAAAGATGTACTCTGTAAGTCAAAACTAGTAATCTGTAGAAATTTTTAAACGTCGCCTATCGAGATTTTTAAGGGTCAAAGTTTGTTGCCATTCCACGAGCGGGCGCAATTTTGAAGCATGACATGTTGGGTATCAATATACTCGCTGTAACAATATCTTTCACAGTATGAAAAAAAAATTGGGCTAACTTTACTGATGTCTTATTTTTTAATTCAAAAGGGTGTATTTTTCCAAAAAGATTGTGCTTGTAAGACCCGCTGCACAAATACAGTGTGACATAAAGTATTGCAACGACCGCCATTTTATTCTCTAGAGTATCTGAAAAAATATATGTAGCAGTGTAGTTGCCACTAGTAACAAACATCCACCATATCACCCTGCTGCCAGACTCATATATATATATCTTGCAGACACAATGAACAGTCATTTGCTTTGTTTTGTTTTGTTTATTGGGAGGTACAACTTGGTTGGGGAAAGGTATATGGGATCCCCATAGAATAGATCACTTTGCCATCATATTTAGAGATTTTATAGTTTAGCACATAATTTGAGCCTGAAGGAAGGATGTGCATGTGTAACAGCTACAGTCTTTCCTCTGCATCACCATGCAGACTATTGGTCCTCCTCTGCGTTACGCCTACAGACTGTTGCTTCCAGAACTTCCTCATCTATGACCGTGTAAAGTTGAGGACATCACCCTTGACCGCGTAAGGGTGATGTTTCCAGAAATCCTCTCCTCCTGCACAAACTTATACTGTAGCATGTTAATTTCTTGTCACATCTTCTGTAAGCAAAAGAACCCATTCTGAATAGTTTCTCATGCTGACTCTGGCTGCTCGCTGCTACTAGGCCAGAGGCCTGCAGTACCTCTCCCCGGAGGCCTAGTAGTTTAAAAGCATGTTCTGAACGGTGGACTACTGTTCCCAGTTAGCCCAGCTTGCAAATCCTTCGCCCTCAAGCCACATCGATTTGACACAACTCCCCACAGTCTCTCCTCTGATCCAGGACTCCTCATCAATGACCGTGTATGATGAGGACTTCACTAATGACCGTGTAATGATGAGGACTTCACTAATGACCATGTAAAAGTGAAGTTCCCCCACAGACTTCCTGGCACATCCAGCCCTCCACTGTGGTACACTCACCGACCTTTCTCTGCCCAGAGTCCTTGATGGAGAACTTAACCGAACCGTACGTTCTGACAGCTTCCCCTGCCCCTCTGCTCCAGGAGTTCCTCATCAATGACCTCTCAGGCAAAAGCTACAGTGAGGAGGCATCAGGTGAGCGAGCTGAGGATAGAGTGCTGAGGCCCAGGAGCTTGGAAGAAGCTGAGTGGAGCTGTCTGCCATAAATCTGTCTGGTATCACTAAAAGGACATCGCTTTGAAGATTGGAAGGAGGCTCCATCTGCCCTTGGGCCCTGTGAGTACAGACATTGAAAGATCTTGGCGACCATGTGCTTTAGCTACCTCTCTGGTGCCTTATTATAGTCAGCTGTGGGTCTATTAAAGGGGACACAGGCTGATGTCCTAAAGAGCTCTATCCAGACACTTTCCTACTTTAAGGGACTTTGCTCTAATGGCTCTACTACTACTTAAGCTGAAGTATATTGTTTGTTACAAGCCTGGACCTCATAATAGCTTGTCCTGAAAAGAAAAGAAGTCCTCAGTTGTACATAGTTCTTATCTTTGGAGTATTCCACCACTTCACTTATCCCTATCCAAGTTCTCCACAAAAAAAAAAAAAAAAAAAAGCAACAAAAGCAACATCCCCTAGACTGGTCCTTGAAGAAGGAGTGAACAAGCCTGCTGTGTGCCTGGCTGCGGGGCAGAAGCTGGGAAGACCTGGACAGTAATTCCCGTGGATCCTACAGGAGTAGCGCTACATTTATATAAAAGAATGGGGTGCCTTGAGATTCTGCAGAATTTTAAAGGGTGCCTTGACTAAAAAAAGATTGAGAAACACTGAGCTAGAGGTTGAATAAAAAGTTTAGTGCAGCATAACACTTATGGTAATAAAATACCGTGGTACATTTTGTATAGAGATGTAGACATCAGACCAAAAAGAGGAATAACAAGGGAGAGAGGGATTTATTCTCAAAAGAGGGACAGTCCCTCCAAATTAGGGACATTTGGAAGCTCTGGTGTAGTTTAAAAAAATGGAATTCCAAGCTGCTTGTATGATCTCACACAAGCAATGATTCAGAGATTATGCTGTGTGAGCATTTTGGAGCCTCAGCGTGCTTTCCTACTGTATGTCTATAGACACATGATACAAGAGTTCCCTCTTCTGGTTATTTCATATTATCTGTTTTGTATATTAAATGGTTGGAATTTCCATCATTGCTAATGAATTCTAAATTGCTGATGTGGATTATCAGAATGCTGTGCTCCAACAGCAAGAACATTTGCTCCCAGAAATGACAGTCTATTTATCCAGCACTCTTCGGAAGTCAATTGGCTACTTAACCACTTTAAGACCAGCCTTGTTTTGGATTTTAGGTGTTTACATGTTTAAAACAGGTTTTTCTGCTAGAAAATTACTTAGAACCCCCAAACATTATATATGGTTTTTATTCTAACACCCTAGAGAATACAATGGCGGTCATTGCAATACTTTTTTTTGCACCGTATTTGCGCAGCGGTCTTAAAAGCGCACTTTTTTTGGAAAAAATTCACTTTTTTGAATAAAAAAATAAGACAACAGTAAAGTTAGCCCAATTTTTTTTAATATTGTGAAATATAATGTTACGCCAAGTAAATTGATACCCAACATGTCATGCTTGAAAATTGCGCCCGCTCGTGGAATGGCGTCAAACTTTTACCCTCAAAAATCTCCATAGGCGACGTTTAAAAAATTCTACAGGTTGCATATTTTGCGCTACAGAGGAGGTCTAGGGCTAGAATTATTGCTCTCACTCTACCGATCGCTGTGATACCTCACATGTGTGGTTTGACCACCGTTTTCATATGCGGGCGCTACTCGCGTATGCGTTCGCTTCTGCGCGCGAGCTCGTCGGGACAGGGGGGTTTTAAAAAATTTTTTTTTTTTTATTATTATTTATTTTACAATATTTTATTTATTTTTACACTGTTTAAAAAAATAAATAAAATTGTGTCACTTTTATTCCTATTACAAGGAATTTAAACATCCCTTGTAATAGAAAAAAGCATGGCAGGACCTCTTAAATATGAGATCTGGGGTCAAAAAGACCTCAGATCTCATATTTACACTAAAATGCAATAAAAAAAAAAAAAAAAAGAAAAAAAGTCATTTAGAAAAATGACATTTGAAAAAATATGCCTTTAAGAGGCGTGGACGAAAGTGACGTTTTGACGTCGCTTCCGCCCAGCAGTGTCATGGAGACGAGTGAGCGCCATCTTAGCCTCACTTGTCTCCAGGCACAGAAGGGAGAAGGACGCGATCGCCTCCACCGCTACCGACGGCTCCGGTAAGCGGCGGAGGGCACCGGATCGCTGCGGGAGGGGGGGGGCCCTCTCCCGCCACCGATAAAAGTGATCTCGCGGCGAATCCGCCGCAGGGACCACTTTTATCTGAAAGCCGGCCGCCGCATGAAAACGGGGATACCGGGGTTATGGCAGCTAGCTGCTGCCATAACAACGATATCCCCGTTTAAACTTAGGCCGTACATCGGCGTGCGGCGGTCGGGAAGTGGTTAAAAAAGAGTTGCATTGCTGGAATTCAATACATAACAGTCCATACCTCCTGACTTCTTGAGATAGGAATGAGGGACACCTATCAGCAAAAGTATGCAGGCATAGGACACACCCCTTGCCACGCCCCCTTAAAGGAGAATTGTACAAAAAAACAAGATTGGTTAAACACACAAGTGCTTTTTTTTACCACTACTATTCCTTTATATTAGCTTTTGGAATTTACAAAAGTAGCAATTTAGAAATCAGATGAAAGGTTTAACACTGGGAAACACTTTTTGATAGAAAAAAAGTGCATTTTATATACAGTTGTGCTCATAAGTTTACATACCCTGGCAGAATTTATGCTTTCCTGGCCATTTTTCAGAGAATATGAATGATAACACAAAAACTTTTCTTTCACTCATGATTAGTGTTTGGCTGAAGCAATTTATTATCAATCAACTGTGTTTACTCTTTTTAGATCATAATGACAACAGAAACTACCCAAATGACCCTGATCAAAATTTTACATTCCCCAGTTCTTAATACCGTGTATTGCCTCCTTTAACATCAATGACAGCTTGAAGTCTTTTGTGGTATTTGTGGATGAGGCGCTTTATCTTCTTAGATGGTAAAAAGCCTCCAGTTCCTGTAAATTCTTGGGCTGTCTTGCATGAACTGCACGTTTGAGATCTCCCCAGAGTGGATCAATGATATTGAGGTCATGATGCTAAGATGGCCACTCCAGAACCTTCACTTTATTCTGCTGTAGCCAATGACAGTTCGACTTGGCCTTGTGTTTTGGATCGTTGCCATGTTGGAATGTCCAAGTACGTCCCATGAGCAGCTTCCTGGCTGATGAATGCTCCAGTATTTTTTGATAACATACTGCATTCATCTTGCCATCAATTTTGACCAAAGTTCCTGTGCCTTTGTAGCTCACACATCCCCAAAACATCAGCAATCCACCTCCGTGTTTCACAGTAGGAATGGTGTACCTTTCATCATAGGCCTTGTTGACTCCTCTCCAAATGTAGTGTTTATGGTTGTGGCCAAAAAGCTCAATTTTGGTCTCATCACTCCAAATGACTTTGTGCCAAAGGTTTGAGGCTTGTCTCTGTGCTGTGTGGCGTATTGTAATCAGGATACTTTGTGGCATTTGCGTAGTAATGGCTTTTTTCTGGCGACCATGCAGCCCATCTTTCTTCAAGTGCCTCCTTATTGTGCATCTTGAAAAAGCCACACCACATGTTTTCAGAGAGTCCTGTATTTCACCTGAAGTTATTTGTGGGGTTTTCTTTGCATCCCGAACAATTTTCCTGGCAGTTGTGGCTGAAATTTTAGTTGGTCTACCTGACCGTGGTTTGGTTTCAACTGAACCCCTCATTTTCCACTTCTTGATTAGAGTTTGAACACTGTTGATTGGCATTCTCAATTCCTTGCATATCTTTTTATATCCCTTTTAGGGATGAGCTTCGAGTTCGAGTCGAACTCATGTTCGACTCGAACATTGGCTGTTCGCAAGTTCGCCGAACAGCGAACAATTTGGGGTGTTCGCCGCAAATTTGAATGCCGCGGAACACCCTTTAAAAGTCTATGGGAGAAATCAAAAGTGCTAATTTTAAAGGCTTATATGCAAGTTATTGTCATAAAAAGTGTTTGGGGACCCGGGTCCTGCCCCAGGGGACATGGATCAATGCAAAAAAAAGTTTTAAAAACGGACGTTTTTTCAGGAGCAGTGATTTTAATAATGCTTAAAGTCAAACAATAAAAGTGTAATATCCCTTTAAATTTTGTAGCTGGGGGGTGTCTATAGTATGCCTGTAAAGGGGCGCATGTTTCCCGTGTTTAGAACAGTCTGACAGCAAAATGACATTTCAAAGGAAAAAACCCATTTAAAACTACCCGCGGCTATTGCATTGCCGACAATACACATAGAAGTTTATTGATAAAAACGGCATGGGAATTCCCCACAGGGGAACCCCGAACCAAAATTAAAAAAAATAAAATGACGTGGGAGTCCCCCTAAATTCCATACCAGGCCCTTCAGGTTTGGTATGGATATTAAGGGGAACACCGGCCAAAATTTTTTAAAAAATGACGTGGGGTTCCTCCTAAATTCCATACCAGACCCTTCAGGTCTGGTATGGATTTTAAGGGGAACCCCGCGCCAAAAAAAAAAAAACCGACGTGGGGTCCCCCCAAAAATCCATACCAGACCCTTATCCGAGCATGCAACCTGGCAGGCCGCAGGCCCTCAACATTGGGAGGGTGCTTTGGGGTAGCCCCCCAAAACACCTTGTCCCCATGTTGATGAGGACAAGGGCCTCATCCCCACAACCCTGGCCAGGGGTTGTGGGGGTCTGCGGGCGGGGGGCTTATCGGAATCTGGAAGCCCCCTTTAACAAGGGGACCCCCAGATCCCAGCCCCCCCCCCTGTGTGAAATGGTAAGGGGGTACTTACCCCTACCATTTCACTAAAAAACTGTCAAAAATGTTAAAAATGACAAGAGACAGTTTTTGACAATTCCTTTATTTAAATGCTTCTTCTTTCTTCTATCTTCCTTCATCTTCTGGTTCTTCTGGTTCTTCCTCCGGCGTTCTCGTCCAGCATCTCCTCCGCGGCGTCTTCTATCTTCTTCTCCTCGGGCCGCTCCGCACCCATGGCATGGGGGGAGGCTCCCGCTCTTCTCTTCATCTTCTTCTTCATCTTCTTCTCTTTTTCTCTTCTTCTCTTCTTCATTTTCTTCTCCGGGCCGCTCCGCATCCATGCTGGCATGGAGGGAGGCTCCCGCTGTGTGATGGCGTCTCCTCGTCTGACGGTTCTTAAATAACGGGGGACGGGGCCACCCGGTGACCCCGCCCCCCTCTGACGCACGGGACATGACGGGACTTCTCCGGGCGACCCGAGGAGAAGAAGATAGAAGACGCCGTGGAGGAGATGCTGGACGAGAACGCTGGAGGAAGAACCAGAAGAGCCAGAAGAACCAGAAGAAGAAGATAAAGGAAGATAGAAGAAAGAAGAAGCATTTAAATAAAGGAATTGTCAAAAACTGTCTCTTGTCATTTTTAACATTTTTGACAGTTTTTTAGTGAAATGGTAGGGGTAAGTACCCCCTTACCATTTCACACGGGGGTGGCCGGGATCTGGGGGTCCCCTTGTTAAAGGGGGCTTCCAGATTCCGATAAGCCCCCCGCCCGCAGACCCCCACAACCACCGGCCAGGGTTGTGGGGATGAGGCTCTTGTCCTCATCAACATGGGGACAAGGTGTTTTGGGGGGCTACCCCAAAGCACCCTCCCAATGTTGAGGGCATGTGGCCTGGTGTGGCCATGTGGTACGGTTTAGGATTGGGGGCCGGGGTTCCCCTTAATATCCATACCAGACCTGAAGGGCCTGGTATGGAATTTAGGGGGACTCCCACGTCATTTTTTTTTAAATTTTGGTTCGGGGTTCCCCTGTGGGGAATTCCCATGCTGTTTTTATCAATTAACTTCTATGTGTATTGTCGGCAATGCAATAGCCGCGGGTAGTTTTAAATGGGTTTTTTTCCTTCGAAATGTCATTTTGCTGTCAGACTGTTCTAAACACGGGAAACATGCGCCCCTTTACAGGCATACTATAGACACCCCCCAGCTACGAAATTTAAAGGGATATTACACTTTTATTGTTTGACTTTAAGCATTAATAAATCACTGCTCCTGAAAAAACGGCCGTTTTTAAAACTTTTTTTTGCATTGATCCATGTCCCCTGGGGCAGGACCCAGGTCCCCAAACACTTTTTATGACAATAACTTGCCTATAAGCCTTTAAAATTAGCACTTTTGATTATTCATGTTCGTGTCCCATAGACTTCAACGGTGTTCGCGTGTTCGAACAAACTTTTTTCCTGTTCGCATGTTCTGGTGCGAACCGAACAGGGGGGTGTTCGGCTCATCCCTAATCCCTTTCCTGTTTTATACAGTTCAACTACCTTTTCCCTTAGATGCTTTGAAAATTCTTTTGCTTTCCCCATGACTCAGAATCCAGAAACGTCAGTGCAGCACTGGATGTCACTGTCACTAGTTTTGAAAGAGGACCAAGCAAGTTATACTATTTACATTAAGAAAGGATGAATCTTGAGTTAAAGGTCATTTAAAGACTAAGTCCATGTTTTGTAGCATGTTACATGTTGCACCTATATTAGGGTGTAACATGAGACATGGTGTAAAACACCATCACCAAAAGCACGCCAGCTATCCCTTCTCCTTCTCCCCACTCTGTAGTTCAAGCCCTACTTTCTGACTCAGGTCTGTATTCTCATACAGGCTTAAAGCTGAGCTAGGGAAAAAGTTTGCAAGAGTATGTTTATTGCAATCTCGTCATATAGATCGCAGGTGCAATGCTTTGCAGGATTTATTGAAAAAAAAAACCCCAGTAAATTCACATTGATTATGAAATAAGTGTCGCTGATTTTGCTACTTTCTTTTTCTTGCACAAGGCAGACTTAGCTTTTGCACATTGACTGCAATGCTGATAGAAGCAGTTATAAATAAATATAAAGGCTATTTTTGAAAGCTACAGATTTTGACTTAGGATGCCCATTGACATAACTCAAGTACTCATATCAAGAAGAGAAGAAAAGATTGATCGCACACTTGAATCCAAAAGATGCTGTAGAAATTTCTTTATTGTCATGAGCCAGACAAATGCAATGATGATCAGTTGACGCGTTTCACACGAAAAGAACCGTGCTTGTTCACAACCTTGTGAACAAGCACAGTTCTTTTTGTGTGAAACGCGTCAACTGATCATCATTGCAATTTTGTCTGGCTCATGACAATAAAGAAATTTCTACAGCATCTTTTGGATTCAAGTGTGCGATCAATCTTTTCTTCTCTTCTTGATATTGCCTTCGGTGATGAGCCAGGATTAGCACCTTGGATCAAGTGTGTCCATTTTTTGCCTGAAGCGGTGTGTGCACCCTTGTTCTATTTCCTGATTACTCAAGTACTCATAGCTTGAGTACCCAGAGACAATGCCCTTTTCAGGGGGAATTAGCAGCGAGACAAATTGGAAACCCCTTCTGGTCTTTTTTTGCCCGGAAATATGTCAGTGCAAGATATCTGCATGCTCCTCCCCCCTGCCCTTCTTTTTTGGTGTAGCCGGGTGCTGCTGCCAGCTGTGTGTTCTTCCTCTCCTGCTCGCCACAACCATCCCCCCCACCAGTCTGCTGTATTCACAGAGCGGCTGTGCTCCTATGCTGGCTCTCCTCTACCACTGATGCCCCCCCGCTGCTAGGATTGGTGTAGACAGCAGGGGGTGTTTGCAGCTGCCTCCTCTCACCCTGAGCTTCCCTGCAGTACAGTTTCATAGCAGGTTGTGTATTTGATGATCCCACTCACTCCTGCTTCCCTCTTCCTTCCTCTTGTAGTTGCAGATTGGATCCAATCAGCGGCAAGTGGCACAACAGCGCGCAGAGGACACTGGAAACCATAGTCCTTAAAGCATGGGTGCTCAACCTGTGGCCCTACAGCTGTTGCAGAAATACAAGTGCCATCATGCCTCTGCCTTTGGGATTCATGCTTGTAACTGTCAGCCTTGCAATGACTCATGGGACTTGTAGTTCCGCGACATCTGGAGGGCCACAAGTTGAGCACTTATGCCTTAAAGGAACACAGTACAATAGAAGTTGGGGCTCCTTAACAACTCTATTATATGTATCCATGCATGTGGTCATTTCTAAGGCTAGGTTCACATCTGTGCGGCATCTCACCTGTTCCCGCAGGCGCAACCACCAGCACAGAAAAACGCAGGAGATGTGTGCAGGTGCCATTAATCCTAATGGCACACTGCACGCACTGGAAATTGCTCCCGCACTGGGAACCACACTGCACTTGCGGTCCCTGTGTGGGCTGCGATTTCTAGAATGCTGCAGGGACCCTTTCCCTGCATTTCAAGCCGCCATAGTGTGAACCTAGTGTAAGTTACTTCCTGTACATTTCTGGTGACTTTTAGAATATACACACAGGTTTTCTGTAAAGTAGTACTACAGGCAAACTTTTTTTTCATTTTGGATAGAGTAAGGGATGGTTAGAATTTGTTTTATGAACACATAACTGGATTGTTTTTTTGTTTTGTTTTTTATCCATCTGGTGATTAGCTTTTGCTTTGTAAGCTTATGTAACATATTAGGGAATATAAAACATTAGTGTGTGTAGTATGGAATGACTAAACATAATAGCTAATTGGTTTATGTGGTTTCCTGCACTAATGTGGATTCAAGCTGTTTGATAGGATGAAATGCTGCCATCTTGTGGTTTCAAGCATAATAAATCAACATTTACTTGAAACAAAAAAAAGTAACAAAATAGAGAGTACGGTACCATTTGCACAGATGTTTGGCCACATTGCAAATCCCAGCATGGGCGGCTGGTGCTCAAAATTTTTTTGGGGGGCGCAAACAAACTGAAAAATTCTGAAAACTACTGAAAAAAACCAATCAATTGGAGCCTCATTGTGCCATCAAATGCAGCCACTGTGCCATCTATTGCAGCCACTGTGCCATCAAATGCAGCCACTGTGCCCATCAAATTCAGCCACTGTGCCCATCAAATGCAGCCACTGTGCCCATCAAATGCAGCCACTGTGCCCATCAAATTCAGCCACTGTGCCCATCAAATGCAGCCACTGTGCCCATCAATTGCAACAACTGTGCCATCAAATGCAGCCACACTGCCATTAAATGCAGCCACTGTGCCATCAACTGCAGCCACTGTGCCCATCAAATGCAGCCACTGTGCCCCATCAAATTTAGCCACTGTGCCCATCAATTGCAGCCACTGTGCCATCAAATGCAGCCACTGTGCCCATCAATTGCAGCCACTGTGCCCATCAAATGCAGCCACCATGGCATCAAATGCAGCCACTGTGCCATCAAATGCAGCCACCGTGCCATCAAATGCAGCCACTGTGCCCATGAAATGCAGCCACTGTGACCCCCTGGTGGCATTTAACCAGCTATGCATGAATCTATCCATTACTCATATAGGGGGTGGCATGATAGAGGGGGTGGCGCCCGTGTGCCCTTAATGGACAGGCCGCCACTGAATCCCAGTAAAGTGCAACAAGCTGCAATCACCTCGGGTAATCGCTAGCTGTGCGAACAGGCATGAATAGCTGTGGCTGATAACAGTCCGTCATTTCAATGAATGGGCTTTGTGGCCGCTGCTATTTGCACATAGCTGTCAATCCCAACAGCAGGATTCGGTAGAGGATTCAGTAGATTCTTGCTGCTGGGATTTGCAGTGAGGCAAAATGCCAGTGTAAATGGAGCCTAATTCATTGCATCTGCCAATGAAGGAAGGGTGGTTTAACAAAAAAAAGACCATTCACACTATAAATGATGTGAATATTCACTTGAAGTATCTATTTATGTGAAAAGCAAATTCCTGTTCACTTTGAATTCCCCATCATGTGCAGGTGAAATAAATAAAAATTTTAGATTTCATTTTAGTCATAGTGTTTTCACTAAAATGCCATTTTACTGTTAGTTGTATTTTAGTCATCTTAATTGTTGTAGTTTTAGTCGGATTTTAGTCTACTAAAATCTCCAGTACATGTTAGTCGACTAAAATCAAATGGGTTTAGTTAACTGCTTGCCGACCACCCGCCGCAGTTTTACTACAGCAGAATGGCATGGCTGGGCGAAACACCGTTACCTTACGTCGCTTGACCTTTTGGGCAATAGGCCGTTGCGAGTGCCCGACGGGCGCGATGACCACCAGGCACCCGCGATCGCTCGTGACAGAGCAAGAACCGGGATCTATGTGTGTAAACACACAGATCCCGGTTCTCCCAGGGGAGAGGAGACAGATCGTGTGTTCAAACGAAGTATGAACACTGATCTCTCTCTTCCGCTTCGGTCCCATCCCCCCTACAGTTATAACACACACAGGGAACACAGTTAACCCCTTGATCGCCCCCTAGTGTTAACTCTTTCCTGCCAGTGACATTTATACAGTAATCAGTGCATTTTTATAGCACTGATGGTCGATGGTCAATGGTCCCAAAAAAGTGTCAAAAGTGTCCGATGTGTCCGCCATAAAGTCACAGTCCCAATAAAAATCACAGATCGCTGCCATTACTAGTAAAGAAAAAGAAATAATAATAAAAATGCCATAAATCTATCCCCTATTTTGTAGACGCTATAACTTTTGAGCAAACCAATCAATATATACTTATTGCAATTTTTTTTACCAAAAATATGTAGAAGAATACATATCGGCCTAAACTGAGGAAAAACTTATTTTTTTTGAAAAAAAATGTGGGATATTCATTATAGCAAAAAGTAAAAGATATTAGGGGTTATTTACGAAAGGCAAATCCACTTTGTACACTTACAGGTGCAAAGTGCACTTGAAATTGCACTGAACGTGCACTTGGAAGTGCAGTCACTGTAAATCTGAGGGGTAGATTTGAAATGAGGGGAAGCTCTGCTGATTTTATCATCCAATCATGTGCAAGCTAAAATGCTGTTTTTTATTTCCCTTGCATGTCCCCCTCGGATCTACAGCGACTGCACTTTCTGTGCACTTTTAGTGCAATTTCAAGTGCACTTTGCACTTGTAGTTTGCACTTGTAGTGCAAAGTGGATTTGCCTTTCGTAAATAACCCCCATTGGTATTTTTTTTAAAATTGTCGCTCTTTTTTTGTTTATAGCAGAAGTAATAAAAAACGCAGAGGCGATCAAATACCACCAAAAGAAAGCTCTATTTGTGCGAACAAAAGGACGTCAATTTTGTTTGGGTACAACGTCGCACGACTGCGCAATTGTCAGTTAAAGCAACGCAGTGCCGTATCGCAAAAAATGGCCTGGTCATTGAGCAGCCAAATCTTCCAGGGCTGAAGTAGTTAAATAGTAATGCATTATTTAAGCATTTCTCTGGAATTGCCAAACTCATTATATACTCCTGGTGTAAAAATCGAATAACATGTTATTATTTATGGTATTAAGGTTTGAACATGCATGACAGACATAAGGACCAGTTCACACCACAAAAACGTCCTCCAGATACATTCCAGAAGCATTTCTGATGCGCGTTTTCTAATGTTTTTTTTTTTATGCATTCCAGATGCATTTTTCTTTTTTTCCTGTTTTTTTCCCCCACTGTACTGTTGTCTGGTACTTTTTTTTTATGCTTTTTGATGCTTTTTAGTGTGTTCCAGTACAGTTCTGGGTGGGGAAACAAGCAGCATGTTGTACTTTTTTTTCTGGAACGGAAAAGCACTGGAACGCACTGCACTGGTGTGAAATATGCCATTAGAACCCATATAACCCACTTTCCTTGCTTTTTGATGCATAAAAAAAAAAAACACTGCCCTGCATGTGGTGTGAACAGGCCCTTAGCCACTGTGATTACTTTTTGACAAACAGAAGTGCAACTTTAAAATTAAAAAAAATAAAAAAACTTGTAAACTCTATTGGCTGTAATGCCATTGCACATATTACCTGAATATATTACCAACATGAAATAACATTCTTTTTTCTTTCAGCAGCTTAGTAGATACCCTGTACGTATTCTTATGTGGTAGTGCAGTGTTACTTTTGACATCAAATTTAGTTTTGGTTATAGTCTTTTGACTAAAATGCCATTGTAGTTTCAGTCGTATTTTAGTAGACTAAAATAGTGCTAATTTAATAGACGAAAATATTTTCATCTACAAAATTAACACCGGATTAACACTGGATTGGGGTGAATAATCACACACTTTGTTGGGTGAAGACTCTCAAATTTTTTCGTAAAATCAGCATCAGTGTCTTATGAACATCTTGCTAGAAATTTGCGAGGGCGGAATGCTGTACAAAGTTTAACCACTTCAGCCCCGGAAGGATTTGCCCCCTTAATGACCAGGTAAAAAAAAAAAATGCAATAAGTGTATATTGATTGGTTTGCACAAAAGTTATAGCGTCTACAAAATAGGGGATAGTTTTATGGAATTTTTTATAAAAAAAAATAAAAATCTACAATTAATGGCGGCGATCTGCGATTTTTATCTGGACTGCGACATTTCGGCGGACAGATCGGACACTTTTGACACTTTTTTGGGACCATTGACATTTATACAGTGATCAGTGCTAAAAAAAATGCCCTGATTACTGTGTAAATGTCACTGGCAGGGAAGGGGTTAACACTAGGGGACGATCAAGGGGTTAAATGTGTTCCCTCATGTGTGTTTGTAACTGTGGGGGGGGGGGGGGGGGGTGGGACTCACTGGAGGAGGAGACCGATCGCAGTTCCTAATCACTAGGCACAGACAATCTGTATCTCCTCCCCTGACAGAACCAGGATCGCCGTCCAGGCTCTCGTGCCCGCAATCGCGGGTGGCCGGCGGGCATCGTGACCGCCGACCACGTGTATCGGGTCCCCCGCCGCTCAGAAGAGGCCGCTGTACCTGTATGGCGGTTTGCGCAGGGCTGCCAACCTGCCGCAGTATATGTACCTGAGGTGGTTGTGAAGAAAAAAACTTTCTATTAGTAGCAGCAGAATTTTTTTACTGGGATAAAACACAGAAGGCAATGCAGCCGAAAGTGACAGTCACTAGTGATGAGTTGGAACGTACCTGGGTTCAGTCCAAGCAGGGTTCAGTGAACATTACTATAGTTCATGTGCCAAATCCAAACCCCACTGATGTCAAATAATAAAAAAAAAAAAAAAAAAAAAAAAAGTAATAGCCATTTTCTAGGAAAATAGGTAAGGTGTTGGGGGATGGGGGGCTGGGTAGTGTCCTGGGGGACATGATAATGCTTAGGCCCCATGCGCACAGAGCGTTTTCCCAGCTCTCCTAAACGCCTTTCCTCCTGGTAGAAGCATTTTGGCAGATACAACGCTTGATGCATGTAAATGCATGTAAAGGCCTGTCTAGGCACATAAAGCGCTTAGGCGTTAATTAATTTTATTGGCCAGAATAATAACACACCTAGCATTAACACGTGTTTAGGCGCGTTTACACGCGCCAAGCCTTTCTGCCAAAGCCTTGCTGCTCCTGGATGCACTGGCGATGGGTTTTTTTATGCCTCTAAATGCCTTTGTATGCATGGATACATAGGCTAACCTGGAGGGGCAGGTACTGGTCACTGTGAGGTGGTGGTTTTCTCAGAACAAATCCAACCTCGGCGGTAAACTTGGAGGCAGCGCTCCTGGGATCATATTCCGAACTCAGCAATTTGGTGTACAGAGGCCCGAGATATAGCCACCAGGTTACTACACCCATGAAGACAACGATTGTAGCCTGGAAACAGGTCACTTTGTACCTTAATGAACCTGGTACTGTATCTCCGCATACTCCGCTATGGGGTAACCCCATCTTATCGCATTTAGGTTCTGTTCCAGATCTGCAGATCTGGGCTAGGTACAAAATCAAGACATTTCGACAAAATTATCCCTGAGGGACATCGTCTTTCGTTTGTAGAGATGAAACGTCAATTTAAGTTTCCTCCCTGGATGTTCTTCAGGTATGCTGTTCGGGCGCAATTTCCTGATGAGGTGGACCATGCTACACACTCGGTTGAATCTCTCCTTATGGCCAAAAATATAGATAGGACTTCATCATCTATTTACCTCCGACTTACTAGATACCTCTAAAATGACAACAGTGTTTCAGGCTTGGTAGTGTAATATCCCTACCCTGACAGAGGAGGACTGGGGCGAGGGTCTGCTACAATACATCCCACTTATCATCTCAGTTAAAGACCGTTTCTTACAATTAAAGTTTCTGCACAGGGTGTATCACACTCCTCAAAGTCTATCAGTCATCTACCATAACGTAGAGAACTTTTGTTCAAAATGCAGGTAGTCGGTGGGGACTTTCATTCACATGGTGTGGTCATGTCCGCTCATACAGACTTATTGGCAGGCAGTGGTTGCTGACATCAATGTAGTTGCTGGACCTACAAACAGACCCCCTTATCCTTCTTTTGGGCATTACGGATAACCTACCCACTAATAAGCACAAGTTATTTGTATTCTATGCTCATTATTATGCAAGGTTATCTTGTCCAAATGGAAACTGCCGAATCCTCCCATGCTCTTAGCATGAAAATCTCTAATAAATGCTACTTTGCCCCTGTACAAGCTTATCTATATGGGGCGTAACTGTCCGAAGAAATTTGACAGAATTTGGGCAGCCTGGGTTCAGGCTAGACACAATATGAACAGCTGGTAGGCCTGCCTTGTGTTATACTATGAGCCATAGACATTCTGGCATCTATTATTCATTCCTGCTAAGGTATATGGTTGCTTTTAATTACTCTCTCTAAACCCTTTTGGTTCTGCCCCCTCCTGCTCCAATCTTTTTAGTGCTTACTATGCTTTTTTTTTTTTTACTAGCTTGAGAACCCCCACCCCACTCCCTCCTACCTTCTAGTTTCTTTAGTTGAATTTGCTCTGGGAGGAGGTCTGAGGAGCAATGATTGCCCACCCTGTATACCCGTGTAGGTGTTTCATGGAAACAGCATTGCTCAAAACTGTTATGCCCTGTACACACGGTCGGACTCTGTTCGGACATTCCAACAACAAAATCTATGGATTTTTTCCGACGGATGTTGGCTCAAACTTGTCTTGCATACACACGGTCACACAAAGTTGTCGGAAAATCTGATCGTTCTGAACGTGGTGACGTAAAACACGTACGTCGGGACTATAAACGGGGCAGTAGCCAATAGCTTTTGTCTCTTAATTTATTCTGAGCATGCGTGGCACTTTGTCCGTCGGATTTGTGTACACACGATCGGAATTTCCGACAACGGATTTTGTTGTCGGAAAATTTTATAGCCTGCTCTCAAACTTTGTGTGTCGGAAATTCCGATGGAAAATGTGTGATGGAGCCTACACACGGTCGGAATTTCCAACAACAAGGTCCTATCACACATTTTCCGTCAGAAAATCCGACCGTGTGTACGCGGCATTAGTGTATTATATTATGAGTGAAGACGTAGGATTGACTAATATGCTGGTTTGTTCATTTCATTTTCACCTATGTGACAACCTGAGATGTTATGTTTGTCAAAAGATGCTTCTGTGTACCATATCCATGTTCTCATTTACAAGTGTATTGTGCTGATACTTCAATAAACATTCCATCTGTTAAAAAAAAATAATACTAATTGAAAGACTTAATTAAATAACATGCCAGGGGAAAATCATGGTTCAACCTGCGAAGAGGCACATCTGTACAGTGTATACAACCTATTACTGCAAAACTGACAAAGTGTGTTTAAAATGACAGCTCCCAGTCGCTTCGTTCTGTTTGTAGGCAGGGAGGCCTTCATCTATATCTTCAACCCTAGATGACACTCTGGTGAAGATGTTAATAGGGGAAATATAAAAAGAAAATAGCACAGGGGTTCATACCATATCCTTCAGGGCAGAAAGATCACTCTGCTGCTTCTTGCATAGTTGCCATCATTAAAAAAAATAATAATCCAGGGACACCTTTTTTGCTGTGCGTTCAGCAACTATTATATATACAGAATGTACTTTAATTGTGGGCAGCTCCCACTTCTTAATTCTTTACTCTTCTTTATCCAATCCTACTCACCCATCCCCACTCCAAACACTCTGCCACCACCCTCCCTCACAAAGCACATGTGCATGGTCAACTTATACCACCATACCTGCATACCAACTGACCCTGATCACGGTGCCTGAAATCTATGCTCCCCCACTATCATGTTTTAAGGGTTTCCTTCACTTTCACCATCTCATCTGCCACAACACCAGCTGCCACTAACTTGATTTTTTCTGGAATGCACAAACAAGAGAGAAGAGCGCACAGGCTCTTGTGAGCAATACCCTTTATTTTATGATAAAAACTAGATAAAAATGCACTCACAAGAAAACACGAATCAGAGCTTATCAATCACATCTTCCCACCACGGTACTGTGTATCAAAATTCTCTCACCACACTTGATAGGAGCTCCAACTGACAGTTTGGATATGGCAGCAGTCCTGGATCGAATGCCACTGTGCTTGATCTCATGCACGCTGAGAATTTACATGCACAGGAAAATGTCTTTGGGGTCACGTGATGTGAGCAGCTGGCTGCTGATGGGGTGTCTGAGCTGTTGCTACGATAACATGTTTTGGAGGGTGTGGCCTCCTTTATTAAGTCCTTTTTTCTGTTGCTAGTAAACCTGGGATATAGAAAACGCTTGACCATACAGTTGTTAGTTTTATTGGCAAAAAATGTCTATGGAAAGAAATTGGAAGATAAGGAAGCCATTCCACTGGAAAAAGTCTAGAGTAGGCATTATTTATTTTAAACAAAGTGTGTCAATGCATTTTAGGGGCTACAGGGATCCCCTTTGATCAGGGTTGGAATAGTAGAGAATTAATATCTAGACTGGGTTTAGGGATCAATGAAACAAATAGTCTAAAGCTGAGGATTGTGAATACTGACTGTTCCGGTTAGGCTGCCAAAACTAAATGAAATCAAAGAAAATTTCTGAATTTAAATTCAATGATTTGAGGCTTAGGTCTTTTTAAATCTATTTTATAAATACACGAATAAATAAAAAAGAAATAAAGTCACTTTAACCACTTGCATACTGGGCACTTAAACCCCCATCCTGCCCAGACCAATTTTCAGCTTTCAGCGCTCTCACTCTGTGAATGACAATTGCTGTACTGGCCGATTACTGGCTCTGTTTACATCACATGATCAGCTGTCATTGGCTGACAGCTGATCACATGGTAGGGGATCGGGATCCGTCTCATAGACTCTCTGATAACAGAGTGCGCTGCACGCTCCCTGCAGGGTGCAAACAGGCCGCTCGAGCATGGGAGGACGTCTATTGACACCCTCCCGGCAAAGTAGGTCCACGCTGTAGCCATCATTCAGCTATAGCGCGGATCTGAAGGAGTTAAACAAGCCGTGAGTGGTTGCTCTTTTGAGTTTTAATGTTTGGAGCCCTGTATATTAGTACAATATCTCACAAAAGTGAGTACATCCCTCACATTTTTGTAAATATTTTATTAAATCCTTTTCATGTGACAACACTGAAGAAATGACACTTTGCTACAATGTAAAGTAGTGAGTGTACAGCTTGTATAACAGTGTAAATTTGCTGTCCCCTCAAAATAACTCAACACACAGCCATTAATATCTAAACCGCTGGCAACAAAAGTGAGTACACCCCTAAGTGAAAATTGAACAAAGGGGAAAACTAAATGGTGGGACTTTAAATGAAGCAACCACTACGTTATATAAACCAATCAGTATACCAATGTTTATTAATTGCAAGGTTCCCTATAATGTCTCTTACCTGGGATACCATTTACATTTATATATATATTTTTATACTACAACAAGGTGAGAATGTTTGGGACCCTTTTTTGTTTCCCTTTCTTATACATTTTTTACAATTGTATATTTTATACTATACTCATTCTGGTAATTGTATTTCATTATAGATACCCCCTAATTCTGCATCTTCTCCTGACGAGGGGTATAACCACGAAACGCGTAGAGCTTTCCTATGATGCGTTGTCACAGTATCTAGGTCCAATATTTGTATCATACTTTATTTACTTTTATGAATCAATCTACCCTTGCTTTTATACCCTAATATTGCTTCTGTTACCATTGGGGTTTACATACCTAAGTTAAAACTATGTACACTATTATATTAGCTTTGCATTGATGTGGAAGGTCCTGATCTTGTCAACCATTGTTCATTAACATATTATACTGCTATACATTGTTTTCTTGTTAATGAACTTACCGTGTACTACATTGTATTGTCCAGATCCGCTCATTTAGACCCAATAGTGCATTGCTATATTAATTTACTATTTAATACTCCTTGGGTTATGTACAAACCTTGCAATTAATAAACATTGGTATACTGATTGGTTTATATAACGTAGTGGTTGCTTCATTTAAAGTCCCACCATTTAGTTTTCCCCTTTGTTCAATGTATCGGGGATGGAGGCGTATGTGTAGTCCACTGCCTCATTTAAAGTCCCATTTTAGCCTTAGGTTCAATTTTTCCCTAATTGGGCCCAAAGTGTCAATATTTTGTGTGGCCACCATTATTTTCCAGCACTGCCTTAACCCTCTTGGGCATGGAGTTCACCAGAGCTTCACAGGTTGCCACTGGAGTCCTCTTCCACTCCTCCATGACGACATCACAGAGCTGGTGGATGTTAGAGAACTTGCGCACTTCCACCTTAGATTTGAGGATGCTCCACAGATGCTCAATAGGGTTTAGGTCTGGAGACATGCTTAGCCAGTCCATCACCTTTACCCTCAGCTTCTTTGGGGTCTTTATCATGTTGGAATACTGCCCTGTGGCCCAGTCTCTGAAGGGAGGGGATCATGCTCTGCTTCAGTATGTCACAGTACATGTTGGCATTTATGGTTCCCTCAATGAACTGTAGCGCCCCAGTGCCGGAAGCACTCATGCAGACCCTTCACCCAGACCATGACACTCCCACCACCATGCTTAACTGTAGGCAAGATACACTTGTCTTTGTACTCCTCACCTGGTTGCCGCCACACATGCTTGACACCATCTGAACCAAATAAGTTTATCTTGGTCTCATCAGACCACAGGACATGGTTCCAGTAATCCATGTCCTTAGTCTGCTTGTCTTCAGAAAACTGTTTGCGGGCTTCTTGTGCATCACCTTTAGAAGAGGCTTCCTTCTGGGACGACAACCATGCAGACCAATTTGATGCAGTGTGTGGAGTATGGTCTGAGCACTGACAGGCTGACCCCCTACCCCTTCAACCTCTGCAGCGATGCTGGCAGAACTCATACGTCTATTTCCCAAAGACAACCTCTGTATATGACGCTGAGCACGTGCACTCAACCTCTTTGGTTGACCATGGCGAGGCCTGTTCTGAGTGTTACCTGTCCTGTTAAACTGCTGTATGGTCCTGGCCACCGTGCTGCAGCTCAGTTTCAGGGTCTTGGCAATCTTCTTATAGCCTAGCCCATCTTTACATAGAGCAACAATTCTTTTTTTCAGATTCTCAGAGTGTTCTTTGCCATGAGGTGCCATGTTGAACTTCCAGTGACCAGTATGAGAGAGTGAGAGCGATAACACCAAATTTAACACATCTGCTACCTGAGATCTTGTAACACTAATGAATCACATGACACCGGGGAGGAAAAATGGCTAATTGGGCCCAATTTGGGCACTTTCACTTAGGGGTGTACTCACTTTTGATGCCAGAGGTTTAGACATTAATGGCTGTGTGTTGAATAATTTTGAGGGGACAGCAAATTTACACTTTTATACAAGCTGTACACTCACTACTTTACATTGTAGCAAAGGACCATTTCTTTAGTTTTGTCACATGAAAAGATATAATAAAATATTTACAACAATGTGGGGGGCGTACTCACTTTTGTGAGATACTGTATGTCTAAAAGAACAGCTTATTTGCACCCCCCCACTAAATCATAATTTCCGATGTACTGTGAATGTTAAATTAGACTGGTCATTGTGGGTAAAATTATATTTTTTCATACCCTAAGATCTATTGTTTAAAATACTATTTGTGTACTTATTGATCTAGACAAAAAAAAGTAGCAACAATGGGAGAATGAGTAAGTGACCTACTTTCTCTACATAATTAGGCAGAGAATTAGGAACCATGGAAAGGCAGCCCTACAAGTTGCATCCAATTAGTTTTAGAAAGCTGTACTTGGATTTTCTTTCCCCAATGAACCCCAGTAGAGACTGCAGAAAAGCCAATTACATATTAACCACATGATAGTGCCTATGTTTCTGCCAAACCAGCCAATTATTTTATTGATTACCTGCTCTTCACCAATTATGTAAGCAGTATGGGACTGCATTGGAAATAAAATGTTCTCTTGAAAATGGTTATGTACTATCACATATTGTTCAGGAGTAATATAGGTTGTAGTAAGCCCAGCTGTGCACTGCTATAGCGTGTAATCAAAATTGGGTTTTTGTTTGCCTCTGCACTAGGCAACAATATACTGTTTGTCTTTTTCCTAATGTGTGAGAGAGAAAGGTCTACTGTGGTGGTGCTAAAAGTATGTTTAATAAAATATCACACTGGCTAATAATAAGCTTGCAGATATATTTGAAAGTCAAGGTTATCAACATTGGTAATGTGTGAGATTAAGGGGGATAGATTATGCTATAGGGTTGACTTCCTGTCCAGACTCCCATTAAAGAGTACAGCAGGAAACCCCCAGTCTCTTCCCAGCCTGATATGACCAATTTAAAACAAATGCACTTAAATTCACTGCAAATTCTAATAACATGCTTTTCACATTTACCATAAAATCTGTTTGTGAGTCTCTTAAAGTGGTTGTACACACTGTACAACCACTTTTACCTACAGGTAAGCCTAAATTAAGGCTTACCTGTAGGTGCTTGAAATATCTCCTAAACCTCCACGGTTTAGGAGATATTCACTAAAAGACAAGCGCAGATGACTACGTGCTGTTTTCATTAGGGATCATGCCGTGACTGGTGGCTCCCGCGCGCATGCGTGACGTCACGTGACTCCGGGCCAGTCACAGAGCCGGAGTTCGTGTGCCCGGAAGGAAGAGGGGCGAAGATGGACGCTCCCTGCTAGTGGGGACAACAGCGACAGCGTGGGCTCCTGTGTCAGGTAAGTGACACGTAATGGGCTACTATGCGATGCATAGTAGCCCATTATGCTTTACCTTTGCAGTGAAATAAAGAGGAAGTAAAACCCACCAGGGTTTACTTCCTCTTTAAGGGACACAGAAATAGTAGATACTCTCAGACCAATGGGATATACTGATCTCCTCAGGAGGTAGGGACACTGGTAAAAAAATTTTTAAAGCTTAACTCCATTTTTGTTGAGAAAAAAACATTCCCCCCTGGGTGATCTAAGTACATTGCAAGGACTATAACAACCTTTTGTTATTCTGAAGAAATCCATGTGTGTTTGACTGTTCCTCTTGGCTGAGTGGGTCTAATGGGAGTGATTTCATAATTATCTATCAGGCGTGCAGCTGCAGGGCACTAATGAGGAAAGCTACTGGACCTGCATCCCTTTAGACGTGTTCCTATTGGAAATATCTCACCAAAAATGACATTTTTGTTGCAGGGGATGCCTGAAATCTGACTTGTATCTTAGGCAGATTTCTGGGAAAATTGGTGAGCCAATCACACAAGCAGGAAATTCAGTAGCGTAACTAGAACCCCATCCGAGGCCCTTCCCTCCGAGTCTGGTGGTGGAACTCCAGGGCCCGGTCACAGGTACTACCTTTGTGAGCCCTGTAGTTCTGCCTTTGGTATCAGTAGTTTTTATATTATTTTTAAAAAAAAATTTAGGAGCCCTGTTGGGGGACTTTGGTGAGATATCAGAGGTTTATACAGTCTAAACAGGGGGAGGGAATTCAGAGGACACAGGAAGGAACATCAAAGCCCAGGGGAGAGGTGTTGGAGTCTCTCAGAGGAGAGCTTGCAGATAACAACCAGGGAAAGGTGAGGACTTCACTGTTTGTATCACACTGCCTCGGCTTACGGGTTTTAGCTGGGAACACACTGGCATGGAAACAGAGGCATGTGAAGAGCGTGATCGTTCTAGATAGCAGCCTGGCTGTGCACCTCTTCACCAAACACACCCACATGTCCTCCAGAGGGAGGGAGTGAAGGAGGGGCAGGATTGTGGAGATGTTTCCACCCCCCTGGAAACTTTTGAACTGAGAAAGAACAGTTAGAGGCTTATTCCTCGATCTTCAAAAGACTATTCTGCAAAAACTAAAGGACTGGGGAAAGAAAGAAATGCAGTGCAGGTATGAGGGTAGCGTGTACTACCTATTTTTGCATTCCCATACTTCTCTTTTAAGTGCTCATAAAATGTATAATAACATATCACAAATAACAAATAAAGTGCATCAGTGTAAAATCAATAAAATGAGTGAAATTATTAAAATTTCTTGAAAATCAAAAATGTCTATGTAACAATCCCCCAAAGCATGATATCTTATACCAAAAAGTGTATAAGTGTTACATCAATTGAATAAATAAATTATTAATGTGTTCCATTAAATAGAGTAAAATAAACCAAAATGAATGCTCAAAGTCCATAAACCATAGACTAAGTAGTGACGTGAAGAACAACACTGCAAATCTTGTCATTCTCCTTGTGTTCCCACACCAAGTTCTCAAACTTCTTACCAGAGACTAAAGACCTCTAAGCTATAGGAGGTCAATGCAGCCTGTATTAATAGGAAGAAGAGGGCACCTTTGAGTAGACCGCTAACTAACTAGTGTGAGATTGGGGTGATTAAACTCAAGCAGGAGGTGTGTTTACAATGAGTTTTGGCAATCCAAAACTGTATTTTAGGGCATGGCAGTCCACTTTTATTTAAAAGCAAGTCAAAGTTCATACAGATAGCTCTTCCGACGCAGGGGGTTCTCACCATCACTGCAAAGACATAACATTCAGCCTTTTGGCTCTCATGTGGCAGCTTTACTGCTTTGAGTACCTTCCTGACCATCAAAAAAATCCCAGGGTTATGCGCAGATGCTGTACCTTAGCTCTGTGTCTTTCTTTGCAGCTCCTTAGCTGCACTTGTCCCTCCTGGATTCCCTCTACAGCTTCCTGGCTGCTTCCATCCCACATGGACTTCCTCTCAAGTTTGGGTCTTCCTCTGCCCCAACCTAAACACCTTGATGCATGGCAGCATCTCACATGGCTCCCCTCAGACACACTGATCTCCTCCAGGAGGCTCTAACTCTGGCTTTAATATAAAGCCAGAACACACCTGAGCCATCAGTGTGCTTGCTTCTCCGACAATCTGGTGTAAACCACCAATTTACCGAGTAGCACGGGGTCATCCTACTACACTAGGTAGAGAAAATGAGTAAGTCTAAACAAGTCTAAACACTATGGAAATAGTGAGGACACGAAGGACATATTGAAAGGGAGTCCAAAGACCATATTTTCCAAGAGAATAAGCAAAATGCCCAAAAGAAAAATTTCAAGGACCCTGGAGGGGCAAGTGGGAAAGGTTCCAGAAAAAGTCTGGAAGACCAAGACCAGAGATTGGATAGCTTACTATTCATAAGGAAAGGATACGTCGCTTGCACTAAGTGCAAAAGCACTGATTTACCTTTAAAAAAAATGTTCCATCAGTAATAGCCAAGGGCCCAGTATAATCAGTTCCATATTCAGAGAAGGAAGAGCAGTAACTGGTGTGTGATGACCATGCAGGGTGAAATGTCTGTCAAAAAAACAGACAGGGGGAGGAGAGATAAGCACCGTAATGAGCACAATCATCTCAGATGGTACAGGCTCCTTTAGAATGAGGAGTGGAGGAAAAAAAGGGATGGAATTCGGCAACAGAATCCTAGCATCATAGTAAACATGGTTTGGGGAACCCAAAAAAAATTCAGAATAATGCATATTAGGACACAAAAACCGAAAAGGCAGGAGAAAAGCCGCACAGAGCCAGAATCAGGAAATTTGGGCATGCAACTGTTAAGTGTATGACCAAAAGGACACCTTCACTCAAATGGCACATTAATAAGGTGTCCTTTAAATTCATCTTCTACATCCCAGCACATTGCCAAAGTGCCCTTCACTTAGGGACAGGCAATAATGTCATTTGAGACACCAAATTAGGTGCCTCTAAGAGGCCATCATAACTAAAGTAGAGGGCTTCAGGCATTTTCTAAAGCAGTTCCTAGGCTCAAGGGTCTTGCCCTGTGATAGAAGAGTTCTTTTTACAGCTTCTCAACATTATCAGCAGAAAGACGGGATTGCATTAGAGGTTCTTAATCATTACAAAGGGTTCTTTCAAACACAAAGGATAGAAGAAATGTCTTTTCAGAGGTCTGAGCTCTAAAAGACTCTATACCTGGCATAGCAGGTTGATCCTCTAGACAAGGGGTCTTCAAACGATTCCATTCGAGGGCCACATCGTACATTTTACAAATATTTGTGGGCTGAAAAAAATTTAGTTTTAAAAATAAACAAATCAAATGTAAATCAATGAATAATTTTTACTTGCAGTTTTTTGTAATCAGCATTATATGATTTAGAACAGGGGTCTTCAATCTACAGACCACATCCAGCCTGCTTCTAGATTTTAGCCAACCCACAACAACTTGTCCCATAATTGCGATCTATGCATTTCCATGGAGCACATGGGTCAACCAGCATAACCAATGACACACGGCTTCGCTTGTTGCCATCGTGACTGCTTCCCGCCTTGTGTCATGCTGCCGCTGTGGTGAGGATTGTAAGAAAGGACAGGCAGACTGAGAACTCGGATGTGAAAGGGGGTGTTTGATATGAAAGAGGGGCTCTGATTTGATGGGGAGACTCTGATGTGAAGAGGGGCATTGATGTGTAAATGGGGCTCTGATGTGAAGGGGGCTTCTGATGTGATGTGAAGGGGGGGGGGGGGGGGCTTCTGATGGATGCGAAGTCATTTCTTGCAGCATGTTTATTCATTAATTTAATTTGTGAATTTATAAAACCATGCAATAATGTTTTAAATATATAATGTTGACATCATACTGAATAGTTTGGAGACCCCTGCTTTAGAACAACAACAAAAATAAACTAAAACTTTGTTAAAGCAAAACAAAGAATCTCCAATAATAAACATGAGCCTATCAGAATCCTCCCTTTGCCACAGAGCCCCCATCAAAGTCTTCCTTACATCCAAGTCCCCCCATAAATTAAAGTCTCACTTATATCAGTATGAAATAGACTCCTATGTTTCTGTCTTTAAGGCCCTTGGAATACACCACTTCCCGCACAATACTCTCCCCTCTATGCTGATTCGCACATTAACTGACTTGGTGGGACTACTTTGGATCCTGTTCGATCAGGTTGAGTCTCGTGAGAATTGTCATAGAGTAAGTATCCTATCCACTGGATTTATACATCTATAAATATAGAGTGTGTATCACTACATGTATAGTCAATATCACCCTGCAAATGTTTTAGGGCAGTGGTTCTCAACTCCTGTCCTCAGGACCCACTAACAGGCCAGGTTTGCAAGATAACTGAAATACATGACAGGTGATCTCATTTGCTGCTCAGTGATTGCAGTATTTTAGTCTGCATCTCCCCCAAGGTAATACTTAAAATCTGGCCTGTTAGTGGGTCTTGAGGGCAGGAGTTGAGAACCACTGTTTTAGGGCAACACCTCTCCGGTTGAAGTCTCTCTATGGTCTCGGCGCCCGCCCAGGGAGTTTGTGTGTGCGTGTGGTTTGCTGTCTGAAGTGGGTTCTACATGACTGACATATGGTTTGATAATAGATAAAAACAAATGTATGTAAATGTTATAGTGATTGATATATGTACCCATATATGGTTATATGTAGTGTAATACCGTGGGGTTGTTTATTAAAAATCTCAAAGGCTACAACAATTGCAAGTAAAAACAATAAAACAAAGTATCGTCCTATACGAGCAAACGGTATTGCACTATGAGAAGTCCGTCCTCTCTTATTTCTCTCCTGCACCGCTGGTGACATCTTGTTTGCAGCCACGTCCCATCCCAAGGAGGAGGTTATTGGAGGATTTGTTTATAGACCCTAGGAGGTCAGGAGACCCCACAAGCCTTTATGATCCTTCCTGCCATAAGGTATGAGGATCTACATCATCTGGTGAGTATACATCCACACTTTACTTGTTTGCACAATCCACGTAGAGAGTTTTATCTGGATCATCCAGAATCTTGTTTGGGATTTTGCTTTTCAATATTTTTGGACATGTTCCTATATGATTGTCACGTTATAGAGTTTTTTCTTTCATCGGCTATTTACCTATATTTAATCATTCACATTTCTTTCAAATGGGGTACATTTGTATCCAGGTTCACATATCGAATATTCATGCATTCAATATTTTTATCCACCAATATTAATTACATTTTTGTTGGGTGATTGGCAAGCGCTGTCTGCACAATTAGGTTTTGTGCATGTTTTTTCTATTTTTATTTTGAGCAGCAGCTGCATTAGTGCTACTTTTTTTATGGTTTAACTGGTTCCTTGGGTGGTTTGATTTACTAAGGCAGGGATATGCACTAAGCGGACCTCCAGCTGTTGCAAAACTACAAGTCCCATCATGCCTCTGCCTCTGGGTGTCATGCATGTGGCTGTCAGTCTTGCTATGCCTCATGGGACTTGTAGTTCTGCAACAGCTGGAGGTCCGCTAATTGCATATCCCTGTACACAGACCCCTTTCACACTGGGGCGGTTTGCAGGCGTTATTGCACTAAAAATACCGCCTGCAAACCGCCCCTAAACAGCCTCCGCTGTTTGTTCAGTGTGAAAGCCCGAGGGCTTTCACACTGAAGCGGTGCGCTGGCAGGACGGTAAAAAAAGTCCTGCAAGCCGCATCTTTGGAGCGGTGAAGGAGCGGTGTATTCACCGCTCCTTCACCGCTCCTGCCCATTGAAATCAATGTGACAACGCGGCTATACCGCGGTAATACCGCGGCTATAGCCGCGCTGTACGAGGGGTTTTAACCCTTTTTTGGCCGCCAGCGGGGGGTTAAAACCGCACCGCTAGCGGCCGAATACCGCGGTAAAGCAGCGCTAAAAAAAGCGCTGTTTTACCGCCGACGCCCCCTACTGCCCCAGTGTGAAAGGGGCCTAAGGTAAGAGACTGCCTGAAAGTCACATTCCAAGCTAGTCGCACCAATCTGAATAGCTGCTTTATAGAGACTAGCTCAAGCAGCATATTAGATATCTTGACTGAAGATAATACATATCTACAGAGTACTACATTTGTTGATAAAAAGTAGAGCCTCTACCAAACTCACTTCCCAACCTACTTACACATCCCCACCCCCTTGGTTCTTTTGGAGCCACCACAGAATTCTCAATGCTTCAAAGTATGAAGGGACATATGCAATCCTCCCACAATGCAGTGCTCAGGCCTAGGTATCAAGAGCTAAGCCAGAACACACTGTCACAGGAGGGGAAGGGCAGGCCAGGGTTAGGACAGCAAGGGAGCAGAGCAATGAAGGATCATGGGAGATGTGTGTATATCTGGAACTGGGATGGATATCAACTCCTTCTATATGTTAATGTTTCTCATTACCACTTTGTACTGCTGGCGGCTCTTAATCCCAACTAAAAGTTCCAGTCCCCACTGATGATCGGGAAGCAATGAGAGTGTTTTCTAATCATGTGAATACTATGTGAGCTGTGACATAGGGGGTTATTTACTAAAACTGGAGAGTGCAAAATCTGGTGCACCTCTGCATAGAAAGCAACCAGCTTCCGGGATTTATTGCCAAAGCTTAACTGAACTAGTTGAAGTTAGAAGCTGATTGGCTACCATGCACAGCTGCACCAGATTCTGAGTGCTCCAGTTTTAGCAACGCCCCCCAATAAAGTCCACATGCAGGCAGAAGGCTTCATTGACAAAATATGCCTTCAGCCTGCAGATGTCACTGCAGATGCCTGAATCTGGCAGTGTACATCTGTATAATTTTCAGACACAATGACAGTTTTTAAAATAATCTAAAAAACAAATGCAGGGTTTTTATTAAAACTGTTCACAAATAAAAGTATTATACTGTATGTCCTTTAAAAAAAAAAAAAAGCAAACGTGTTTTAATGCCGCGGTCGGAAATTCAGCCAGCAAAAGACCAAGGGGAGCTTTTGGTCAGAAAATGCGACCGTGTGTATGCTCCATCGGACCTTTCCTGGCGGAATTCCCACCAGCAAAAAAATAAGAGCAGGTTCTCAATTTTTTGGTCGGAAAAAGTTCCTATCCGAAAATGCGTTCGTCTGTATGCAATTCGGACGCGCAAAAAATCACGCATGCTCGGAAACAATTTGACGCATGCTCGGAAACAATTTGCGCATGCTCGGAAGCATTGAACTTAATTTTCTCGGCTCGTCGTAGTGTTGTACGTCACCGCGTTCTTGACAGTTGAAAGTTCAGAGAACTTTTGTGTGACCGTGTGTATGCAAGGCAGGATTGAGCGTAATTCCATCGGAAAAACCATCCAAGTTTTTTCGGACGGAAATTCCGATCGTGTGTACGCGGCATTATTGTGTAGTGCTATCTCCTTAGGAGCCGCTGGATAGGATGGGTCCTCCGTTCTTTGCCTCTTCTCAAAAACCTCAGCTCCTCTGACACTCCAGGTTGAGTGCATAAACATACGATATCATAGGAAATCACTGAAAAAAATACCTAGTATCCAACAGGCTTTAAAATAGTGCTACATCAAAGAAAACAGCCACCAAACCAGGTATTAAAGGCAAACTTAATATATTGTCATGGAATATGGTTGGTAACTAGGCAAGCATAAAATGGATTAACAATGGTAATAACACAGCTTAGCATACAAAGTGATTACCAGAAGGGACTAGACATAAGATGACATTTGGCCTTCAGATCAGCATAAACAGTAGCAAGGCCACCTTAAATGCAACAGTGAGCAGTAGTAAAGTTTATTCTACCGAGTGCTGGAACTATACAGCAAAAGCGTACTTATGGTGGCAATGCTAGTCCTAGAACAATTGGGTATGCACAATGGATATGTCTTCCAATGGGGGACCCCAGAAGAGGATGCAATACCATTAAAAAGACCCAGTAAGAATAAGCCTATTTTTCATTTTAATAAGAAAAAATGTTTTTGTCTTTACAATCAATTGAAATATGTCAAGTTATACGACTTTGCCCATCCAGAGTCTCTTTAAAATAATCTTCCCTTGAACATATATACAAATAATCCCCTCCAAAAGGACAAAAGAACCAGAACTAGTTTTTGTGAACAGTACCATTTTAGCCTAATGGACCTTATCAGGCAGGGCCTGACAAAAACTACAAGAGTGGTCTTAATAGGGTATACAGGGGCAATGTCTACGGTATATATTATTTCAACATGTTTAGTGCTTTTTTCAATTTGGCTGGATCACATTTATGTTCTGCTTTGTGTTTATTTATTTTTTATACCTTCTTTTAGCTGTAGGTTATGGATTTAATACACTTGAAATCAAATGAGATCAAGGTATGGGATAGCCCTAATGTCCAATAATTTAAATGCTTAGCAGTGTGCAAATTAAAGAAATGTTCTTCTTAAATTTGCAAATAATTTGCTGAACGAATCTAGTTATATCAGCCATTTGTTTTTCTGTAGTTTTTGTTTTATTTGTGCTTAGTGTGGTGTGCTCATTTATAATTAGGACATGAGAAAAGATCCATAGGAATTGGATTGTTATGCTAGCCTCTTCCCTTCCGCACTATAGCCGAATGACGGCTACAGTGCGGACCTACATTGCCGGGGGACAGTCAATAGACGTCCTCCCCTTTCCTCGCTCCCCGTGAGCCCCCTGCGGGTCACACGCGGTGCGCTCTGTGATCACCGAGTCAATGAGACTCGGGTGATCACAGATTGGAGTAAGGGGTCCCTGCCCCTTACCACCTGATCAGCTGTCAGCCAATGACAGCTGATCATGTGATTTAAACAGAATTCAGAAATTGTTTTTCTTTTCTCCTCACGCTGATAGCGTGAGGAGAAAAAAAAGCCGGTCACTAGCTTCTGTTGAAGGGACATCGGTCCCGAAGAGGAAGAGGCATAGCCGCCTCATCTGTGCCAACCAGTACCGCCTGCCAGTGCCACCTGCCAGTGCCCACAGTGTCATCAATCGGTGCCCACCAGTTAATATCAGTGCTACCAATCAGTGCCACCTATCAATGCCCAAGATTGCCACCTATCAATGCCCACCAGTGATGGCAATCAGTGCCTCATCAGTGCCATCTAGCAGTGCTGCCTATCAGTGTTACCAGTGCCCATTACTGCCACCCATCAGTGCCACCCATCAGTGCCCTTCAGTGCCACCTATCAATTCCCTTCAGTGCCGCCCATCAGTGCCACCCATTAGTGCCACCTCTCAGTGCCCACCAGTGCCACTTCTCAGTGCCCACCAGTGCCGCCTCATCAGTGCCCACCAGTGCCGCCTATCAGTGCCGCCTTATCAGTGCCGATCAGTGCCGCCTTATCAGTACCCATCAGTTACCTGTTTGCAAAATTTTATAACAAAATATAAAACTGTTTTGTTTTTGTTTTCAAAATTTTTGATCTTTTTTCATTTTTCTTAAATAAAAAACCCCAGAGGTGATCAAATACCAACAAAAGAAAGCTGTATTTGTGGGGAAAAAAATTATAAAAATTTAATTTGGGTACAGTGTTACATGACCGCGCAATTGTCATTCAAACAGTGAGAGCGCTGAAAGCTGAAAATTGGTCTGGGCAGGAGGGGGGTTTAAGTACCCAGTAAGCAAGTTGTTAATATTCTTAAGTCTCGTACACACGATCAGATTTTCCGACGGGAAATGTGTGATGACAGGCTGTTGGTGGAAAATCCGACCGTTTGTACGCTCCATCAGGCAATTGTTGCCGGATTTTTCGTGGACAAATGTTGGATGGCAGGCTTTAAAATTTTCCACGGACAAATGTCTGTTGTCGGATTTTCCGAGCGTGTGTACACAAGTCCATCGGACAAATGTACAAAGTGCAAACACGCATGCTCGGAAGCAAGGACGAGCTGGAAGCGGTCAGTCTTGTAAACTAGTGTTCCTAATGGAGAATTAACATTCGTGACGCGGCAAATTATGAAATCTCGAAATGCAGCGCACAATTCTCTTCTTCTTTAATGGGATAATAATGAAGCTGCTTTGCTGGTGATACAGATGGAGTTCTGCCAAACGTATTTTAAAAGGCTTTTTTTTTCTAGTGATATCAAGAATAATATTATTATGTTTTTTTTTTTTGTTTTGTTTTTTTGGTGCAAGTTACCACAACACCATTATCCCATATTTTTTAAGATCAAACTATGTTGGTGTCCCTTGTTATTTTATTTTGCATGTATTTTTTAAAATGTAACTACTCCCAAACTGTCATTAACACATAGCCAAGTATTATTCTCCACAATTTTTTTTATTGTGCATTAAAAAAAGAAAACAAATAACATTAGACATGCTATCGGCCAATAGAACTTAACCAAAAAGTGCATTCTATGCATCCAAAAATATAGAAAATATACCAAATCAAATCATTATTCAACCAAAAAAAAAAACCTCATGCATGTGTCCTGCTTCTTAATATAGGGGGTCAAAAATGCCAAGAGTTGGTGAAAGCAGGGGTCCGTCATCCGGAGATAATTCCGAAAATCATCTGAATTATTCTCCTGGAGCTCCCGCAGCAAAGGCATATGACATAATTGGTCACGATTAATAAAGCAACCAATTTTTGGTCCAAGAAATCCTCCTCCTCCTGTTCCTGGAGTGGACTTGGCTCAAAGCAATAACTCCAAGGCCAATAATAAATAATGCGTTATCTCCTCTGATACTGCAACATGTCTGGTTGACAAACGGCCGTTCAGAAACGAGCTGAAAAGTGTGAAATGAAAAGTGCGAAGTGAAAAGTGCGAAATGAAAAGCACGAATCAACACTCACCAAACTTCTACTAACACGAAATTAGCAGAAGGAGCACAAAGGGTAGTGCCTGACAATTGAACTTCCTCTTTTTTGGCTCGTAGTATGTCTAGTACGTCACTACGTTCGTGTTTCTTGGCTGACAGTTGTGTACCGTTTGTATGCAAGACAAAATCCAGGCACACGCATTCGGACAAAAGTCAGAGGTTTTGTCTGCGGAAAATACGATCGTGTGGCTTTACTATTGCGCAGACAGTACCATGACACCCTTGGCATTTATCTCCTCAAATTTAACATATCATTTACTACACAAGCTATCTTTAATCAAAAGCTTTAATCAAAAGGCAACAATTTTTCATTGTATGTCTGTGAAGGATAATTACTTTGATAATGATTCAATATGTTACACATCCTTATCATGCATGATATTGATCTGAGCACATGTCAGTTGATCTGTGAGTGAGGCTTGAAGCCCATGATAGCATTCTGACATTGAGGCTTGATGTTTGAGCAAGTTCCTAGTCTAAAGGAAGAACAAAAAGGTGAATAGAGATAATAAGAACACGAGAAGTCACAATCCTCTTCGTTCGGACTGGAAGATTGCTGGAGTTTAAGTATCATCTGATATTAATAATAATGGATAAAATTAAACTGTGGAAATAAGTTTTTGCAACATTGTTGCTGAGCTCTGGGGTCACATTTGTTTGTCTCCCCTGTTAGAAGAGGAATCTCTTTATTTCCACGATGAGGCTTAGCAGTGTCCTCCGCTTTCCCTATGATTTTGGTGGACGGGACGTGGCACACTGGTTCCCTGGACATATGGCTAAAGGAATGAAACAGATCATTAAACAGAAAATTAAACGGGCTTCGCTGTCCGTTTACACCCAACAGCCCTGCAAGCCAAACGGGCTTCGCTGTCCGTTTACACCCAACAGCCCTGCAATCCAATCCACTTAAAAAGAGGGGAACGGATCCTCTTCCATTATTTTGTTTTATTTTTTTAGTGGATCAGAGACACAAGTCAGTTTACACCCACCAGTTTATAGGAGTGAATGGAGGATCCTATCATGTCCACCTGACAGGTCAGTGACAGGCGAACGTGATCTGACGCTTTGTGTGAAAGGTTTATTTCAAGTTTATGTAATTCCCAGGAAGCGCTCAGATTGCAGCTTCACATTGCTATAATGTAACAAAATAATATTTAAAAATGTATATTTATTAAATAAAGTGTGCCTTTTCTGTTAAAAAAACCAACACTCATCCTTTAGATACAATATTCAGATACATTAGCAAAGTGCAGTTAAAATGCAACTTGTTCAGTTTGTTTTCATTTTAGGTATTTTGGCTCCATCTATTGGTCAAGAAGGACTTCTGCAAGTGACTTGTTAAAAATTATCATAAGTATGTTGGGATGAATTTGCACGTAATCTTTAACTACTTGCCTGCCGGGCACTTTTACCCCCTTCCTACCCAGGCCAATTTTCAGCTTTCAGAGCTGTCGAACTTTGAATGACAATCTTGCGGTCATGCAATGCTGTACACAAACACATTTTTTTGTCTTTTTTTTTTTTTTAGACAGAGCTTTCTTTTGCTGGTATTTAATCACCACTGGATTTTTTATTTTTTTTTGCTAAAAAAAATGAAAAAAGACCAAACATTTTGAAAAAAAAAAAAAAAAGTTTCTTAGTCTCTGTTGCAAAATTTTGTAAATAAGTCATTTTTCTCCTTCACTGATGTGCGCTGATGAGGCTGCACTCATGGGCACTGATAGGCTGCACTGATGGGTACTGATGAGCATGGGCGTCTGCAGCATAGGGCAAGGGGGGGGGGCAATTGCCCCCCCCCCCCCAGGAATCATAAGAAGGTGTTGAAGACAGTTGCACTGTGTTGCAAAGGCGGCCGCGGCCGCCATCGTGGCCACCATGGACTTTTTTTCTGAGTCTGCTGACCTGGGGCTGCTCTCTTTTCCGACTTATCACAGATACAGATACAGACATCCGTCCCTCCCTCCCTCACCCCCGGCCCGATCATCGGATTGGCTCTGCCGCTCGGGCCTCTGCTCGACATCTCGGCTGTTCTGTGATTGGCTGCCTGCCTGTGTATGTACGTAGCTATGCAGATCCGGCCACAGGTGCGTGCAATCAGTCATTTGCCGAGAATATGCTGCCAGTGCCTGGGCGCATCACAGGAGGAAATCCTGAAGAACCACAGGTAACAGCAGTTAGGAGGAGAATTTCGATATATATATTGCTTGGAAAGTTGGACAGCTGAGCTATTGCTGGAAAAGATATCTGTGTGTTATATGATCTTCTTCACTTTGTATGGAAGTTACTCAGTCTCATGCATACCATGCCCATATAAATATAGCCTAGAGAATGTACATCTTTCTATATTGCAATACATCTGTTGTGGCCAAATTTTGATCTTGATGAAAACAACCTATACTGTATTGCAATATAGAAAGATGTACATTCTCTAGGCTATATTTATATGGGCATGGTATGCCTGAGACTGAGTAACTTCCATACAAAGTGAAGCTGAATTATCTCAAGAGCTATTTCACACTGCCATCTGGCCGCGTTATCGGTAAAGCGCCGCTAGTTTTATCTGCGCTTTACCGTTGTGAAGCGCCCCTCCTCCCCTGAAAAAAGCTCTGCGGGCGCCCATGCTGATGAGGTGGCACTGATGGGCATTGATAAGCTGCAACTGATGGGCATTGACGGGCACTGATGAGGTACTGACGAGGCAGCACTGATGGGCACTGACAGGCGGCACCAATATGCACTGATAAGCTGCACTGATGGGCATTGATGGGACTGCACTGATAATCAGGGCACTGATTATTAGTGTAAATGCTGTACTCACTGTACCCCCAAAGTTTGTCTCTTCTTTGCTCACATGCTGTCTCTGTGTGAGGAAAGGAGAACCATTAAGAACCGATAACGGCACTGAAGAGAACTGATGAGGAAGTACTAATATGCAGCACTGATGGGCACTGATAGGCTGCACTGATATGCAGCACTGATGAGCACTGATAGGCAGAACTGATATGCAGCACTGATGAGCACTGATAGGCAGCACTGATGGACACTGATAAGTGGTATGGATAGGCGGTACTGATGGTCACTGGTTGGCAGCACTGATGAGCAGGCACTGATGGTCACTGAAAGGCAGCACTAACTGGCACCACTGATGGGCACTGATTGGCATTGCTGCTGAGCACTGATTGGCATCACTGATGGGCACAGATTGGTGCCATTGATGGGCACAGACTGGCATCACTGCTGGGCACTGATGGGGCTGCACTGGTGATCAGTACCCCGATTATCTGTACAAGTCTCCCCTGTGAAGAAATGCCTCTGATCGGCTCGCCTCTCCTCACGTGCTGTCAGTGTGAGGAGAGGCATGGCAATAACTGGCATTTCTGTGTTTACATGTGATCAGTTGTGATTGGACACAGCTGATCGCATGGGTAAAGAGCCTCGTCATTGGCTCTTTACCGAGATCGGTGATGCGCCGTGTCCCAGGGACAAAGCGTATCACGGACCACAGTGCTGCGCATCCCCGCGGGTGCGCAAGTGCAGCAAGAGTGGGACAAAGTCATATGATCATCATTTCGCGGCGGGTGGGAGTTAGTTAAAAAAGCATTTGATGCTGAACGGAATCACCTAATATATGACATTATAACACAGGTTGAACTGGATGAACTGGTGTCTTTCTTCAACCTTACCAACTATATAATAACTATGTAACATGGTTCCTGTAACTCCCAGTAATCTTTAAAGGGAAGAATAATGACTTTTGGTAAAAGTTTATTTTATTACTATTGCATGATTCTTTCTATAAAATCTTGGTATATATGCATAGGGTGCCTCTATGATACTCAGTTTGCAAAGCATGCTTATGGTTAGATTTTCTTATAGGCGGGTACAGCACTGCTTGAATGCTTTGATGCACTCTGTGTGTAGTTGAGTTATATGGGTCCATGTGATTCTGCTTTCCTAGGAGGGAGTGAGGGGGTATTTCCCAACACTGTGATTAATTCCGGTCTGCCAGTTTACCGGAATGGCATTATCTTTAATGACAGCAGCTGTTACTTTGAGATATGCTGCTTAGACTTTAACACTTGTTGGATGTAAGCAGTAAATATGAAATAATCATCTGCAACGTCTTCATATTTACCTGATTAAAAATATCCCTGAACATTATAGACAATATAAAAATTCCATACCTTACCTTTAAAGAAGAATAGATATAGACAACAAATTACTCTGGTAGTCAGGTTTAGGGCTATGCTACACAGGCAGTTTTAATCTGATGGCAAGCTACTAATTTCCAGTTTACTTATTTCAGAAAGAGGGAATTGAGGTGACTATCAAAGCATAATGATAAGATTTCCTATGTAGCTTGCCCCCTAGATAAGCTGAGCTTCATGTTACCAATCCTACTAGAAATTGTTAAAGCAGAAGTCTTCTGATACCCTTCTTGACCCATGATGTGAGATCAGCAACATGCTCCGCAGTATAAAACTGTGAGCCCAGATCAATGTGGCGAGGCATCCCCAGGATGGATGTCCATGACGGCCTGGGCTCACAAGAAATAATGCTGCCCATCATTCAACCCAGTACCATGACCACAACAGTACAGTAAGTATGCAGGGGAATGGGGGGCTGGGGGCAATGCCAAAGTCGAGGTACGTTTTCTATGAGAGCTGTGATTTTTATTGGCTAAAGGCTTGGGCAAGCTGTTTAAAAAAAGAAAAACCTAGAGCTATGCTTTAACCACTTCAGCCCCGGAAGATTTTACCGCCTTCCTGACCAGAGCATTTTTTGCCATTCGGCACTGCGTCGCTTTAACTGACAATTGTGCAGTCATGCGACGTTGTACCCAAACAAAATTGACGTCCTTTTTTTCCCACAAATAGAGCTTTCTTTTGGTGGTATTTGATCACCTCTGCAGTTTTTATTTTTTGCGCTATAAACAAAAAAAGAGCAACAATTTTTTTAAAGGCGATGCATACTAGCACATTAAGTGAAACCTACCTTAAAACGAAGCCCAATAGCAGCACGCTGTCACCACTGACAGGGCTTCAATCTTCACCCGGTCTTCCTTCCAGGTTGGTGGGCTCCGGTCCTTTATTTTGGACGAGCCGCGATGATGTCACTCCCGTGCATGCACACAGGAGCTGCTGTTCATGGCACAGGGCTATGAAGGAACAGCACAGTATGCCATTTCTTCAGAGCGCATGCGCTTGTGATGTTACCGGCAGCTTCACAAGTAAATATCTCCAAAACGGTGCACGTTTAGTGGATATTTACTGTACCTATAGGTACAGTAAGCCTTACCATAGGCTTACCTATAGGTAAAAAATCATCCATGTGAGTTTACTCCCACTTTAATAGATTAGGTAATTATGGATAGAGAACAACAGGGCAAAACCACTAAAAAAAAATTGCTCAATGGTGGTGAGAGTAGGGCAGAATTTGGTCTTCTACTGGGTCTTCAGTGTTGTTTGGGACTAAGACGGGTAGATCTCTCTGGGTCTTTGAAATCCTAAGCATAACTTTTCATAATATTCCTGTCTAGAATATTCCAAAGCAGTGGTTCATATTTTTTTATGTAGCTGCTGAGAGAAGAGCAAAAAGGAATTCTATAAAGTATCACTTGAGTGACAGCTCTTTGCCTGTTGGGGCTGCAGACATTATATCCAAGAAGGTGGTGCTTAGCAGCAAACTCCACTTCAAACTCTAATGCCCCATGCACACGGTCACACAAAAGTTCTCTGAACTTTCGACCGTCACGAACGGGATGACGTACAACACTACTGTCACGGAACGTCCCTCACTCCGCTTGAGTGCTTCTGTCAGTATACCACTTCCTCCCAGTCTGGACTCGGATATCAGATATTCCAACAGCTCATAAGAACAAAACAAGGCGACACTTGTTTCACTGCTAACATGGACTAACTCTTTATTTGAGATCTCACACAAATATATACAGCAGAATGACTAAAACCTAACCGAATTAACATGAGCTAATTATCTAACATGACCTTTTGCCCAGACTTGTGGTCACCGAGCTTCACACAGTACATTATACATTATCATAAGTACAACCACAGGACATTTTCACAATAGCAGGAGCTAATTACACTTAACAATACAAACAGTTGACCTTAGCCTGGTCATCAACAACTATAGTAGGAGTAGACTGTTCGTCTCCTAGCCAGTCCTGGATGCTAATGTGATCCGCTCACACAATTAACATGTTGAGTTCAGAATCAAACAAACCAATAATAGTCTCTACATACATCCTGGAAGATATTGTGGACAAATATTACTAGTTAGTCAGTAGTTCCAGTCCTCTAATGCCTGTACCCACACAGTACCCCCAAATAAATTGTTCCAAACAAAGCATTACTCACCCAGCCAACCTCTGCCTCTCTCAGAAAACATATCTGCCGCTGGGGAGAGGCCTGGACTGGCCCTTCTCCCTGGAGTCCTTTCTGCCGCTGGAGAGAAGACAGGGTGACTGGGCTCACTCCGTCATGCTGTTGGGAATCTGGGCCGACTGCCCAGCATCCCTGGGGTATACAGGTGGAGACTGAAGTCCCATCCACCTTCACAGGAAATCCAGGAAATCCATCCAGGAAATCCATCCTCTGTTAGTTGAGGGCAGAGTCCAGCAGTACTCGGCCCTGTTGCCAGCCCTTCTGCTGGAAACCCCACACCATCTGCTCCGGCTAACTGTTGGGGAGGGAGGCCGACTGCCCCGCCTCCCTGGAACTCTGTAGTTGTTGCCGGTGCTGGGCAGAGGTTGGTAGCACTTTGCCCGGTTGCCAGTGCTTCAACTGGGGAATTTCCTTGTAACTCCACAGATACTACTGTTGGTGCTGGACAGAGCACAGTGAAGTTTGGCTCCAATACCAGCTCTTCTGCTGGGGGCTCATCAGATTGTTCTTCCTCAGCAGAAAAGTCTATTAAATCCCCTGTCTCTGCAACTGGTGTCTGGGGATAGA
This sequence comes from Lithobates septentrionalis, assembly GCA_037952835.1. NCBI lineage: Eukaryota > Metazoa > Chordata > Amphibia > Anura > Ranidae > Lithobates > Lithobates septentrionalis. Next base: position 62,213 of record JBBDGP010004527.1, on the reverse strand, counting down.
GATTCACCATCTCCTGTCCATGGAGCTCAGAAGATGCTATCAGTGCTGGGCAGAGGTTAGCAGAGCTCTGCCCTGTTGTCAGCACTTCAGGTTTGGGGACAGCAATCTCCAGATTTTCCACTGTGGATTCTCTGGCATGCTGCTGGACAGGCACATTCCTCCATCCAAGATCATCCCATGCAGAAACAGGATCATCAAGGTCAGTCAGCACTTGCTGAATCCTCCATAAGACCTCTGCCTCCATAGCTGTGGGGGCAGGTTGGCAAAGCACACTGTTACTCTGCCACATTGCCGACTCTTCAGTCAGGATTTCAGAGTTGTCCTCTGGTATTTCCTGATAGTCCCAGGCAAAGGGAGCCCAGCCCTGGCACTGAGCAACGTCTAGCAGCCGTTTGTAGGCGATCTCCAGCTCCCATTCCTGAACGGCCAGAAACTCCAAATCTTCCTGTGCCCAGTGCACTTCCGAAATGTTCAGTAGCCCTTCTCTGAAATTCATGATTTCATCCACCCGCCACTCCAAATCACTCCCAAAGTTAGGGTCCCCTGTCAGCTTCACATACAACAGTCCCAGGCCACCGTAGCTTAAGCCTTCCATTGGGCTATCATCCGCTATCCAGGGACATGCTTGGGATACATTCCACCGGAGGGCTCTGTAGCTCTCATCCAGCTTCATCCCATGCAGAAACAGGATCATCAAGGTCAGTCAGCACTTGCTGAATCCTCCATAAGACCTCTGCCTCCATAGCTGTGGGGGCAGGTTCGCAAAGCACACTGTTACTCTGCCACATTGCCGACTCTTCAGTCAGGATTTCAGAGTTGTCCTCTGGTATTTCCTGATAGTCCCAGGCAAAGGGAGCCCAGCCCTGGCACTGAGCAACGTCTAGCAGCCGTTTGTAGGCGATCTCCAGCTCCCATTCCTGAATGGCCAGAAACTCCAAATCTTCCTGTGCCCAGTGCACTTCCGAAATGTTCAGTAGCCCTTCTTTGAAATTCATGATTTCATCCACCCGCCACTCCAAATCACTCCCAAAGTTAGGGTCCCCTGTCAGCTTCACATACAACAGTCCCAGGCCACCGTAGCTTAAGCCTTCCATTGGGCTGTCATCCGCTATCCAGGGACATGCTTGGGATACATTCCACCGGAGGGCTCTGTAGCTCTCATCCAGCTTCATCCCTGCCCAGACCAGCCTGCTTAATTCAGCTTTCTGTTCCTTGTGCGGTTTTTCTCCCAAAAACCGCACCAGCAATCCGTACTGCGACCAGTACCTTTCCTGGATGGAGGGGAGAACTTTTCCCTGGTGTCGCTGCTCACGGGCTAGAGCTTCTTTCCAGAGTTTGCAGCGAATAGAATCACACCATCCCAGCAGGACCTGCTCTGATACTGGTCCTCTGTGCTGTATCTGCATCTCTCGCAACCTCCTTCTGAATTCCTCCTCCATGGCGGCTGGTATCTGTACCTCTCCTCTCCTGATACCCGGACCTTGGATCCAGGTGGAAGTTTGGATGTCCCAGACTGCAGGAAGCGTCCCGCTGCTTGCCACCAATGTCACGGAACGTCCCTCACTCCGCTTGAGTGCTTCCGTCAGTATACCACTTCCTCCCAGTCTGGACTCGGATATCAGATATTCCAACCGCTCATAAGCACAAAACAAGGCGACACTTGTTTTACTGCTAACATGGACTAACTCTTTATTTGAGATCTCACACAAATATATATAGCAGAATGACTAAAACCTAACCTAATTACCATGAGCTAATTATCTAACATGACCTTTTGCCCAGACTTGTGGTCACCGAGCCTCACACAGTACATTATACATTATCATAAGTACAACCACAGGACATTTTCACAATAGCAGGAGCAAATTACAATTAACAATACAAACAGTGATCTCCCCCCCCTCCTCAGCCTAGTCATCAACATTTATAGTAGGAGTAGACTGTTCGTCTCCTAGCCAGTCCTGGAGGCTAATGTGATCCGCTCACACAATTAATATGTTGAGTTCAGAATCAAACAAACCAATAATAGTGTCTACAAACATCCTGGGAGATATTGTGGACAAATATTACTGTCCCATTTTAAGTAGTCCAAGATATATTTTCTCACTCACCCTGTGCCAGGATAGCACAGGGTGACTTAGACATAAGAGGTGTATGGGGAGCTGAAAAAAGGGCATCCCCTACTTTCCAAGGGATTCTGAGTTCCACGGGCCCTCCCGTCACAACTACGACGAGCCGAGAAAATGAAGTTCAATGCTTCTGAGCATGCGGCGAATTGTTTCCGAGCATGCATGATTTTTTGCGCGTCCGAATTGCATACAGACGAACGCATTTTTGGGATAGGAACTTTTTCCGACTGAAAAATAGAGAACCTGTACTGAATCTTTTGCTGGCTGGAATTCTGCCAGCAAAAGTCCAATGGAGCATACACACAGTCACAATTTTCGATCAAAAGCTCTCATCGGACTTTTGCTGGCAGAATTTCCGCTCATGTGTACGGGGCATAACAGTCACACCACTTCCTAAAACTCAGTCTTTCAAAAATTTAGCTCATAATATTACTTCTCAAAGTCTTTGAATACTGGTAGACTAATGCACCTTACAGTCAACTCGGTATCTGCTGCCTCTCTCTGCCAATCCTTCCATTGACTTCTGATCCCTCAATAAACAATATTCAAAATACTAACAACATACAAAGCAATACACAACACTGCCCTCTCAAAATATCAACCAAACCATTCCCTCCTCCCAAAACTTCCTGCTCTCTATCTGTCTGGCTATCTCTTACTTTGCCTACCTCTAGACGATCCCTGAAAACTCATCTCTTCAGGGAAGCCTATCCTGCCACTAGTTAAGAATTGCATTTTAGTTTCTCAAACAACTTTTTGTCAGGACCTGGAGCACCTGCTGGTGGCACTGTGCTTCCCTGGGTGGAGAGTTGTAGCTCCAGTTTCCACCAATGAGTGTCTGCCAGCAGCCCCCAGTAATTAGTCGCCACCTGATGCTGGCTGCTGGGGGGGTATTTAGTCCCTTCTCTATTACTAAACTGTGCTTCAGTGTTTTACCTGCTAGCCAGATACTTGTTTACTGTTACATCCTGAGCCTGATCCTGCTTCTGCCTTACACGTATATCTTGCTCTTGTTTTGTACACTGCTGCTTCTACCTGCTCCCCTTGTTCCTGATTCTAGTCCTGGTCCCCCTTCCTTACATCTCAAGTTTTGCCTTGTTTTTCTGTGTTCCCCATTTTTTGTATATTATATATAGTGTAGCAGGGTGACCCTGTGACACTGGGTAAAATGCTGGTTTACTCTAGATAGATAGGAAGCAAGCACACTAATGGTACAGCTGGCTTCATATGAGAGCCAGAGATAGAGCTCATCCTGGAGCCTTCCCACTCGGAAAAGATTGTATGGCCTCCTTGACCTCCTCTGATGTGATAGGACAGACTAAAACCTCTCTCTCTCTCTAGCTGACAACCAAATCAACACCACCCGATCCAAAAAAATGGACAGGTCTCTCGGCTGGAAGTCAGAAGGGAGAGAAGAGGTATAAAGGGAACTATAATATTGACTAAAGGTCTCTAAAATTATCTTCTGTAGAGGAAACCTTTTTCCCGATCGATGTGATAATTTCTGATATAAGTGTAGCTGGATGGTCAAGTTGCGCCAACATTGCCAAAAATCTCCCATTTCTGTCTCCTTACTCAAAAAATCTCTGTCTATTTTTGTTTGAATCTAATCTAGTCACCTCAGTCATATGCAAATGAAGATCACGTTGAGCAGCCATTAACGATTCAACATTTCTAATATTAGGGTCCAAACCATAAGCTTCCTTCTGAGACTCTACTACTATTTGTAGAGACCAGGTATTGGGCGATTGCTCCTTCCGAAGTGCCGCTATAGCAGAAATATATTGGCCCCGAACAAATGCTTTAAAGGCATCCCATACAATATTTGGAGAGGATGATCCCACATTGTTTTCCTAATATTCATTTATCAGAGGTGGCATCTTTTCTGCTATAATTGGATGAGAAACCCAATGCGATCCTAATCGCCATAATGACGCATTTCTAGATACAGGAAAGCGGACTGACAAATTCAAGGGACAATGGTCCGATAAGCCACTAGGTAAATATGTGGCTTCTATGATGCCTGTCAACATCGCCGAATTAGCAATTGCCAGATCCATACGCAAAGAAGTTTTATAAGAAGTGGAGAAACATGAATAAGCTTTTTTATCCGGGTTCTTCCACTGCTAAACTTCTATAACCCAAGCCGCCTCCGCCCAATTATGAAGTTCCATGGAATATTGTTTTGGTGGCATATCTAACTAGAAACAAAATGGAATTAAAGTCTCCCATCAGAAGTAATTTTGCTGGACAATGTGGGACAATTCTCTCCAGATTTTTATTCAATACTGCAGTAGAAAATGGAGGGGCAATATATTCTGTCGGCCTGCCGTCACAACATATGCTTGTTGCCAGGGCATTAATACTACCACAACATATTTGCCCTGTGGATCTGTATATATGTCCTCTACTACACAAGGAAAAGATTTATTTATTAACACTGATACACCGCTAGCATATGAAGAATATGTGGCATGGTAAGCCTTCTGAACCCAGGTTTTTTTTAATGTCATCAATTTACTACCTATGCGTTTCGTGTAATAAAATCATATGAAGGTTATAATTTTTCAAGTATTGAAACATCAAAGCCCTTTTAAAAAGTAAGCAAGATCCATAAAGACATGAATGAGCGAGTTTGGGTTGGAGGAACTTGACTGACCGGCACAGAGTCCTGACCTCAACCCGACAGAACACCTTTGGGATGAATTAGAGCGGAGACTGCGAGCCAGACCTTCTCCTCCAACATTAGTGCCTGACCTCACAAATTTGCTTCTGGAAGAATGGTCAAACATTCCCATAGACACACTCCTAAACCTTGTGGACAGCCTTCCCAGAAGAGTTGAAGCTGTTATAGCTGCAAAGGGTGGGCCAACTTAATATTGAACCCTACAGACTAATGCCCTGTACACACGACTGGTTTTCCCGTCGGAATAAACTCTGAAGGTTTTTCCGACTAAGTTCCGACGGAGTTCCGATGGAATTCCACTCAAGCTGTCTTGCATACACACGGTCACACCAAATTCCGACCGTCAAGAACGCGGTGACGTACAACACAAACGATGGGGCTAAAAAACGGAAGTTTAATAGCCAGTAGCCAATAGCTTCCGTCTCGTACTTGCTTCAGAGCATGCATCGTTTTTGGTACGTCGGAACAGCATACAGACGAGCGGTTTTCCCGATAGGAATTGGTTCCGTCTGAAAAATTTAGAACATGTTCTCTTTCTACGTCCGTCAGAATTTTCAACGTAGTACATCCAATAGGGCATACACACAATCGGAATATACAATGAAAAGCTCCAGGTCTGACTTTTTCTGTCAGACATTCCGCTCGTTTGTACACGGCATAAGACTGGGATGCCATTAAAGTTCATGTGCGTGTAAAGGCAGGTGTCCCAATACTTTTGTTAATATAGTTACATAGTTAATTAGGTTGAAAAAAGACACAAGTCCATCTAGTTCCACCATATCTACAGTATTCACCTGCTGTTCAAGCCTGTTGCACTTACCATTGTAACCTGTTTCCTGCTGTGTGCAGCCTGCAACACCTTCAGATCTCCTGGGTCCTACTCCACACCTCATCTGGTATCCCCCTGCAGAGAGATCTCCACACCACCATTCCTCATCTGTGGCACAGCTGGCAATCCCTGCTTCTTTGGGCTTCGTGTTCCCTGTTATCACCTTCAGGGGCACCGCGCGCTCAGCCACGAGGAGAGCTCTCTCAGCATTTTGCCTTCAGGACCAGGTACGTGGCATGCACACAGTGACACGGGTAATCTCTAAGTTGGGGAACTTCTTTAATGTTAAATTTTCACACAACTGCAGTCCCCACATGGTCCAGGGCATTAATGAGCCCATTCACGGCAAAAGGTATCCCCACATGCAGGGCAAGTGGCTTCACCCACAAATGTGTTTGAACAAACAATACTATCTGAAATTCTGAAAGCATGCACTTTGAGGAAACCTACTGTAGAGGACTAGAGTAAGTGACGTCAAAGCAGTGGCGGCCCATGCGGCCCCCCCTCTCCAGCCACCCCTCTATCACCAATAGATAGATTCATGCATTGAATGAATTCTATCTATGGCCACCGCTGCCACACCCTATTCAGGCGCCCGGCCCCTTTTCGGGCGCAGGGCGCCTGAATTACAGTGGTGGGGGGTGTTTTTGAAGCACCTGATTAAAGCCATAGGCTCTAATAAGTGTCAAAAAAGGTGACCTGCGAGCGCCATGCTGTGTTAGAAAAGCAAATGAATATTCGCTTTCCTAACACTAAACCGCCTCTCCGCCAATCAGGTGCTTGGGTCTGTTACCTGTCACCTGATTGGCTGAAACGACAGGAGGAGAGGGCGGGAGATGAGGATGTCAGGAGACGCATGAAGGACCCCGCTCGTCGCTGTCACCCGCTGCCCCACCGAGACAGGGTAAGTGCTGGGCAGACGGCGACCGGGCGGGGGTCAAATGGGGGCATTCAAGGGCACACTGGCAGCATTTAATGGGCACACTGGCAGCATATGACAGGCACACTGGCAACATTTGATGGGCATACTGGCAGCATTTGATGGGCACACTGGCAGCATATGATGGGCACACTGGCAGCATTTGATGGGCACACTGGCAGCGTTTGATGGGCACAGTGGCAGCGTTTGATGGTCCACTGGCAACGTTTGATGGCACACTGGCAGCGTTTGATGGCACAGTGGCAGCATTTGATGGGCACAGTGGCAGTGTTTGATGGCCCAGTGGCTGAAATTGATGGCACACTGGCAGCGTTTGATGGCACAGTGGCTGCAATTGATGATTTTTTTTCTACATTTTTTGCGCCCTCTCAAAAATTTGGAGCACCAGCCGCCACTGCGTCAAAGCACAGACAAGACTCTCACTTTCTATGGGATTCTACATCTGAATATAAAGAGAGCTCACTTTGTCTGGTGGCAGTGGTAGCTAAAAAGCAGAACCTCTGTTATGGTTTTGCGGGGATCCCAGTCAGCACTGAAGACTTGGCAGGTGATGGAACCCTCGTTCACACTTCACCCAAGGTAAAAACTCCTGGGTAAACTTGGCCTTTAGGAAAAGTACTACTCCTTTTATATGCTTGATTCAGTTCATTTACTAGCACAAGTTTCGTTTTCCAGCGCAGTTACTTTCCACTAAAAATAGACAGTTATTTTCATTTATAGACCTGGCAGCCGAAGCCTTTATACAAACTGGAAAAAAAACAAAAACGCTTTGACAAATTCCATCTGTGGTTCTTCTGTGTTCTTTTATTCACTGTGTGAAGTTAAAAGAAAACAGATTGGCACTTTATAGTTTACACATCGCCAATGGATTTCATTACCAGGGGGTCAACCACGCTTAAATATCCCTCTAATCGCCTGGGATTTTATGACATGTGGTAGGGTTCATAGTAAATGAAAAGCTGCTAAAATTGGCTTTATAAAGCCAGCGCTCCAAAGCTATATCTGTGACTTGTAATTACACAAGGACTATTCAGAGGGAGTTTTTTACCAAGCTGAATCTAGGAATTATTTTTCACAAATACATGAGGAATGTCATTATTATGCCCTGGCAAAGGACCCTTTGTCTACAGGAGGTACCAATTTACTGTGGAAGGATTTTCTTATCTGAAGCACCAATTACAACAAAGTATCAATCCCTGTCCAATACTTCACAGGGGAAGGAAGCATTGTTAAATGTATTCATTTGCTTCTATAAAATGTGCACTGCTAATAGCTTGTGACAGATATGCCCTGTACACACGATAGGATTTTCCGACAACAAAATTCGTGCATTTTTTTCCGACGGATGTTGGCTCAAACTTGTCTTGCATACACACGGTCACACAAATGTTGTCGGAAATTCCAAACGTCAAGAACGCGGTGACGTACAAGACGTACGACGAGCCAAGAAAAGTGAAGTGCAATAGCCGGTGTGGCTCTTCTGCTTGATTCCAAGCATGCGTGGAATTTTGTGCGTCGGAATTGTGTACAATTTAACGATGTTAAATGTCCGATGGAGCCTACACACGGTCGGAATTTCCAACAACAAGCTCCCATCGAACATTTGTTGTCGGAAAATCTGATCGTGTGTACAGGGCATACCAGTGCTGAAACCATCTTTTGGCGACTTTTTTCCAGTTGTATTCCTTTTAATTCACTTCTGGTCAATTCTGGTCGAATACCGACGGTTAAAGCGCCGCTTACAATAGCGGCGCTTTACCGCCGCCGCCGCCCCCCGCCCCCGTGTGCTGGGCAGCATTAGTAACCGAACTTCACACTGAGATATCAGGACGCAGCACTGGAGTAAAACCTCAAGGGATGAGGGAATTTAAACTGGGATAGTTGGCAAGTATGGGGCAGCTGCTTTGGGCCCCACAATAATGACAGGGCCCAGGGCAGCTGCCCCTTTCGCCCTACCTTCAAGACGGCCCTGCTGACGGTCAGTTGTCCCAGAAGGTGATCAGGTCTTCATGATCAGTTCCTCGCGATCAGACTCCCACTGTCTGTAGGCACACATGGCAATGGGTCACTCCAGCATTGGGTCCCAGCATGGTAGGAGATCTTTTGGTGTCTCTGTCTCTGGTCTCTGATTTGGGCACAGACACCCAAGCGAAAGGTCTACTAACTCTGTCTCTGGTCATACAGAACACCAAAAGGGGTACCTTGGACTCCACACAAATCTTGCCTCTCTGGTGTAGTGTACAGACCCCAGCTACAGATCTGAACTCTCTGATTTTCCCCGCACTAGACTGCCCAGTCCTCCAGTAAATTCCTTGTGAAAAGTTCTCTCTCTTCTCCTATGGGGCAGGGATTCCTGGGTACTAAAGTCCACAGCCCATTAGCCACTATTGCACAGCACTCCTTGTGGACTACATATTGCATGATCCTCCTCCCTTTACCATCGTGCTCCCCTTATCACAAGCTCACTGCTGCTGTCAGGGGGCGAGTGGGTGATCGCACAGCTGCTCTGTCACAGTGCAGTGGCAGAAAAAAGAGAGAGTGAGTGGGCATAAAGCACGTCCCACTCTGCACGGACTCACAGGCGTCCCGGCACTGTCTCAGCTTACAGTGGGAGGGGAAAGTGGGCAGAGAATCATCAGCCAGGGGGGAACCCAGCTACACACATCATAGCACTCTCCTCTTCTGGGAGTGTCTAATTAATCTTTGTGCTGGCCTAGCTATACTGTAATACAGAGTGTCACTGAAGTGCCAGCTCTGAGTCTGCTAGGGCTACTAAAATCACATTCAAAATGGCAGCACCCAACAGCAGTCTCATGGCTTTTAGATGTCTACACAAGCAAAGGCTTTTAAAAGGTAAAACACAAGCATAAGTATTCATTCATATGGAAATAGACGAAGAGTATGGTGCAGCGCTAATCCAGTAGAAGATATTATGCACGTATATAATGCACCTGTCCTAGTTGTAGAAATGTTGTCACTGTGTGTATCTTTACACTGACACATTGAGATCACAATTTATCCTTAACTGTGCATGATACATATGATTGCAACATTCCCTGCATTGCATCATTTTATCACGAGTTGAATTATATTTTATTAGATGAATATACCATCACTAAATACTCTATCTATGCTGTTATATAATCATTTAGTTTTTTATGCATATCCGTATTAGAACACTATATGGTTTGCATTGAAGAGGCTGATACTCTGTCACTTATTTCACAATTAGTAGTAATTTTATGTTTCTTTATATATTGCACTTGGCACTTTATAGATTATTTACGGTTGTCAATTTTGGATGCATAGCCTTAAGTTGCGACATCCTATCAGTACACACACCACCAGGATATTTACGACACACCACTACCTTTAATAATATCTTCTACTGGATTAGCGCTGCACCATACTCTTCGTCTATTTCCATTTTTGGGCCTAGTGAGACCCTTTGCGGTGCAAGCAGCTTTTCCTACCTGTAGACACTCACACATGATAGCGCGGGAATAATTATCAATCTTATTCATTCATATGGCCCTTCAGGGTTGTTCACCACCAAGAATCAATATTTCACAGCAGTGGGGATCACAATTGTGTGCAATCAGCCGCAGGCAGGAAGCTTGCCCACATCGTCAGGGGAGCAGTGGGCAAACTCTTTATCAGGATAAGATAATGTGATGCCTTGTTGTATTTTAAAGAACCTAATTACTGTTAGCTAAAGCAGAGACATACCATGGAAAAACTACTTCATGTATCCAGTTGCTCTTGCTGAGAGTTACTAATTATTTACTGAGCAAAAAAGGCTCTGTAAATAAACAAGTTTTCATTCCAAGTATAGACTGATGGTGAGGGGAGAATCCTGCTAAGCAGGGTTCTTTGGTTTGTTTAAAGTTTTTTTTTCCTTTTAGAGATGAGCTTCATACAAACTCTTGTGGAAAACAGCATAGGCAGTTCCTGAACCTTCTCACAAAGTACCTTGCTATTGGACTTGTTTGAGGACCGATTCCACCCTATGATGGACAATAAAGGAGCAGCAGCACACCAAGGAGGACCTCTGAGTTTTCTCTCATCCTTATGCAAAGCAATAGAGCCCTGGTTGCCCCAGAGTTTTGAGTGCTCATGCGGAGGGAATTTCAGGAGGCAGATATCAAGACAGACTAATATATATAGTTTGCTGAATGCATACATTCATTAATTAATTAAATGATTTTTGAAAAATATGCTTCAAAATATGCCTTAAGTTCAGCTTTAAAGTTGCCCTTCCAGAGCTATCTGTTAAATAACAAGAATTAACTATCCTTTTTACCTCCAAATATAAAAAAGTACAGCTGATACACTTTGTAGCTTAGGTATTTATGGTGTATTTCTATGTGGCTAATGTGATAATAATGAGCAGTAAATAAAAGGCAAATAGGGCGTGGTTGCCATTAGACATGGTGGACTCTTAAAAGGGACTGTAACCTTGATAATCGGAAAAAATAAAAATGCCCTTTTCTGAGATACGCAATCTCTACACAGATACTCTCCTCAACACTGGACCTTAAATATTCACTCCTTGAAAAGCTATTATGGGCTCCAAACCAAAACCAATGGAAAAAAAGTTTCTGCTATTCACGCTCTTCTACATTGTCAGTTCCAAGACCATTTAATTCATCACTCAAACATTTAACACATGTGAGGTTGATTTACTAAAACTGGAGAGTGCAAAATGTGGTGCATCTGTGCATGGTAACCAATCAGCTTCTAACCTCAGCTTGTTCAATTAACGTTGACAAAAAAAAAATGGAAGCTGATTGGGTTTCTATGCAGAGCTGCACCAGATTTTGGATTCTCCAGTTTTAGTAAATCAACCCCATAATACCCACATTATTACCTGAATCATTTTAAGAAGTGGAAGAAACATTCCTCACCATGGTTATCAGCACTCAAGACTTATGCTGGCCATACACTATACAGAAAATCGGCCGAACCCCTTTTCGAAAAACGAACGTTCGACCGTGACCGCAAACGATCGTGCCATCATATAATGACCGATAATCTGTTCAGTGGACATGAATAAATAATTTTGTGTTCGTTTTTTTACATATACCTAGTGCAGAAAGTTCGGACGGGAAACACATTAACCTTGCAATTTATCATACGTTCGGCAGAAATTTTCCAAACATGCCGTTCGTTTTTTTTCCACAAAAACGTCACAAACGATTATCGATTTGTACCCACTAACTTGCCGAAAAACGAACGAAGTGTCCATTCGAACGATTTTTCGGCCGATTTTTCGTATAGTGTATGGCCAGCATTAGTGTCCCCAGTTCCTCTTCAAACATAACTTGTATTACACGCCATACAGATTATGGAAAATGGGACTGTTGGACTCTACCACGTGTCCCCCCTGCGACTCTGACTCAGCTATGAAAAAACTAATAAAGATAGAACCTGCGCTGTGGAGAAAAATAAATTAAAAAATTATCAGATTATCCTTAGCTGTAAAGGCTGTTTGAATGCCAAGGCGGCAATTTTTGCACATTTTAAAGACTCTGATGTAAGTGTAATGATTTTAAACCTTTTAATAAACCTTGCAGTATTACACTATATGCCCTCTTTTCTTCACTTGTCCAAACTTTACTACTTCGATCGTCTTGGACCAAGTAAAGTATGTAGGATCTACATCAAGTGGTGGAGGAGAGGAGATCCCATTCTCTGAGGCACAACCAACCCATATATCTGCTGGACAGGAGACACCATCTTGATATACACAGGCCTATTTATCATCTTCATCTGGTGAGTGGGGACCCAGGAGGGGAGCACAGGAAGTCACCAAGATTACATCAACATGTCAAAAGCCCTATACCTCACACTTGATGAACTTTATTGATTGCACTTTATTTTGCACCTTTTTTTTAACTTTATTGAATGCATTTTTTTGCACTTGATTGGCACTTTGCCATACATGTTGTCACATGACACATATTTGATGCGAGTATATGTATATTCACATAGGTGTGCGCACAGGGTGTGCCAGGTGTGCCTGGGCACACCCTAATCACCCTGTGCTGCTTAGTTGCAGAGAAAGGGACTGGTGAATCTCTGTCCTCAATCCCTTTTTCTATCTCAAAAGTGAGACATCAGGGGTCCGTTTAGACACCTGATATTGTTATCAAAGCCTCCCCAAGGAGCTCCTAAAAAAAAATATTGTAAAAAATAATAGAAAAATTAAATGGTAAGTAATAATAATAAAAATAGACTACTGACACCAATCTCTGCCCTACTGACGCCGTTCACTGCTCTACTGACACACACTGCATGTATGTGTGTTTTGAGCTTTGGGGTGCACACCCTAATACAATAGGCTGCGCACACCTATGTATATTCATGATTTAGAGGGGCAGCACTGAGTATAAAATTTTCTGACTCAGCTATGGCCATGCATGTGCTTTGGCACTGCCCAATAATTATTCGCTACTTGCAACAGATTTCTCCCTACTGACTATGCAACTGGAGTTTGTCATTCCCTTTCTTCCAGAGACATGTCTACTCTCCATGATGCAAAGTTAGGTACCAGCAAAACACTCCAGGGTATTGCTGCACTTGCTTTTGTTTTATGCCAGGAAAATTATCCTATTAAGATAAAAAGATTCTACTGCACCAAACCTGAGTTCCTGCATTTATCTGGTTAAAAAAAGGTTCTATCAAAAAAAAAAAAAAACTATGGTAGCTGACCGTGCCCTCAACAATTTAACAAGGTATGGCAGGCAGGGGGACAAATTGTGTCTATGTTTGTGTGTGTTCCTTGGGCCGTTCATTTTTATTTGGCCTGTTCAACAAGTCATGTTGTCTTGTATTGTATGTATGTCTATTACATATACCTTCTAAAAGAGAAAACACCTTTTAAAAAAGATATAGTAGAACTATGAATAGATGCAGCTTTTTGCTGCACAGTTATGCTAATCTATTTTCCTTTCATTACTAGTTCTCACACATGCAGATTATCTGTGTGAATCTACAGAAAAACCCTCTGGTGGGACTTTTAAGGGCATTAACTACAAAGAAGTAGGTAAAAAAAGGTCCAAAATTGTATTTGTAAGTATTAAAAGCCAAAAAATTGAAATGCAGAATTAGAACAATACAGTCGATGCGGTTACAGTAAATACATGATGAAGACAAAATTAATAATCACAGTTCTCTGTCAATTTTACAACCAAGATCACAGTAATACCCAACACATTTCGAGAGATTACGTAGTTTCTCTTCTTCAGGAGTAGGTGGTTATAATTACACAATAGTATCATATGGATATATGTTCATATCCTACAAAGCTGCATAATTTAAAAACAAGGAAAGTTACAGCCATGAGACACCAGAAGTGCAAGAAGATGGGGAGCAGAGGGCCCAACTCAAACTCCCCACAAGGGACACAGTGCCAAACTCTAAAAGGATATGCCACACCGTAAGCCAAGAACCAAGGAAATCTGGGCCTTTGAGATATGGTAGGCTAATTAGCTACTTAGCTAAACTCTCTGTGCTAGTCTCTGACATCAGGCCTCTTTCACACCTATTCCATAATCCACAATTTCCGCCAGGTCAAAACATTAAAGCTTTTCAGTGGTGGCTAAATAAAGGATTGTTTCGTATTGGATACTTCTTTAACTATATGGGACCCTTATCTGTTAGCTACTGCACCAGCAAACTGGAAATGCCCAGTACAGAAAGATTCAGACTATCCCAAATTTCACATTATATTCACTCAATAAATCAGACACCCCCCCCCCCCCCCCCGACCAGCCGCCTATGAATGCTGGTGCTCCGAGATCAAAGGACCAAAGGTAATGTATCTCCATCATTTATTCCTCTCTAGTCGAAGCCGGGGAGAAGCCAACTTATGCCCGGAGCTGGGAGCAGGACCTCAAAGAGGATTGGGACCTGGACACCTGGCACCAGTGCTTTCATCGCTCCTTTAAGGGAATTATTAATATCTCCTTGATTGAGCTAATGTAAAACTCTTTATGCACTGGTACCTTGTGCCCACATACCTTGCTAAGATGTACCCGGATACCTCACCACTTTGCTTCCGAGGCTGTGGTCCCTCGGGAACCTTCTTTCACACCTAGTGGACAAGTCCCCAGCATTCAAAGTATTTGTAACAACATTTTTTGGATGATACGGAAGGTCACTGGCTGTCTTATCTTTTAAGCCCCCCCAAATAGCTCTGCTCAATAGACAAATAGAGAAGACCCCCAGACACATTCATAATCTCCTCTTCTACATCCTTCTAGGAGCCAAAATTACATTAGCCCGGGCCTGGAAACAACCCACAGTTTCTTTGATGGCCGTCAAGCGGAAGATCTGGTGGATCATGGCACAAGAAAAACTTGTTAGTATTCTACAAGACAAAGTTGCGAGATTCGAGAGTGTCTGTGAATCTTGGGCAAACTATATTATTATTATTATTATTATTATTATTATCATTATTATTATTTTTATACGCGATTTATGTAGCGCCAACAGTTTACGCACCGCTTTACAATGTATAGGGGGATAACATAATTACAGTACAGTTCAATACAAAAGGTACAGGAGGGCCCTGCTCATAGAGCTTACATTTTAAAGGGAGGGGGTGGTGGTACAAAAGGTAATAGCTGCAGAGAATCATTTGATGGGGGTGGCTCAGGGATAGTTGTTATGTGGGTGTGGGATAGGCTTCCCTGAATAAATGAGTTTTCAGGGATCTCCTAAAGGTGGACAGGGTAGGGGCTGATCGGACATACTGGGGCAGGGAGTTCCAGAGGATGGGAGAGGCTCTGGAGAAGTCCTGAAGGCGAGCATGGGAGGAGGTAACAAGGGAGCTAGAGAGCAGGAGGTCCTGGGAGGAGCAGAGGGGACGATTTGGGCGATATCTGCCAATGGACCAATGGACCAATGGTATTAATACCCCCTAGTGATCTTCCCTTATATCTTAGCACCATTTACCATTCAGTGACTGCCTTACTCTTTCTTCCCCCCCTTCTAACTTTTCTAATATTCTCCTACTGATAACCTTTCTCCTGCTCTTTTTTCTTGTCTCCTTCTTTGTCTTTCTGTTTTTATAATGTCTTCCTTTCATATGGGTTTTTTGAAAGGAATTACCACTTGCTACCCCCTTTCGAGCGGGTCGGGGAGGGGGCTGGGAATTCTGTCCTCGACCGCTCCTAGCCATGCTGGAAGCTAGGTCATAGTTATGTCATGTCTTGACACCTGACCCCTGACCTTTATTGAAGATTAGGATTTGGTCAAACGGGGTTTCACTGGACCACCCCTTTCTGTGTTCTAGTAGACTGAGCTCCCGGGGCCCATATGTGTCGCAACCATTTCCTGGTGCACGGCACCCGGTGACCCCAGTCTCTAATAACATCTAACCCAGGTGTGGGACTGGGGCCCCTGAAAAGATGTTTTTTTTGTCATGAAAAGTCTGTTATTCTTTTCTCACCCCATGAGGGTGCGGGATTTTATCTACATACACCCTACTCTGTGTTTCTTCTTGTCAATTTATTATTTCCATTATTATTTTTTATTGTCATTGTTATATTCTTTAATAAAAGTGATTGAAAGTAAAAGTCCCACTAGAGGGTTTTTCTGTAGATTGGTTAATTTGGGGATGTGGGCACCCTCTCCTCGTTCCTTTACAGAAATTAGCACATCATATTATCTATGTGAACAGCTTGCTTAAGACAGCTGCTAATAAAAGTTGTATGTGTGGTCTACTTTGAACTTTTCTAGCAAACAGAAACCCATTTGAATATCAAACAGCGAGGGTTGAAGATATCTGCATTAGAGCAGCTCATAAAGTTGCTCCCATCTGTCTATAGTGCTGGCCAAAACATGTTGCATCTGTCTATAGTGATGGCCAAAACATGAGCAGTTTTAGGTTGGCCAATCTACATTGGTATGGGCAGATTTAGTGTGTCAGAGATTTTACAACTTTAAGTCTGACTAATGTTAATCTAACCCTGCTGCTTAAAGGGTAGCATTGCATTTTAAAAGAGCCTCTAGCCCCCCACATGTGTGGATGGGGTCACTCTTTAAATCATACATGAGAGGCATATGCAGTGGCCCAGCTATTCAACAGAGCTTAGGCACGTGACCACTTCTTCTGCCAAGCTTACGCTAAATAGGTCATGGATGCAGGCCATAGACCACATATTCTTCCTCATCCTCCTGATCACTGCTGTTAACCTCCTCTCTGCCCAGAGCATTCTTAGCACTGGCTGGTGTCTTGCTAGTGGTTCAAGTTAAAGCTCCCAAAAGTCGATCTGGAAATTTGGGGCCCTTGTGACACGAGTCACCTAATGCATGCTACCTGTGGCGGTTATCTCTCACCGTCAGGCTGGTGATCTTGTTCCTCTAACCACCATACACGCTGTGACCCAACCTGGTTTGCACAAAACATTTCACGACCCCACTCTTAACTGAATTTGACTCTCCACCTTCTGGAATGCAGTAATTCACATCACTGAGTCAGTAACAAGGCCAGGACTTGCTTGCTTTAACTTTTACTTAATGAATTGTAGGATTAAATTACAATATCCATAGCTTTGGTTAACTTCAAGAGTAAAAACTTAGACAGTCCAAACTTTTGGCTAAACAAGAGGCAATATATGATCTCACATATATATGCTCTTGAGTGGTTCACATACAATCCGGGGGGTGCTGTGATGTACTTACTGTTTTAGGGCATGCTGCTAATATTCTAAATAAGCCAGAAACCTCCACTGGTCCCCCCCTCTAGCATCCCCTAAATCCTGGGGCGCTATCCAGCTGCAAGGTACTCTCCTCTCTTTACACTGCTGGTATCTCTTGGCAAAAGACCTTGAGAAAACTCCTTCAAAGACCTTTTATAGGCAAGAGGAAGGGAAGGGTCTTTTCCAGCAAATGGCCCAAAAGCAGGGAGAGCTCTAAATCTTAAAGGGGTACACAGTTCAATCTGCCAACCCAGCGCTTGAGGAAATTGTATAGTATTGAGTTCACAAAGGTAAGATGCAGATGTGACCCTCTTCACACTGATACACCTGCCAAGGGCTGGGCACTGTTCATACAGTTCAGCGTTAGAGCAGTTCTGTAATAAGTTCTGTACAGTATGTGTTGGCTTGCTTAAGTTCGCACCTGAGGTCTGTACTAACTTCAGAGAAAGAAGAATAAAGAAACAAAGAGGGTGCAGCTAAGTCCAGTATGTTTTACCTTTAATAAATATGTGAAACATAAAAAATGGCCACTCACATTTTAATGGCAAAGCAGAGAGCATAGATAACATCAAGCATGCTTCAGTGCTTCGATGAACGTAGTACAGGGAAGCCCCGTGATGTCAACCCAACAAGAGAACACCTATATGTGTGACATTGGGGTCCAAAAAACAACAATTAAAAATTCCCTGCTCACTTACCAACCAGCCTGCAACAAACCAAATTGACCCTGTCTAAGAGCCCTTGCACACTGGAGCGGGGGGCGGCGTCGGCGGTAAAACGCCGCTATTATTAGCGGCGTTTTACCGCCGGTATGCGGCCGCTAGCGGGGCGGTTTTACCCCCGCTAGCGGCCGAGAAGGGGTTAAATACCACCGCAAAGCGCCTCTGCAGAGGCGCATTGCCGGCGGTATAGCCGCGCCGTCCCATTGATTTCAATGGGCAGGAGTGGTAAAGGAGCGGTATACACACCGCTCCTTCACCGCTCCGAAGATGCTGCTAGCAGGACTTTTTTTACCGTCCTGCCAGCACATCGCTCCAGTGTGCAAGCCCTCGGGGCTTTCACACTGGAATGCAAGGAGCGGCACTTTCGGGTCGGTTTGCAGGCGCTATTATTAGCGCAATAGCGCCTGCAAACCGCCCCAGTGTGCAAGGGCTCTTACAGTTCATGTTAAAAACCAAGGGGTTAATTTGCACACATTTGAAAATACATGTGCAAGCTGCAGCGGCCATGTTACAGCATCCCAGTGTACTGCAGTCCTAGCTCTATAAATTTGTCTCCTGAGTTGGAGCACATATATAATAATAGATAGATAAAGGGTATGCCTGGAGGAAGCCCACCCCTCCTTAAAGGTATAGGGATGAACTGGACACCCAGCACAAGCACAATGGCAGCGAAGGTGTCCAGTTCGTCCCCTCACCAATTCACCAACAGTACAAACAAATGACAAGGGCTAAAGGGCCTGCTGCACACATAAGGTTATTTTGTCTTAATGCATAAATAAATAAAAAGACAGCGCTTGCAAGTGGATATATACTAAACTAATTAATATGTTGCAGCTGCTAGGTAAAAAGTGCTAGTACTTTTAGTAATATTATGAAGGAAAGAAGACCTGCGCTAACAACTCACCAAGTGGGTACTAATAAAAAATATAATTTTTCTATAAAATCACATATCGTGAATGATTATTGCACAAAAAAACACATTGAGTGAATATCAGATGGAAATATGTAAAAAACTGTGCTCAGGCGCACTACCTCCACTAGGTCACTAGAGGTGAATACAGAAACGTGAATGAGAAATGGTCTAGATCAATCACAAAAAATCCAGATCAATTTATCCTGAGACTGTGATTTCTATAAAATCACATATCATGAATGATTATTGCACAAAACCACATTGAGTGAATATTGGATGAAAATAAATACAAAACTGTGCCCAGGCACACTGCCACCACTAGGTCACTAGAGGTGAATACAGAAACATGAATGAGAAATGGTCTGGATCAGTCCCAAAAAAAATCCAGATCAATTTATCCTGAGACTGAAAGATACCATAAATTCGTGAATCATAAAGTAAATCTATATAAAAAAAAAAAAAAAAAAAATTGACAAAAGCAAAAACAACAACATGGGATCTATTAAATCACACAGTTCCTTCACATGAGAACAATCTGCAGACTTCAAGCTTATTTGTTCATATGGTGAACTTGAATGGCAAATAGGCTGATGCCGGTGATGTTTTGAGAGGAGGTCTTTGGAATCACAAACCTCGCATTCCACCAAAGGGAGAAAAGAAAACACATAGCATAAAACCTATGGCACCGTGAGATCAACGATCAACTATGTGTTTTCTTTTCTCCCTTTGGTGGAATGCGAGGTTTGTGATTCCAAAGACCTCCTCTCAAAACATCACCGGCATCAGCCTATTTGCCATTCAAGTTCACCATATGAACAAATAAGCTTGAAGTCTGCAGATTGTTCTCATGTGAAGGAACTGTGTGATTTAATAGATCCCATGTTGTTGTTTTTGCTTTTGTCAATTTTTTTTTTTATTTTTTTATATAGATTTACTTTATGATTCACGAATTTATGGTATCTTTCAGTCTCAGGATAAATTGATCTGGATTTTTTTTGGGACTGATCCAGACCATTTCTCATTCATGTTTCTGTATTCACCTCTAGTGACCTAGTGGTGGCAGTGTGCCTGGGCACAGTTTTGTATTTATTTTCATCCAATATTCACTCAATGTGGTTTTGTGCAATAATCATTCATGATATGTGATTTTATAGAAATCACAGTCTCAGGATAAATTGATCTGGATTTTTTGTGATTGATCTAGACCATTTCTCATTCACGTTTCTGTATTCACCTCTAGTGACCTAGTGGAGGTAGTGCGCCTGAGCACAGTTTTTTACATATTTCCATCTAATATTCACTCAATGTGTTTTTTTGTGCAATAATCATTCACGATATGTGATTTTATAGAAAAATTATATTTTTTATTAGTACCCACTTGGTGAGTTGTTAGCGCAGGTCTTCTTTCCTTCATAATATTGTCTTAATGCATAGACTGCATTAAGATAAAAAACCTTCTGCCTTTAGAATCACTTTAGGGAGGAGTGGGCTCCTTTCAGGCTTACCTGCCCCTAATCTATCCATTATTATTTATGTGCTCCAACCCAGGAGACTCTCAAATTTATAGAGTTAGGACTGCAGTACACTGGGGTGCCATGATGTGGCCATTTCAGTTTACATATGCATTTGCAAATGTGTGCAAATAAAACCCCTTGGTTTTAATGTGAACTGTTAGACAGGGTCAATTCGGTTTGTTGCGGACTGGCTGGTAAGTGAGCTGGAAATTTTTGTTTGTTGTTTTTTTTACATGTCTTGGGCTTCCATGTGCTTCTGTACTTCAAAGGCAAGTTATAGGTTGGGGTGGTTGCCATTTGTTTGTACTGTTGGTGCATTTTGCGGTCCGTAACCTCTAAATGCATAGCCACACCCATAGCTGTTCCCTCATTGGGTTGACAACATGGTGCTTCCCTATACTATATAAACCTGAGCACAACTGCAAGAGAGGCCATCTGTCAGTAGGGATCCATTCGCCTGTGCAAAGAGCCGACTCTGGGCTGGATTAGAAGCCAAGCAAAGCTCTATGCTTGATATTATCTATGCTCTCTGCTTTGTCACCAACATGTGAGTGGCCATTTTGTATGTGTCACATATGTAATAAAGTTTGCACTTAGCTGCGCACTCTTGTTTTTTTTTTTTTTTCTTCTTTATCTGAGATATCCCGTACCTGTGAGGGAGCAGCAGCAAACAGCAGACCCAGGATTGGAATGACCTTTCATCATGCATGAGATCTTGATTTATTATTTAGAGACATTCATCTCTTATGTCGCGTACACATGGTCGGATTTTCCGACGGGAAATGTAGGATGTGAGCTTGTTGGCTGAAAGTCCGGCCGTGTGTAGGCTCCATCGAACATTTGTTGTCAGACTTTCCGCCAACGAATGTTGGCTAGCAGGTTCTCAAATTTTCCGCCAACAAAATTTTATTGTCGGAATTTCTGATCGTGTGTACATAAGTCCGTCGCACAAAAGTTCTCGCATGCTCGGAATCAAGCAGAAGGAGCCGCGCTGGCTATTGAACTTCCTTTTTCTCAGCTCGTCGTACGTCTTGTACGTCACCACGTTTCCACGTTCGTAATTGTTGGCCAACACTTGTGGGACCGTGTGTATGCAAGACAAGTTGGAGCCAACAACCTTCGAACAAAAATCCACGGTTTTGTTGTCGGAAAGTCCGATCGTGAGTACGGGGCATTCGTTTTTGAGACTTGTGGTTGCCAGTGCACTGATGTTCATTGTGCATGGTTTCATATTTGTTCTGCACTTACTTCACCCAACTTCATAAGGACAGCAAGGGGTATGGGTCTTTTTTTTTACGATTTCCCTTTGACGGGTTTGGAACATTGCCAGTAAAATGCAACATTAAAATATTTTTTTACCAGGTAACTATGTTGGCACAAAATTGGTAATGCATGCTGTGCAGTGAAGGCAAGTACAAAGTTTAGGTTGGCTTTAATAAGATCAAATGGCATGTGTAGTGACTATATATTGCGTGTTCTTTTTTTTAATTTTTTTTAACCAAAGCAGCTTTTTGTTGCCAAGCACTGACTTCTACTACTTGTAACACAACCAATTTTAAATCCAACTAAAATGTACTTTCAGCTCCAAAAGCATAGATAAAATTTATTGAGGAATTAATGGACGCTTAGACATTTTCAATGTAATTCTATTTGCTTGTGATTACATAAAGCTATATCTTCATTAAGACTCCTCTGGGAGAGCAGTAATGTATCATTAGAAACCCAGTTCTGAAGTTTACTGCGGCATCCATTAAATTATATTTCAGCCTCCAAACTCTCAGCCCTACGCCTCGTAGCAACACAAGCAAAACATTTCCTTAGTCACATATAGTCTGCAGAATAACTTTGTTCAATAAGCATTTGGTTTAAACCCAGTATTACCCATTTATTTATTTCTAAAATGTTAACAAGTATCTGGGGAGGTTAGTTTCCAGTATATGAGTGTAAGGTCTGGAAGATACATTAGGAACACCAAAAAATAAATTAAAGTGCTATTTTATTTGTATATAATTGCTAAAAAAACATATAAGGGTAGAAAACAAGATTTGTATTGCAAGAGCCAGCATATCCACTTGTGCAAACAGCGAAGGAAAATTTCAGTCATGATAAAACGTTTCATCAAACTTGTATAATATCTGATTTTTTTTTTTTTAACCGCTTTGGCCATATATGCATCAACCATTTGTTCCAAGTGTTTTAATCACTGAGATGACCATAATCCTTTTTTAAGTCAAAAAGGTTAATGGAATTAAGCTAAACTAAATAAGATTGTTAAAGACTGACCATACACAGCACAACCTGCTTTTCCACCATTCTGATTCCATAAAATTGATTGGAAGCTATCAGACCGATAAGGGAAAACGACAGCTAATTGCTAATTTTACTAACGTATGGCCTGTATCGTAATTGGTGTAGCCATAGATGCGACAATTGTTAAAATTTGCAGTGTCAAGCATTATCTGATGTCCTTGGCTACTTCTAAAGCCCCGTACACACGATCTGACTTTCCGACAACAAAACCGTGGAATTTTGTTCAAAGGGTGTTGGCTCAAACTTGTCTTGCATACACACGGTCACACAAATGTTGGCCAACAATTACGAGCGTAATGACGCACTAGACATACTACGTGGTTTTTCAGCTCTTTAGTGCCACCCAGGGGCGTTGCCAGGCCTGCAAAAGATCTGGGGCTAGAGCCCATAGCAGCGGTCACCAACCTTTTTGCATGCCCGCGGGGGGGGGGGGATACCAGTGGTAAGCAATTTGTTATGGGCGATGGCTGGTGTTGGAGCTTTAATCATCATGGCATAATGTTTGATATGGTGTCAAGTGGTTCAACTCACCAAACTGCAGAATCAGTGGGAGCCCTGGGCGTGTCACTTGCCACATCTCCTGCCACCAGATGCAGCGTGTCACTTGCCACCGTCGCCTGTCACCAGATGCAGCGTGTTACTTGTCACAATCACCTGCCACTAGATGTGGATTGTCACTTGCCATGTCGCCTGCCACCAGATGTGAATTGTCACTTGCCACTTTCACCTGGCAGCAAATGTGGATTGTCACTTGCCACGTCACCTGCCACAATTTGCAGATTGTCACTTGCCATGTCACCTGCTACCATTTGCAGATTGTCACTTGCCACCATTTGCAGATTGTCACTTGCCACATCTCCTGGCAACATTTGCAGATTGTCACTTGCCACGTCACCGACCACCAGATGTGGGTTGTCACTTGCCAACTGATGTGGATTGTCACTTGCCATGCCAGCCAGTGCCACCAAATGTGGCGGGCAGTGAAAGATGATGTCATCTCTCTGCTGCTCACCACACCTGGCTCCCAAATTGAAGAGGCCTGGCTGTGAAGAGCACTGATGTGGAGCGGGCGGAGAGAGATGCCATCTCTGCTCGTCCACCAGCTCGCTTCTCTTCTCTCCCTTGCCTCTCTCATGCAGCCAGCCTGCCTGCCACAGCAGCTGCAACCTGCTGGTTAGGCAGGGACCCTGCGGCAAGAGACTCGGGGCTATGGGCCCCAGATTGGGGGCTATAGACCCAATAGCCACCCCCTAGCAACGCCCCTGGCGCCACCCTTTGGGCTCCTTCTACTAATTTCCTGTTAGTAGAAGTTTGGTGAGTGTTGATTCGCGTTTCTCTTTTCGCGTTTTTCATTTCGTGCTTTTCAGTTCTTTTCTGAATGGCCGTTCGTCAACCAGACATGTTGCTGAATCGGAGGAGATAACGTGTTATTTATTATTGGCCTTGGAGTTATTGCTTTGACATTTTTTTGGGTTGAATAATGATTTGATTTGGTATATTTTATATATTTTTGGATGCATAGAATGCACTTTTTGGTTAAGTTCTATTGGTAGATAGCATGTCTAATTTTTTTTTTTTTTTTTAATGCACAAAAAAAATTAAAAAAACTATAATATTATTCTTGATATCACAAGAAAAAAAAAGCCTTTGAAAATTTGTTTGCAATAACTCCATCAGTATCACCAGCAAAGCAGCTTCATTATTATCCCATTGAAGAAGAAGAGAATTGTGCGCTGCATTTGGAGATTTCATAATTTGCCGTGTCACGAATGTTAATTCTTCATTACAAACGCTAGTTTACAAGACCGACCGCTTCTGCTTCTGAGCATGTGTGTTTGTACTTTGGACTTTTGTCTGACGGACTTGTGTACACACGATCGGAAAGTCCGACAACACACATTTGTTGGCGGAAAATTTGAGAACATGCTAGCCAACATTTGTTGGCGGAAAGTCCGACAGCAATTGTTCGATGGAGCGTACACACTATTGGACTTTCCACCAACGAGCTCACATTCGACATTTCCCGTCGGAATATCCGATCGTGTGTACGCGGCATAAGGTCCATTTACACTGTTTTGCCAGATGTATTTTTCATTTACTTGCCCCTGGTAGTGGCAACCTGGGGGTGCCGGAGTAACACCATGAGTCTTGGACCCCTCTGTGTGATATAGCACTTTGATCACCAGACCAAATTATTTTTCTACAGCTAGCCTTATTGGCTAGGCCTTATGACTTAGGCATTTTTTTTTACCAGGGAACAAGACCTAGCCATTGCCCAGCATATTGGCACTTTATTTTTTCTCCACGTTTTATCACTGCACCTATTATGTGTGTCCTTTTTTCACTCACTTGGACGGTAGAGTACAGGTCTTCTGGCCTGTCCTGAAGTTTAAGTTTAGGGGGAGGATGTGTGGGCTTTAGGTACCTTCCTCCTCTTCCTCCACAGGACTGTGCGGTGGCAAGGACTACTAAGGACTACTAACTACTATCACACATCGAGATAGGGAACCAGCGGCTGTGGCAGCCCCCTAGGCAGGAGTGCGCCCTAGGCAGCCGCCTGGTTCACCTAGCGGTAGCGCCAGCCCTGATTAAAACATCTAAAATTTATTCAAAGTGACAGGCGCCCTTAAATAATCCACCACCACCCGGAAAAAGGACTTTCACCCTGAGAAGGAATGTGCCTGGGACATTTATCACCAAGTAAGTGTGTCTGGGACATTCACATGTACCTATTGGGCATTAGTAGAGCCAAAGGTGCCAGGACTGGTTACCAATAGCATTACAGTTGCATTTGATTTTAGTGGAATGCCAATAAAAGACTAGTGTGATTGGGCTGTTGGACGTGGTGCAAGGCATATTTTACACAGTTAAATTACCGTATATACTCGAGTATAAGTCGTTCCGAGTATAAGTTGAGGCCCTAATTTACCACTAAAAAATGGGAAAAACTTATTGACCCGAGTATAAGACGAGGGTGAGAAATGCACAGCTACTGTAAGTGGAAAAGAGGGTCAACAATGCCCATTTGCAGCCTCACTGTGCCTATTTGCATGCCTCACTGTGCCCAATTGCAGCCATAGGTCCCCCGAACTTCAAACTCGGTAGTTAAGGGTTCCTAGATGCCCCCTAGCTGCAGTCAAAATTTGGGGTCTCTGAACCCAAAGGGTCCCAAAATGACATTGCTGCTGATGGACACAGTTGACCGAATTTGGGGCCCCGTATCTTGGGGCCACTTAGTGCTAAGAACCCCAAATTTGGTGTGGAACTAGCACCATAAAATATCCAATATACCAATATCCTGAGCAGTAAAAGAAAGATTTCATAAGCAATATGTGAACAGTATGGGATCCCCCTCCACACACACACTCAAAAAAGTACCAGAGTTTGGACCTAAATAACACCCTGCAAGATGTCCCATGCCTTGTTTCTTGTAAATAATTTGACTTCTTTTGGATTTTACGATAGTTTTAGGATCTGTAATTCACTGTGATAGAATACATTTAATTGCTTTGCATGAATAAAGTGGCTGTAAAGTGGCTATATACAGTAGACAGAAAAATATTTTGACTGCTTGGAGAATATTGTTAGGTATACTGGGAAACCATTACTTCCAAAAGTCTCAACCTTCTTGGTCCCTGGCAGTGCTCACAAGTTCATCCTGTGGTTTATCAAACCTCAGGCATTAAATCTGAACAAATCACATATTTCTATAGAGCACACTCTAGTGGAGTGAAAAGTGGGAAAGATAAATATTCACTCTCTTCTTTGGGGGATTTTTGTTTTAACTGAGCGTCACTTTAAGGTTGAACTCCATGGAACTTTGCCTTAATTCGTATTTACCCTCAATATGCTTACTATGTAAACTTGTAATACATTCCAGATTAGTGAATATGCCAAGTATGAGCTGGCTTGCTGAAAAGGCAGACAAATACTGTATGATGTTATACTTTAATTATATCTTGTTTTAGAATCAAAAAACACAGTGAAATCAAATATTCTTATCACACTAATCATAGCTAACGTCAAACTCAACTATATTGATGCCAGATGTTCAACCAAATTAAAGCTCATCTCTGAGCACACAATTTTCCACACACTATAATATTTTTATCTTACCTTTTGTTGTTTTTCCATTCAATTTCCCATAGGCTTTTCTATTATACTGTGCAGCGACTTGAAAGTTTGCATTTTTTTTTTAACCGCGGAGACCCTATTACCTGTCCTGGGGACCTCAGTCTGCTTCATATGTGTTGTGTGACTGGTCTCCTCACTGCCCATCTGTAGTTCTATTAATCAGTGCTAATGTCACTCGGACTCGTCACTTCCGCGTCTTGTATGTGACATCCATCTTTCCAGTATATCCAGGCGAGGCGTGGATCGCACGCCGCTGCGATTTTGATATACCAACCTGCGCATGCTGTAGACACCTTAGTGCTGGGCATAGCACAGTCACATGTGAGTGCAATCATTGTCAATTTTTTAAACCATTTTTTTATAAAACTTGCTACACTATGTAAGATCTTCTTTGTGTCTTTGGTGGAGTCTGTTCCCTTATCCTCAGCCTTTCCTGGAGGGGGTCTCATAGTGGAGAGATGTCTACCTAGGATCCACCTGGTCCATTCTATCAAAGCGGTGCGCAATTTGACCTACTGTAAAAAGTGGTCAAACACCTCTGGTGAGTTGCCATCTACCTCATGAGCACTCGTGGTGAAGCTTGTATTTGAAGGAACATCAAGCAAGAAGATTTTATATGTATATGGTGTTGGGATTGTTACTTTGAACTTTATTAGTTTGCTTTTTTGCACATGGTATACCTATATCAATTTTTATGATGTATTCATTCATGATGTTTTATACTTTAATGGTGCAGCTTTCATATATTAAAAAATATCACTCCAGGCGCCATATTCAAGCCACAATTTCTTCACCTTGTTGAAGCTGCTTGTAGTGGGCAGATGTGAGTATCAGTGTTTTGTTTCGGATAGATTTGTTATGTTACTAATTTTGTTTTGTTAATTCATTTCGGAATTTGTTTAGTTGCATTTTGTTTCGTTAAATTTCATTACGTTTATTAATTTTCGAATGAATTCCAAATTTTCGGAATGATTCAAATTCAGATTGGTCGAAAAAATATCAACTGATTCGAATTGTGTGTGTACAATAGCTGGTTGTTAAGGCCCTTAACAACCAATGACTTATCATCTGTCAGCGGGCTTCCCCGCTGAGAGCTGAAATCTATACAAAAGAATGCTGGCAATAGAAAATTCAGAAAAAAAACATGGTGGGGGTGGGGTCCGGGTCCCCCCAATCCATATCAGGCCCTTCGGGGACCCCACACCAAAATAAAAAAAAAAATACATACAGTATCTCACAAAAGTGAGTACACCCCTCACATTTTTGTAAATATTTTATTATATCTTTTCATGTGACAACACTGAAGAAATGACACTTTGCTACAATGTAAAGTAATGAGTGTACAGCTTGTATAACAGTGTAAATTTGCTGTCCCCTCAAAATAACCCAACACACAGTGACACAGCCATTAATGTCTAAACCGCTGGCAACAAAAGTGCGTACACCCCTAAGGGAAAATGTCCAAATTGGGCCCAATTAGCAATTTTCCCTCCCCGGTGTCATGTGACTCGTTAGCATTACACGGGTTTAGGTGTGAATGGGGAGCAGGTGTGTAAAATTTGGGGTTACCGCTCTCACTGTCTCATACTGGTCAATGGAAGTTCAACATGGCCCCTCATGGCAAAGAACTCTCTGAGGATCTGAAAAAAAGAATTGTTGCTCTGCATAAAGATGACCTAGGCTTTAAGAAGATTGCCAAGACCCTGAAACTGAGCTGCAGCACGGTGGCCAAGACCATACAGCGGTTTAACAGGACAGCTTCCACTCAGAACAGGCCTCGCCATGGTTGACCAAAGAAGTTGAGTGCACCTGCTGAGCTTCATATCAAGAGGTTGTCTTTGGGAAATCAACGTATAAGTGGGGTGGGGGGGTCAGCCTGTTGGGGGTCAGCCTGTCAGTGCTCAGACCATACTCTGCACACTGCATCAAATTGGTCTGCATGGCTGTCGTCCCAGAAGGAAGCCTCTTCTAAAGATCAGAGATGAAAATTATGTGGCGTTAGTCTAAGTATACCAAGTAATGAAAAAAATGCTTCCTTGCTGCTCAATAACAAGAAAACTCTCAATGGACAATAATCACTTCACCCATTAGGGGGCAGTGAAAACAACAAGGTAAGGATACTGGTGAATACAACAAAATGTACTACGTATCATCCAAAAAATCAAGTGTTCTTCAAACTAAGTAAAACAGTGACTAAATGCTACTAAAACCCAGTCAAACACTGGGAAAAAATATATAATTCCTCAAAATGTGTCATCCAAAATGTGAAATATTCTTCAACTCAATATATGATAAAAACTATACTATAGTATAAGATGCAACACTATATCACATACTAAATACAAAGTGATCCAGTGTAAAAAAATGTGACATGAATGCACCAACGTGCATAATAATCCGATTTGGAAAAAGGTTCCCAGAGTCCAACTCCTCCCCCAAAACAACATAAGGATATTATAAAATAAAATAAAATAACAATATAGAAATGAAAACTGTGAAAAAGGTGACAATAAATTGTGATCAAGTCCACAATAATGATGCTTCATGCAATGTGATTCTTAGTGTCCATATAAATGGTTGATATCAGCATGCCCTTATCGTGACTTTGTGCTGGATTCATATACTTGGAAAAACTGGTGCAGCACACAGGTGTTTCCCCCAGCCTCTCACCTCTAGCAGCGGCCCCCAGTGGGCCAAGTCAGGCCAGTGGTTAGTAATCCTCTGTGTGTGATGGTGTTCCAGCAGCCGTCCCCCTCTTCCTACAGGTGTATCTGGGTCAGATTCTTTAGCGAGTCACCAGCGCTCCCACCGGCCCCAGAATGACAATGAAGAAGGAGGTGCTCCCATAGTGAAGTAATTCCAATACACGTTTATTAAAAAAAGTAGTAACTTACATTACAATCTGGAAATGTCAGCGGAATGACAGTAAAGACACTCAGGCTTGCGGGTACTTGATAAAGTCACGTGGGTGTGACGCAACGCGTCAGGGTAGGAGGAGCCAGGTGCCGACGCTTCCCGGGGACGGCCGTACCCGGAAGCCTGAGTGTCTTTACTGTCATTCCGCTGACATTTCCAGATTGTAATGTAAGTTACTACTTTTTTTAATAAACGTGTATTGGAATTACTTCACTATGGGAGCACCTCCTTCTTCATTGTCATTCTGGGGCCGGTGGGAGCGCTGGTGACTCGCTAAAGAATCTGACCCAGATACACCTGTAGGAAGAGGGGGACGGCTGCTGGAACACCATCACACACAGAGGATTACTAACCACTGGCCTGACTTGGCCCACTGGGGGCCGCTGCTAGAGGTGAGAGGCTGGGGGAAACACCTGTGTGCTGCACCAGTTTTTCCAAGTATATGAATCCAGCACAAAGTCACGATAAGGGCATGCTGATATCAACCATTTATATGGACACTAAGAATCACATTGCATGAAGCATCATTATTGTGGACTTGATCACAATTTATTGTCACCTTTTTCACAGTTTTCATTTCTATATTGTTATTTTATTTTATTTTATAATATCCTTATGTTGTTTTGGGGGAGGAGTTGGACTCTGGGAACCTTTTTCCAAATCGGATTATTATGCATGTTGGTGCATTCATGTCACATTTTTTTACACTGGATCACTTTGTATTTAGTATGTGATATAGTGTTGCATCTTATACTATAGTATAGTTTTTATCATATATTGAGTTGAAGAATATTTCACATTTTGGATGACACATTTTGAGGAATTATATATTTTTTCCCAGTGTTTGACTGGGTTTTAGTAGCATTTAGTCACTGTTTTACTTAGTTTGAAGAACACTTGATTTTTTGGATGATACGTAGTACATTTTGTTGTATTCACCAGTATCCTTACCTTGTTGTTTTCACTGCCCCCTAATGGGTGAAGTGATTATTGTCCATTGAGAGTTTTCTTGTTATTGAGCAGCAAGGAAGCATTTTTTTCATTACTTGGTATACTTAGACTAGCGCCACATAATTTTCATCTCTTATCACGTCACTTATCTAGGGTGGGTGAGGCCACCTCATATGTAGGCAGCTTCTCTTTGTTTTAGTACCCTTGATCCTGTGAGAATTGGGTTGTGCGCATTAGTCTTTTACACTTTCATTTCCTCTTCTAAAGATGATGCACAAGAAAGCCTGCAAACAGTTTGCTGAAGACAAGCAGACTAAGGACATGGATTACTGGAACCATGTCCTGTGGTCTAATGAGATCAAGATAACCTTATTTCTTTCAGCTGGTGTCAAGCGTTTGTGTGAGGAGTACAAAGACAAGTGTGTCTTGCCTACAGTCAAGCATTGTGGTGGGAATGTCATGGTCTGGGGCTGCATGAGTGCTGCCGGCACTGGGGAGCTACAGTTTATTAAGGGAACCATGAATGCCAACATTTATTGTGACATACTGAAGCAGAGCATGATCCCCTCCCTTCGTAAACAGGGTCGCAGGGCAGTAATCCATCATGATAACGACCCCAAACACCTCCAAGACGACCACTGCCTTGCTAAAGAAGCTGAGGGTAAAGGTGATGGATTGGCCAAGCATGTCTCCAGACCTAAACCCTATTAAGCATCCGTGGGGCATCCTCAAATGGAAGGTGGAGGAGTGCAAGGTCTCTAATATCCACCAGCTCCGTGATGTCTTCATGGAGGTGTGGAAGAGGACTCCTGAGACTATGCACCAGCCGCGTGGCTTGCCGCTCTATGTCACTTTAAAGGTGCCACTCCATGATGTGTCTGCTTTCGCTGCTCAGCTTTCCAGATAGAACAGTTCTTTTTTTTAAGTGATTTGTCTTTTTACAGTGAAAACAGGCTCTGCTTTCTATGTTGTGCTTTGTGCCTTTGTACATCTTAAGAACCTTGTCATCATAGTGCGTATTTTCTTTCCTTCTGTCATATTCATCGATTAATTTGCTTTTGACATATCCTAGTGTCAGGTCCTGTTCAGGTCTGGTTTCTAAAGCGTTAATGAGAGCAGTATATGTCTCTGGAAGGCTGCAGAGAAGCAGGGCAACAGTATGGTTATCTTTGATGTCCTCTCGTAGCTGCTCTATGATGTCTAGCATAGCATTCATGTGGTTACACATTACCTGGCCTTCTTCTAGTCTCATGTTATATAGCTTTCGTAGCAAAAAGTTTGCTGTTGAGACTTGAACGCTCATGCAAGTTTTTTAATGAAGTCCACATACCTTTGGTCGTTTTCTCTGTTATTATGTGGATAAGCTAGTCATCTTCTACTAGCAAGCTTATACTCGCTTTTGCCTGCCTATCTCATTCCGTTTGTGGGTCTGTCTGTATTCAATACTTGCCAAAGTCATCCTTGTTCAGAAACATTTGTAGTTTAAACTTCCATAGCTGGTAAATGGCATTGTTCAGCTTTGCAATTGCAAAAGTCACATCTGAACTGCTTGCCATCTTTCAGAAGTCTGTATACAGTATTTACTGACTCACTGTACTCACTAAGTATTATTTCCAGTGCCTCTGGGTGCTACTGAATGACTGCTGGGTGCGCTGGGTGCCTGACATATCCTCTCCAACGCCTGGGTGCCTGGGATATCCTCTCCAATGCCTGGGTGCCTGGGATATCCTCTCCAATGCCTGGGTGCCTGGGAAATCCTCTCCAATGCCTGGTTGCCTGGGACCCATAATCTTATGGTAGGTTATTGAATCATGCGCTTGGAAGCGTGTTGTATGTAAGTAGAGAATACTTTACTTTCATGGTGGATGTCTTTATCGTGTCTTACAGGAAACAGGACAATACAAGTGCATGCATTGAGCATAGACAGAACATCCTGTCATATCATAGAAAACATGTACTATACACTATAATACTACAGTGCCACCTGCTGCATAGAAAGGTGTAATGCATACAGTATATATTGTTCAGTTTATATAAGCAACTTTACATTACATGTGTGTTTGTAGCCCTAAAAAATAAATATAAAAAAGAGATCCTGTTCCCTTATAGCAGATTAAACAGCACAGTGCTTGTGCTGTCTAATCTGCCCCTCTCTAAACTGTAAAAAACCTGGCTGATCCTGCCACTTCCTGTGTCCCCCACTCTGTACTGTACCATGATAATCATGGCTGCTGAGCCCTGACTACTGTGGTCAGCTTACGTCCCCCCGTCATCCACAGCTCTCCTCTGTCCCCCTCACCCCCTCCCTACCTGCCTGTCAGCTCCATGTCTCTGACTCCGCCCCCTCCTGCTGCGATTAGCAAAAATAAAATATTAGAAATTGTCACTGCCAGCTCCTCTATTATAATTAGTCACAACACACAGTGTAAATGTTTTATAAAAACTAAGCTTGTAAATACGTTTTTAGAGCGATCTTCAGGCCGGTGACGTGACTCCCGGCCGGTCTCCTACTTCAATGTTTCTCAACTCCAGTCCTCAAGTACCCCCCAATCAGGTCATGTTTTCAGGCTTTCCATTATTTTGCACAGTTGATTTGATCAGTTTCACTGCCTTAGTACTTACCACAGACGTTTTATATGAGGGAAATCCTGAAAACATGACCTGTTGGGGGTACTTAGGGACTGGAGTTGAAAAACGTTGTCCTACTCCAATCCCTGGGCTACAGAGGGAGGGGCTGAGCGACCACGTGACTTCTCCGGCTGACGTCAGAGGGAGATCTCGGCCCCTCCTGCTGTAGGCCGGGGATCGGAGTAGGAGACCGGCCCAGGAGTCAAATGACCGGCCTGAAGATCGCTCTAAATTGGTATTTACAAGCTTCGTTTTTATAAAACACTTACACTGTGTGTTGGGACTAGTTATAATAGAGGGCCTGCCAGTGAACTATATGATTGTGGTAACAACCACTTTGAGTCAAGCTCAAGCCCATCCATACTAAGGCCATAGAGTGACAAAAAAATACTGCAGGGGACAGCTTTTGAAATAAAGGTGATCAGTGCACCAAAACCTTCTTATTTTTGTATCTTTTAATGGGCTATTATTCTGCATTGGGCAGTTATTTTTTTACAGAGGCTTACTTGCTTTCACCACTTGCCGACCGGCTCACGCCAATATACGTCAGCAAAGTGGCACATTCCTGCAAAACAGGCACGCGCGCTGGACCCGATGCACGTGGCCGGTGAGTGCGATCGCTGCCGGCCACCCCCGTTCGCGGGCACGAGAGCCAGAATGAGGATTTGTGTGTATGTAAACACACAAATCCCTGTTCTGTCAGGGGAGAGGAGACAGATCATTTGTTCGTAGTAAATAGGAACAGCGATATGTCTCCTCCACCGGTCAGTCCCATCCCCTCACAGTAAGAAACACTAACTAGGGAACACATTTAACCCCTTGATCGCCCCCTAGTGTTAACACCTTCCCTGCCCGTGACGTTTACACAGTAATCAGTGCATTTTTATAGCACTGATCACTGTATAAATGTCAATGGTCCCAAAAAGTGTCAAAAGTGTCCGATCTGTCCACCGCAATGTCACAGCACTGCTAAAAATCGCAGATCACCGCCATTTTTAGTATAAAAAAAAATAAAAATGTTATAAATCTTTCCCATAGTTTGTAGACGCTATATATATTGGCCTAAACTGATGAAGAAATTTGTTTTTAAATGATTATTTTTAGAATGATTCCATAAATCCCAAATTTTGGAAAACTGAGGAAGTGAGTTGGGAATCACCACTGTAATAGGGCGTACACACGGTCGGACTTTGTTCGGACATTCTGACAACAAAATCCTAGGATTTTTTCCGACGGATGTTGGCTCAAACTTGTCTTGCATACACACGGTCACACAAAGTTGTCGGAAAATCCGATCGTTCTAAACGCGGTGACGTAAAACATGTACGTCGGGACTATAAACGGGGCAGTGGCCAATAGCTTTGATCTCTTCATTTATTCTGAGCATGCGTGGCACTTTGTCCGTCGGATTTGTGTACACACGATCGGAATTTCCGACAACGGATTTTGTTGTCGGAAAATTTTATCTCCTGCTCTCCAACTTTGTGTGTCGGAAAATCCGATGGAAAATGTCAGATGGAGCCCACACATGGTCGGAATTTCCGACAACACGCTCCGATCGGACATTGTCCATCGGAAAATCCGACCGTGTGTACGGGGCATTAGGTGTTCCATTCTACGGGTCTGCTCCAATATCTGTAAAACTTGTGAAAGAGTAGGTGGGGAGGGAGATAACCATCTCAAGGGTATAGCCCTTTTAGCTGCCAGAAGGATGAAGGCAGCTAGTTTTTGGGTGTGCTTGGAGATGCCAGGGAACGGTAGGCCCAATAGGTAATGAATCGGGTCCAAGGGCAGATTTATTTCAAATAGGCCTTGTAAGTGGGCTTGGATGGAGGACCAGAATGGTTGGATAATGGGGCGATCCCAAAATATATGGAAATGTGAGCCAATGTCACCCAAGCACATCCAGCACACCTGAGGAACATTAGGATCGTATCTATGTAGAATCTCATGGGCTCTATACCAAAAGAACAATATTTTATAAGCCACCTCTCTCTGCTCCACGCACCTTGATGACTTGGAAACAGCCTCCCAAATCTTCTGCCATTGAGGGAGAGAAATAGGTAGTTGAGTGACCTGGGACCATTTCTCCATGTATGCATGTTGCGTGTTAGTCAGTGGAAGGGCATTGTGGAGAAATTTATAGATATCCGAAATAAGGTGGGTCTGGACACCGGGCACATAAGAGTTCAAATGGGGTGGGCTTATCTAAGGTCAAGGTTTGTGATTTAGAGAAGAAATAATGTTTAAATTGGAGATAAGAGTAAAAAAGTTGTTTAGGGATCTGGTGTGTTTGTTGAATTTCTGCAACGGATAAAAGGTTGCGAGTGAGTGGATATACTCTATTTCGAATCTGGAAAATTTCAGCTTGTGACCAGGAGTACATTTGGGTGTAGGATAGACGGGATTGAAAAGCACAATTAGTAAGGGTGGGC
This sequence comes from Lithobates septentrionalis, assembly GCA_037952835.1. NCBI lineage: Eukaryota > Metazoa > Chordata > Amphibia > Anura > Ranidae > Lithobates > Lithobates septentrionalis. Next base: position 26,397 of record JBBDGP010004527.1, on the reverse strand, counting down.
ATGGAGATAAGAGAGAGAACTGGCAGGAACATCTTTTCCATATAGAGAGTGTAAATAACATCAGATGTAAACAAATGCCCCGTAGTTGGGCAATAGAGGTTTCTAGAGTCAACCAAATAATGGAGCAGGGATGGACCGGGCATGTTATACTCATTTCTATCTCTGACCACATACTAGACGCTTATCTAGTGGACCATGTAATAAGCGGTTTAGGATGAGTGGCAAAGTAATATTTGTAAGGTCCGGGGCTCCCATACCACCTCTAGTACGAGGAGCTAGCATCACTGAGCTGGCTATACGATGAGCTTTATTATGCCAAATGAAATTAAGGAATAACCTCTGTGTGGCCTTGAGCTGTGACATTGGGATGGGGATTGGCAGGGTTTCAAACAAGTACAGGAGCCTTGGTAACATAGACATCTTAAGGACATTGATCCGACCTAAGAGAGAGAGGGGAAGAGTGTCCCACTGGCACAAAAGTCGGTCAATGTCACGTAAGAGTGGGGGGAAATTGGCCTGGTAGAGGGCGAGGTATGAGGAGGTTAATATCCCTAGGTACTTAAGAGCGTGTGGGCATCAATGGTAGTGTAACAAGAGAAGAGGGTGGGATGTGGAGTGGTAAGGCTTCCGTTTTGCTCGTATTGGTTTTGTACCCAAAAATTGGAGATTCGGGAGGGAGGTATGGGGATTGGTTAGTGTCAGTATGATGTCATCTGCAAACAAAGAAAATTTATACTCACTCTGTCGCAGCGAGACCCCACGAATGTCAAGATGAGTGTGGATGGCTTCGGCTAAGGGTTCCAAACATAGAATGATGAGCAAGGGGGATAGCGGGCATCCTTGTCTGGTGCCATTACTCAAAGGGAGCAATGGCGACAGAAAGGAGGACAGCTGAACTTGGGAGGAGGGTCGGGAGTATAAGGCATGTAGCGCTGCCATAAAGGGGCCGTTAAATCCATATTTGGCGAGGGTAGCAAACATAAAGGGCCAGCTGAGCCAATCAAAGGCTTTTTATGCATCTAGGCTCAGAATTAGGGCTGGGCGGGTTGTTTAATTTAGCAAGTCAATGAGATCAATGGTGCATCTCGTGTTGTCGCTGGCATGTCTAGCGGGTAGGACGTCAATTTTGCTTGGGTGCAGCGTCGCACGACAGCGCAATTGTCAGTTAAAGCAACGCAGTGCCGTATCGCAAAAAATGGCCTGGTCATTAAGCAGGAAAATATTCTGGTCTGTAAGTGGTTAAATCTTTACATAGCTTTTGTCTGCATTTGTTCCTACAGAATAAGCGTAGTCAATTATAGTAATGTTATGATGTACATTCAAACAATAACCAAATGTAATTGTAAATCGTTGTCAAACTTGGCAATTCTCAACGTTATAAAAATGAATGTGAGCAAGTTAACCAAAACTGATAGTTTCTTCAATACAGATTATTTGTGCATGACAGGAAGTGTAGCCCAAAATGAATTTGCACCTAAGAGCATCAGTCACGCAGAGAAAAGAAAAAGCTAAGCTGAACCAATTAACAAGTCATAGGTAAGAAGCCAGATTCTAAAATAAAGATGTGTTAATTATAATCGTCAAGCAGAATGACTATAATCCAAATTAGATTTGAAAAGTGTGACTCTCTACAGCTGGCTAGAAAATGTGAAAGAAAATAATATATGAGTGCTAAAACTTCTAGAAGAAAATAAACATTAACCCTTAGTAGATGGCCATAGAGGTGGATAAATGCTATAAATTGGTTTCATACTGTACCCAATAAGTATTCAAAAGCATCTTTATTATTAAGAAAAAGAAACCCCCACCTCTAAAGCAAAAGGGAAGGAGGGGAGAACAGTAGTGGACACTGGACGTTTTCTGGTGCACAAGGATGACAACCACAAAATAGCTTTACCAAATTTTATTGACAAATATAAAATTAAAATACATTGATACATAAAGGTTAAAAAAAGTTATAAAAATTACATTTTTCATTGAGGGCTCTCCAAAGGCTAAACAGTGCAATGATTAGTGTGTGGGTGGTCCTCGTCCAACTTGTTGCTGCCTCTGCACGTTTCGCAGGGAAAACAGCCCACTTCCTCAGGAGGACTTTCAGGCCTCATGCACCCTGGAGGTTATAAAAACATTATAAAAACGCCAGTAGCTTTGCAGTGAGATTTTCAACGTTTTTTTAAAGGTTTTTCACAATAAAGTTTTTTAGCATTTTGTAGTGTTTTTTAGCATTAGCGTTTTTAGGTGTTTTTTTTTTCAATGAGATAAAAAACGTTAAATGCTGGTGAGCCATGTTTTTGAGCGTTTATCTGTGTTTTTAGGCTTTTTTTTTTAAATTTTTTTTTACGTTACAGCGTTTTTAGAGGTTTTGGGGGGTTTTATCCAGCCAAAAAGTGCCCCAGCCAAAAACAGTTGATAACAGCCTATGTGTGCATAGACACATAAGATAACATGCTGGAGAGTTTATTGACTGTAGAAAAAAACGTCTGAAGCCAGAAACAGCAGCTGTAAAAACGTCCAAAAACGTCCAGTGTGCATGAAGCCTCAGACGAGTGATCCAAAATAGTAATCGTAAATGTAAGCAACAGTGTTAATACATGGTATAATAAACGTAATATATATCCATATAAGCCATTATATCAACGAATCAACAACATTTTACCATCAAGTTTTTGAACCACTCTCTAGAGTTGCATAGTCCACCTAAACAGGCTCTCCCAGGTCGAGGAAAAGAGAAGGGGGATCATCCAAAATTAGAAAAAAAAAAACGGGACGGGGAGCACAGGGGACCTCCACAGGACCAACTGAAAAAGAAGAGAGCAGCAGGGGACAGTATTAGTGTCATCAAATTTAATTGTGCTGAAATACACTTCTCCAGAGCTTATCTTCTAAAAAGTCTCAAATTTTCATCATAGATAGCACGTATGTTTATAGTGGTAAACTCCACAGTTTGAAGTGTTCTCCTAACAATTCGTTAGAAATCATCCTAAAAAAAACTAAAACGGAAGAAAAGGGAAACAAAATAAAGGCATTCCCTTTGCTTTTGTTTCAGATTTTTTTATAGGGTGATTTCTAACAAATTATTAGGAGAACATAATACAGCAGTAAAAAGAGCAATGCCGTAATCGATGGAAATTACATTTTTGTTTGTTTTATTTAGATAAGCAGAAGGTTAATTCTGTTTGGTTGTTATTTATTGTACTGTACTTGGATGTTGCTCTTTTCCTTATTGACAATATATTCTAATCTGCAGCTTCCTAAAGTTGTCCTAGTGGGGTGCATATTATAGGCATTTCAGTGCTCTAGTGTCTTTGCTTTATTCAGCAGCAGGGTGTTTAAGGAGGTGTTGTATGTACGTCAGCATCCCCTGAAGACGTACATTCGCATGAAACGGGTTGGTGCAAGAGCTACACACTGACATCTCGCTGCCACTTCCATGCTTGGAACTGGCGGTTTTCTTTCTCTTTTTTTCTCAGGCAGTATCAAGCATAACCTTCTGACTGTCCCCATTGGTGAGAAACGGTACTGCGGGGTGTCCTCATTGTGAGAACGGAGCTGGTTGACCACGTGTGAAGGATCCTGTTGATACAAACAGGCATGTTGCTGCTTTCCTCTTCCAGCTTTAATGTCGGTGAATGCATTTTAGTCCTCTTGCTCACAGGTGATGGAAAGGATTTTCATTAGCTGGTGGAAGACACTTTATTTCCAGTAATATTTATCCCATGTTTTGGATTCTTCTGCCACGAACTTTATTCACACTGATTTTTTTAATTATCATCTTTTGATATTGTGGTTGCTTTTTGCACATTATGAATGCTGTGTTGATAGCACATGCTTTAACTTTGTAATATTCTATATTTGGAGGTGCTGCATTATTTTGTTAGTTTGTTTGGGTAGTGTATATTTACCTATTGCATGCTAGACATGTGCGCCGTCAATAAATTTGTTTTGTTTCGTTCCGTTTCGTATTAGAATTAATTTGCATTTGGTAATTCGTGTCCGAAATTCAATTTAAATTCGTACGAAATACGAATTTTCGTTAGGTTCGTTAACTTTTCGTAACAATTACGAATGTTCGTTGTGATGAATTTATCATTATGAGGGGCTCTCACCATCCCTGTGCTGTGCTGACTTCCTGGGGTTTTTAAATTTTAGGTTCGTTTAACTTTTCGTAACAATTACGAATGTTCGTTAGGATTTTGGATTCGAAATTCGTAAACGAAATTTCATATTTCGTACAAAATTTGGAAGCATAGCAATTCGTATTTCAGATCCTCCTGAATTTACGGAAATTGGTACGAATTTTCGATTCATACAAAGCTAATCTCACATGTCTATTGCACGCTGTCCATTTCTTTTCTTTAGCGCCAACCCCCTTTTATGTTTTCAATATTAATGGCATTACCTGGATGTCGAACTAGTCAGTTTTTATATAATTTAATATTTGTATGTAAACGACAGAAATAACAAAAGGGGCAAGGATACTGGAGACTGGTTATGTATGGCACATGGAGCAACCACTCTTATAATATGTAAATACATTGAGAGCTGAAACTTAGTAGAAAGTCAAGGAAGCTCTATGGAGGTATGCAAAGAGCACTCGATCCACGCTCAGTTGACCCCAATAAAAGGGACCACCCCGGCCCCAAAATATTGTACTGCAGCATTGTTTTCACTATGGATAAAGGGATTTCCCATGAAACCTATGGGCAGAGTGCACAGGACAACAGGAATTTTTTTGCACTTTTCAAACAGATATAACAATACACTGTCAATAGTATATTTAGTACACCAAATAATAGCAAATAAGAGTTAATTGCTAGGGTTCATACATACTTTAACCGCTTAAGGACAGCCCCATGTACATATACTGCATCAGTACGTGATTTTTTTTCTTCAGGGTCTGGTGCACGCACGCACGCCACCGGCGACCCGCTCTGCCTGTAATTAGACATAGTGGGAGCCAATCTGCGGGTCTGGTGGACCCGATGCCCGCCGGGTCCCACCAACCGTTCCTGAGGCAGACAGAAGGGCGGTCTGCCTATGTAAACAAGGCAGATCGCCGTTCTGTGACAGGAGAATACAGAGATCTTGTGTTTCTGCTAAGCAGGAACACGGATTTCGGTCTTCTTACAGTTAAAGCACATCCCCCACAGTTAGAAAGTACCCCCTAGGGACACATTTAACTCTTTGATTTCCCTTGATGTTAACCTCTTCCCTGCCAGTGTCATTAGTCCAGTGACAGTGCATATTTTTTAGCACTGATTATTTTATTGTTGTCACTGGTCCCCCAAAATAGTGTCCAATTTGTTCGCTGCAATGTTGCAGTCCCGCTATAAGTTGCTGATCACCGCCATTACTAGTTTGTAGACGCTATAATTTTTGCGCAAACCAATCAATATCCGCTTATTGCGATTTTTTTTTACCAAAGAATGTAGCAGAATACATATTGGCCTAAATTGATGAATAAATTAGATGTTTTACATTTTTGTTATTGTATATGTTTTATAACAGAAAGTAAAAAATATACAGTGGGGCAAAAAAGTATTTAGTCAGCCACCAATTGTGCAAGTTCTCCCACTTAAAAAGATAGAGAGAGGCCTGTAATTGTCTTCATATACCCCAACTATGTGAAAATGAAATAAAAAGTAGCGCATAAATGGTGCCAAAAGTCTTCAATCAAGAAAACACTGAAAAAAACAAATGTCCACAAATAATAAACATAACAGTGAAAAAACTTGTAAGTCTCTCAATATAGGTGAATAAAATGCCCCAGTAGACGATCCATTGATCGAAAAGCTTCAAGGGCGCTTCCAGCATCCTCCTTGTTGCCCATTTTCGATTTTATACTCTGTGATCACATTTTATTGTTACCTGGCGTTTTTAGCAATAAAAATCCTATTTTTGCTCATCTACACTATGTGGAGCTTGTTTATTTTTTCTCCACATACTTACTGAGAGATTCAACCAGCCTTCACTCCAGCCTTTGTACGTGACGCATTGTTCCCTCTGATCCGCACCTTGGCCATCCTTTGGGAGGACCCACCTGGCGACCCCGGGAGATCCGCGCAGAGTTTGACCCAGAAGGTTCGCAGAGCTGTGATGTCTGTTCACTGGCCCTGAGAGGCAACCCGCTCGAATGACTCCCTGTCGCTGACAAGGGAGTCCATCATATCTGGTAAGAGTTTCTTACACACCACCTTTACCAAGTCGCATGTTGTTGAGAGATACAACTTGGGGATGATTTGTTCATTCACCTGCGTTTTAACTTCTGTCTCCCTGCATCCACGCATGGTTTTCAGTGGGACATTCCATGTCATTTGTTTCCCACTCACCGACAGGATTTTATTCACCTATATTGAGAGACTTACAAGTTTTTTCACTGTTATGTTTATTATTTGTGGACATTTGATTTTTTCAGTTGTTTTCTTGATTGAAGACTTTTGGCACCATTTATGCGCTACTTTTTATTTCATTTTCACATGTTTCTTTGGTTGTTGTCACCTTGTAAGTAGCTGCTCCGCACCATATTTTCTTTCAATTTAGCGCAGTGTACACTTTTATTATACCCCAACTATGAGAGACAAAATGTGGAAACAAATCCAGACAATCACATTGTCTGATTTTTGAAAGAATTTATTTGCAATTTATGGTGGAAAATAAGTATTTGGTCAATATCAAAAGTCCATCTCAATATTTTGTTATATATCCTTTGTTAGTAATGACAGAGGTCAAACGTTTTCTGTAAAGCTTCACAAGGTTGTCACACACTGTTGCTGGTATGTTGGCCCATTCCTCCATGCAGATCTCCTCTAGAGCAGTGATGTTTTGGGGCTGTCTCTGGGCAACACGGACTTTCAACTCCCTCCAAAGGTTTTCTATGGGGTTGAGATCTGGAGACTGGCTAGGCCACTCCAGGACCATGAAATGCTTCTTACGAAGCCACTCCTTTGTTGCCTGCGCGGTGTGTTTGGGATCATTGTCATTCTGAAAGACCCAGCCACCTTTCATCTTCAATGCCCTTGCTGATGGGAGGAGGTTTGCACTCAAAATCTCATGATACATGGCCCCATTCATTCTTTCGTGTACACGGATCAATCGTCCTGTTCCCTTTGCAGTGAAACAGCCCCAAAGCATGATGTTGCCACCCCCATGCTTCACAGTAGGTATGGTGTTCTTTGGTTGCAACTCAGCATTCTCTCTCCTCCAAACACGACGAATTGTGTTTCTACCAAACAGTTCTACTTTGGTTTCATCTGACCATATGACATTCTCCCAATCCCCTTCTGGATCATTCAAATGCTCTCTAGCAAACCTCAGACAGGCCCAGACATGTACTGGCTTAAGCATATAGTATATAGTATATATAGCAGTATAGTATATATAGCATATAGTATATATTTTTTTTAATTGTCACTGTTTTTTTATTTATAGCGCAAAAAATAAAAAACACAGAGGTGATTAAATACCACCAAAAGAAAGCTCTATTTGTGGGGAAAAAAGGACATACATTTCAGATTCTCAATGTGATTTAGGTCTGGACTTTGACTGGGCCATTCTAACACATGAATATGCTTTGATCTAAACCATTCCATTGTAGCTCTGGCTTAGGGTTGTTGTCCTGCTGGAAGGTGAACCTCCGCCCCAGTTTTAAGTCTTTTGCAGACTCTAACAGGTTTTCTTCTAAGATTGCCCTGTATTTGGCTCCATCCATCTTCCCATCAACTCTGACCAGCTTCCCTGTCACTGCTGAAGAAAAGCATCCCCACAACATGATGCTGCTACCACCATGTTTCACGGTGGGGATGGTGTGTTCAGGGTGATGTGCATTGTTAGTTTTCTGCCACACATAGCATTTTACTCTTAGGCCAAAAAGTTAAATTTTGGTCTCATCTGACCAGAGCACCTTCTTCCACATGTTTCTGTGTCCCCCACATGGCTTCTCGCAAACTGCAAATGGGACTTCTAATGGCTTTCTTCTTGCCACTCTTCCATAAAAGCCAGATTTTTTGGAGTGCACGACTAATAGCTGTCCTGTGGACAGTAGACATGTGTGTAGCAAGATCCCGAGCCCCCAGAGGCCTAATGGTGACCTCTAGAGTTAGGGACAGCTGACATCCTTCAATGTAGAGTGGGTTACAAGGCATGGTGGGTGTAATGCAAGGTAGATTGATGGGCACCAGACACTTCTTGAATGCAAAGAGATTTATTGTCTCTTGAACAGAACTGTGGGAGAGAGGGTTGGGGCCAGGACACCCTTAAGTAGATCCAATGCTAATTGGTAGACTCTGAGACTTCTATAGGCAGACAGCCATGCAGGGAAAGGCATCCAGCTAGATACCACATCTGCATGAGTAGGAACACTGTCTCCTATGGTACCAGTCTTGTAACAGTTTCTAACAAAGGTTGCAACGAACTCCTTCACTTCTTCTACAACCTCCTCTTGTAGAACTTCACTCAACTGAGCTCCCAGTCTTTCAATAGACTAACAGATCCACTAGCCACTGGATCTACTAAGCTCTTCCGATCTTCTCACTCAGTATCTTCCTCAAGCGTCACCCCGAGTCCCTGCTGGGTCCCTAGCTTGGCACTCACAGATACTCCTCAAGCGTCATCCAGCTGGCCTGCTTGGTCCCTGGCTTGGCACACAATAATGCTCTGCAAGCGTCACCTCCACTGGCTGGGTCCCTGGCTTGGCACTTGCAGAAGTTTCCCAATTCTTCACCGTCCCCGCTTGGTGAGAATACTGCTCTGGTACTTGTTTCAGCTACTCACGGTGGTCCCTGGTAACAAGGTGGATGGTCCCTTAGTGGCGACAGCTTCCCCTCTACCACCGACCACGACAGGCTCTCCAGCCAGCGAAACCGTACTTCTGGTTGGACTGCAAGCCACATTCTCAACCCTACGCTGCTCTCCTGTTTCTGGATAGGCCCTCAGACAGCCTAGCAGCCAGATGTCCCCGGAATAGGCCTCAGGTCTCTGGCCTAGCCTGGGGCAGCACAACACATGTCCACCCAGACAGCCGTCCAGGTAGCACAGAAGACCGATCACCTGACTCCACCAAAATAAATAGGCTCCCCCAGCAGGCCAAGGGACTCAAGAAAATCCCTGCCCATTGGCTGAGGTACCCCATTCATTCCTAATCTGACCTTGCATTGCCCTTGTCTTATCTAATGTCACCAGATACCCGGCCATCTAGCGACAGAAGAGAGAAGTGCAGCAATTCCAGAGTTAGGGCAAAATCAATTGACCTCCTGACAATTGGCCAAGGCAACTATCACTTGGCAAATAAATTTAATAGCAACCCTGCCTAAACATCAGGCTACATGTGCAATTTATTTCGTTCCGCATTCGTTTTATAACGAATTTCGACAAATTCATTAATTCAGAAATATCCAAATCAACGAAAACCCGTTTAACTAATTTTTCCAAATATTCGTAAATTCGAATATTAGAAAGTTCGTAAATTCTGAGATTCGGAAAGCCGAAAATTTGAAAATCTGAAATAACTAATTAGTAATAACTTAACTATTACTAACTATTAAATTATAGGTATTAGAATTTCCTTTCAAATTTGGCTGTTAGTGAACGTAACAAATAGGAATTTATCCAAAGTTATGAATTATCCAAAATAACGACTGCTGTATCTAAATGAATGGAACATAACAAATTAATAATAATAAATAACAATAATAATAATAATAAAAACGTTTTATTATTATTAATTGTTATTAATTGTTCCGTTTGTTTAGATGCGGAATTTGTTATTTCGGATATTTCATAACTTCAGATAAATTCGTATTCGTTACGTTCACTAACAGCCAAATTTGAAAGGAAATTCCAATACCTATAATTTAATAGTTAGTTATTATTAGTTAGTTAGTTAATTATTCTTTTGAATTTTCGGATGTTCTTTCTTATTTATGGATTTTCGAATTTACGACTGTATGAATTTACAAATTGCGATAATAACGAATGACCCAAAAAATAAAAACAATTGAAACGAAAACGAACACATTTTTCGGCAATGCACATGTCTAGTGGACAGTTACTCCGACCTGATCTGTGGATCTCTGCAGCTCCTCCAGAGTTACCATGGGCCTCTTGGCTGCTTCTCTGATTAATGATCTCCTTGCCCGGCCTCTCAGTTTTAGGTGGACGGTCATGTCTTGGTAGGTTTGCAGTTATGCCATACTCTTTCCATTTTCAGATGATGGATTGAACAGAGCTCCATGAGATGTTCAAAGCTTGGGATATTTTTTTATACCCTAACCCTTGTTTTAAACTTCTCCACAAATGTATCCCTGACCTGTATGAATACTTTTTCAAAGCACTGTATCTTTAAATCACAATGAAAAACAATATGAACTTTTCCAAACATTGCAGTATTTTTTTTTTACTTTCTCAATCAATTTTGGTGGCTAAAGTCACTATTACTGGTTACCTTTCATGCAATCTTTGATTGCCATAGAGATGCATCAGTCTAGTTCTCATGTCCCAATGTACAGCCATCTTCTGAGCATGGCCCCCCCTTAGGGTTGCCACCTTTTCTTCAAGCCAAACTCAAACACTTTAGTGGCGCACGACAAAACATTTTTTAAGGGGGAACGCTGTGGACTCTGATGCAAAGGAGAACTCTGATGGAAGAAGGTTTCTGCTCACAAAACCTCCCAATTACATCAGAGTTTCATGCATTCCCCCTTTAATTAGGATTCCCAAAGCCCCCCTTACATCAGAATCCACAAGGCACCCTTTACATTTGAGTCCCTCTTACCTTTGTGTACTCACTCGCTTGGAGGCAGGATAGAGAAGGGAGGGAGGGGGCAGACTTCAGTCACAGACATTTCACTCACCCGAGGATGGAGGCTCAGCTATTGACACCTTTCATCCACGATGTATCTGCCGCTTCCTGAGCTTCAAATTTCCAACCCACACATCCCTTTTCTGAGGCACAGAACACCAAGGATTGGAGTGTGGGTTGGCAGACAGAGGGGTAGGGGTGGGAGGAGGAGGAGCAGATCAAGCCCTTTCTCCTCTCCTGTCCGTGTATGGAGATGGGGCCCGTGCGCACACCTATGTACTCGGCAGTTGTGGTTACTTGGGGAGCCACAATCCATTATGAATATTGTGTCCGGGTTTCAGGCAGTCTGAAACCCAGACAGACGATTTGAAACCCGGACTGTCCGGGTGAATCCCGGACAGGTGGCAACCCTACCCCCCTTTCAGTAAATTGTAATAACTGCTTTGATTTGTTTTACATAATCCTGAAATAATTCCCCTTTGTTAAATTTACTAGCTGTTTTAATTGCAATGTATACTAAAAGGCATGCAGCATTAAACGTTTTAATGCCTGCTGAGTAAATGCAGTGATATTGAACATTCTGTCGGTTTTTTCCCTAAACACTGTTAACACCAAAAGAAACAGCATGTAGTGCAAACATATTAATTTGTCATTTGTTCAGTCCTGCCTGGTTGTTTTGACAGATTCATTATTATCAATCAATTGTGTGTTTTGTAAGTGGCAGGTTTATAAATGGCATTGTGCTGACAAGACTTGTTGGGTGAATTTAGAATCTCCAGAAGGCACCTTAAAAGCATTGCAGTCTGGATAATCATTTGAAAGGTCAACACTGTTTGTTCAAAACCCTGCTTTCTAAAGGGAATTTATTCCGTATCACTTGTAATTGAGCAGTTGATGCACTACATACACTGAGCAAAATTATAATAGCAACACTTTTGTGTTTGCCCCTATTTATCATGAGCTGAACTTAAATATCTACGACTTTTTCTATGTACACAAAAGGCCTATTTCTCTCAAATATTGTTCACAAATCTGTCCAAATCTGTGTTAGTGAGCACTTCTCCTTTGCCAAGATAATCCATCCACCTCACAGGTGTGGCATATCCAGATGCTAATTAGACAGCATGATTATTGCACAGGTGTGCCTTAGGGCAGAAGAGGGCAGAAGATTTAATAGATGGAAAGATGAAAAAATTACTGAAGGTTCACCTTAAGAGCTCAGGTTGTGCTTGGATGGCCATTTAATAGGAAATCAGACAGCCAGAAGGGCTTGTGGAAGGGGGTTGGGTGTTGCCCCTCATGAAAGGAGAAAGGGTAGATGGGAAAAGTTGGGTGTTGGGACTTAAGAGTTAGGCCCAGTTCACACAGGTGCGACATGGAATTCAACTTGTGGGAGCACAAGTCACATGACATGTCAAATAAAATGTTTTCCTATGAGAGCCATCTTAACTGATCCGACACAAGTCACTCCGACTTTAGAAAAGGTTCCTGCACTACTTTGCTCTGACTTTGATACGACTTCAATGCCATAGAGTGTAAATAGTCACATTAAGTCGAATCAAGTCAGCGGTGGTGCTAGGTATGCAAATCCAGTGATCTACTGTTCAAATAGTTAGCAAAGTATTAGTAGGGATAGTCTGATGCATAAACAGTAGGGATGAGCCGAACACCCCCCGGTTCAGTTCGCACCAGAACCTGCGAACGGACCGAAAATTCGCACGAACGTTAGAACCCTATTGACGTCTATGGGACTCGAACGTTCGAAATCAAAAGTGCTCATTTTAAAGGCTAATTTGCATGGTATTGTCCTAAAAAGGGTTTGGGGACCCGGGTCCTACCCCAGGGGACATGTATCAATGCAAAAAAAACTTTTAAAAACGGCCGTTTTTTCGGGAGCAGTGATTTTAATGATGCTTAACCACTTCCATGACGCCCAGTTATCCTGACTGGGCGTCATATGACGTCCAGCAGGATAGCATGCCGCCGCGCGCCCGCAGGGGCGCGCATCGCGGCGATCGGTGGATCGGTGTGTCAGTCTGAGACACCGCTACACCGATCTTGGTAAAGAGCCTCCGGTGGAGGCTCTTTACCACGTAATCAGCCGTGTCCAATCACGGCTGATCACGCTGTCAATAGGAAGAGCCATTGATCGGTTCTTCCTCACTCGCGTCTGACAGACGCGAGTAGAGGAGAGCCGATCGGCGGCTCTCCTGGCAGGGGGGGTCTGCGCTGATTGTTTATCAGCGCAGCCCCCCCTCAGATCACCACACTGGACCACCAGGGATCGCCACTAGGACCACCAGGGAAGGGAAACATGTGGATGGCCAGGTATGTACCCCATGGCCATCCACATGTGCCCTGTCAGTGCCAAATCTGTGCCAATCAGTGCCCATAAATGGGCACTGATTGGCACAATTATGTTGCAGTGATGCCCAGCAATGCCACACTTAGGGGCATCACTGCCATCAATCAGTATCATCAGTGCCACCCATCAGTGTCCATCGGTGCCACCTGTCAGTGCCCATCTGTGCCCATCTGTGCCCACCTATCAGTGCCCATCCGTGCCCATCTGTGCCAACTATCAGTGCCACCCATAACTACCCATTAATGCCACCTACGAGTGCCCATCAATGCCACCTACGAGTGCCCATCAGTGCCGCCTATCAGTGCCCATTGGTGCCACCTATCAGTGCCCATCAGTGCCACCTACCAGTGCCACCTATCAGTGCCCATTAGTGCCACCTATCAGTGCGCATCAGTGCCGCCTATCAGTGCCCATCATCAGTGCCCGTCAGTGCCACCTCATCAGTGCCACCTCATTGGTGCCACCTCATCGGTGCCCATCAGTGCCGCCGTATCAGTGCCCGTCAGTGCAGCCATATCAGTGCCCGTCATTGAAGAAGAAAAATGTATTTATTTACAAAAATGTTTAACAGAAACAAAGAAAAACGTGTTTTTTTAAAAAATTTTCGGTCTTTTTTTATTTGTTGCGCAAAAAATAAAAACTGCAGAGGTGATCAAATACCACCAAAAGAAAGCTCTATTTGTGGGAACAAAATGATAAAAAATTTGTTTGGGTATAGTGTAGCATGACCGCGCAATTGTCATTCAAATTGTGACAGCGCTGAAAGCTGAAACTTGGCCTGGGCGGGAAGGTGTCTAAGTGCCTGGTATTGAAGTGGTTAAAGTAAAAAAAAAAAAGTGAAATATTCCTTTAAATATCGTACCTGGGGGGTGTCTATAGTATGCCTGTAAAGTGACGCATGTTTCCCATGTTTAGAACAGTCCCTGCACCAAATGTCATTTTTAAAGGAAAAAATCTCATTTAAAACTGCTTGCGGGTTTAATGTCATGTCGGGTCCTGGCAATATGGATGAAAATCAGTGAGACAGACGGCATGGGTACCCCCCAGTCCATTACCAGGCCCTTTGGGTCTTGTATGGATATTAAGGGGAACCCCGCACCCAAATTAAAATAAGGAAAGGTGTGGGGCCACCAGGCCCTATATACTCTGAACAGCAGTATGCAGGTGGTGCAAACAAGACAGGGACTGTAGGTTTCTTGTTAAGTAGAATCTCTTTGTAATTTTGAACGGGTACATTTTTAACGTGTTTAGCTCCAGCCAAAAAATCTTTTTTAAGCTTTTTGGAAAACATAGGGAAGGGTTATCACCCCTGTGACATTTGTTTTGCTGTCTTTCCTCCTCTTCAGAAGATTTCACCTCACTTTTTGTCCCAATGACAAATGTTTTTTGAAAATTTGGTTTTTTTTGTGGAACAAGGATTGGAAAGCATCAGTGGAAAGGAGAAATGTTTTTCCCATATTAACTCTTACAGGAGAGAATTTCCCTTCCTAGGGGTAGATTTCATCTCACTTCCTGTTGTCTCCTTCCGTTTGCAAGTAGGAGTCGTTTGTAAGTTAGATGTTTGAAAGTAGGGGCCTGCCCTATATACTCAGCAGAAATTTGGGCCTTAGGTGTTGTTGTGGCCACAACACTGTAAGTCCCCCAGGGCCCTGCTGTGAAATATTAGATCAAGAATTGTAATTACATGCCCCTGTTGAACAGGGGCAGAAAAACTGGGCCTTTGGTGGTGGTGGTGGTGCTGCTGGTGCCACAACACTGTAATGCCCCGTACACACGGTTGGATTTTCCGATGGAAAATGTCCGATCGGAGCGTGTTGTCGGAAATTCCGACCGTGTGTGGCTTCCATCGGACATTTTCAATCGGATTTTCCGACACACAAAGTTGGAGAGCAGGAGATAAAATTTTCCGACAACAAAATCCGTTGTCGGAAATTCCGATCGTGTGTACACAAATCCGACGGACAAAGCGCCACGCATGCTCAGAATAAATAAAGAGATGAAAGCTATTGGCCACTGCCCCGTTTATAGTTCCGACGTACGTGTTTTACGTCACGGCGTTCAGAACGATCGGATTTTCCGACAACTTTGTGCGACCGTGTGTAGACAAAAAAAGTTTGAGCCAACATCCGTTGGAAAAAATCCTAGGATTTTGTTGTCGGAATGTCCGAACAAAGTCCGACCGTGTGTACGCCCTATAAGTCCTCACTCGCTCTTGGTGGGTGCAGAAATGGGCCCTGCTGTGAAATATTAGATCAAGAATTGTAATTACATGCCCCTGTTGAACAGGGGCAGAAAAATTGGGCCTTTGGTGGTGGTGGTGGTGGTGCTGGTGCCACAACACTGTAAGTCCTCACTCGCTCTTGGTGGGTGCAGAAATGCGCCCTGCTGTGAAATATTAGATCAAGAATTGTAATTACATGCCCCTGTTGAACAGGGGATAACAAAATTAGGCCTTAGGCACTGGTGCTGGTGCCACAACACTGCAACCCCTCACAGACACTCTAGTTGGAACGCAGGAAAGAGCCCTGCTGCAAAGTATTGCATCAAAAATTGTAATTACACGCCCCTGTTAAACAAGGGCTGAAAAATTGGGCCTTAGGCACTGGTGCTGGTGCCACAACACTGCAACCCCTCACAGACACTCTAGTTGGAACGCAGGAACGAGCCCTGTTGCAAAGTATTGCATCAAAAATTGTAATTACACGCCCCTGTTAAACAGGGGCAGAAAAATTGGGCCTTAGGCACTGGTAATGGTGCCACAACACTGCAACCCCTCACAGACACTCTAGTTGGAACGCAGGAACGAGCCCTGCTGCAAAGTATTGCATCAAAAATTGTAATTACACACCCCTGTTAAACAGGGGCTGAAAAATTGTGCCTTAGGCACTGGTGGTGGCGCCCAGAACCAAAAATGTTCTTACAAGCTATCAGCGTGATCATTGAGGAGGAAGAGGATAATTACTCAGGGATAGTCACTCAGCATCAGCATAGGCAGTCTTTGAAGGGATCTGAGATTTCAAAAAAAATTATTCGGTTACATCAGCATCAGGTGCTTGGTAGCTGGTGGTGATCCAAGACTGATTCATTTTTATGAAGGTCAGTCGATCGACCGAGTCGGTGGACAGACGCACTCTGTGATCGGTTACCACGCCTCCAGCAGCACTGAATGTGCGTTCCGAAAAAACGCTGGATGCAGGACAGGCCAGTAGCTCAATTGCATACTGTGCAAGCTCTGGCCAGTGATCCATCCTCAAGACCCAGTAACCCAGAGGATTTTCGGTGGGAAAGGTTTCCAAGTCTGATCTTGCCCCTAGGTATTCCTGCACCATGTAAAACAGACGCTGGCGATGGTTGCTGGAACCGATCATACCTTGGGGCTGCGGACCAAAAAATTGTCTGAACGCATCGGTCAGTCGGCCACCTTCTCCACCGCTCCTTCTTTGTCTGACTGAAGCCTCAGCAACACGTTGTCCAGAAACAGGAGTTTGTAACCTCCCAGTGTTTGGGAACGCGTTGCACAGACCTTTCTGCATGGCCTCCCGAAGATGTTTCATCCTCTGCTCCCTCTGCGATGGCAAGATAAGGTCCGCAACCTTAACCTTGTAACGTGGATCAAGGAGGGTTGCCAGCCAGTATTGGTCCTTCTCCTTGATACCACGAATACGAGGATCCTTACGCAGGCTTTGCAGGATCAGGGAGGCCATGCAGCGTAGGTTTGCTGAGGCATTCGGTCCGGAGTCCTCTGGGTCACTAAGGACGACATGGTCCGCAGCCACCTCCTCCCAGCCACGTACAAGTCCATGTGTTTCTTGGGACTGATCCCTTAAAGACTGTTGCTGATGCTGAGTGCCAGGCTCCACCTCCATACTGACACAATCTTCCTCCTCCTCCTCGTCCTCTTCCTGTGTGATCGGCGGGCACGCAGGAACACTGTCTGGATAAAGGGGGCCTTGAGAGCTAAGGAAGTCCTCCTCTTCCTGCCTCTGTTCTGCCTCAAGTGCCCTGTCTATTATTCCACGCAGCGTGTGCTCCAACAGGTGGACAAGGGGGACAGTGTCACTGATGCATGCACTGTCACTGCTCACCATCCTCGTGGCCTCCTCAAATGGTGACAGGACAGTGCATGCATCCCTGATCATGGCCCACTGGCGTGGGGAAAAAAAACCAAGCTCCCCTGACCCTGTCCTGGTGCCATAGTCGCACAGGTACTCATTGATGGCCCTCTGCTGCGTGTGCAGCCGCTGCAGCATGGCCAACGTTGAGTTCCACCTGGTGGGCATGTCACAGATTAGGCGGTTCTTGGGCAGGTTAAACTCCTTTTGGAGGTCCGTCAGCCGAGCACTGGCATTATATGACCGGCGGAAATGCACACAGACTTTCCTGGCCTGCCTCAGGACATCCTGTAAGCCCGGGTACCTGCCCAAGAACCGCTGCACCACCAAGTTAAGGACGTGAGCCAAACAGGGCACATGGGTCATTTGTCCCTGTCGGAGGGCAGAGAGGAGGTTGGTGCCATTGTCGCAAACCACCATTCCTGCCTTAAGTTGGCGTGGCGTCAACCACCTCTGAACCTGTCCCTGCAGAGCTGACAGAACCTCTGCCCCAGTGTGACTCCTGTCCCCCAAGCACACCAGCTCAAGCACCGCATGGCATCTTTTGGCCTGCGTACTTGCGTAGCCCCTTGAATGGCTACGGAGCACCGCTGGTTCTGAGGACAAAGCACAGGAAGAGGCCATGGAGGAAGAAGAAGAGGAGGGGGTGGAGGAGAGAGGTGTGTCACAATCATTAGCATTTTCGAGGCGTGGTGGGGGAACAACCTCCAACACTACTGCATCTTGTCCTGCATCCTTCCCAGCTGCCAGCAGAGTCACCCAATGCGCCGTGAAACTTAGGTAACGTCCCTGTCCATGCCTGCTGGACCATGAGTCAGCGGTAATATGCACCTTACCGCTGACTGCCCTGTCCAGCGAGGCATGGACATTGCCTTCCACATGCCGGTAGAGAGCCGGAATCGCCTTCCGTGAGAAAAAGTGGCATTTGGGTACCTGCCACTGAGGAAACGCACATTCCACAAACTCACGGAAGGGGGCAGAGTCTACCAACTGAAAAAGCAGCAGTTGAAGTGCTAGCAATTTTGCCAAGCTAGCATTCAACCGCTGGGCATGTGGATGGCTGGGAGCAAACTTCTTTCGGCGGTGCAGCAGCTGGGGCAGGGAAATTCGCCTGGTACAATCTGACGTCGGTGTACCAAAAGCAGATTGCCCACAAGTACTTGGCTGTGACACACCTAATTCTACACCTTCATTCCTCTCAGTGCAGGTCTCAGAGAGGACTGAAGGTATAATGGGGTTGGAAATTTCAGCTGATGAGGAGCAAGGAGAGGTCCTCTTTGTTCTTTGGTGTGGGTCTTTTAGATACGCTTGCCCACGAACTGCATGGCAGGTCAACATATGTCTGGTCAAGCATGTGGTACCCAAGCGGGAGATGTTTTGGCCACGCGAGATACGCTTGGGACATATGTTGCAAATAGCAGCGGTGCGATCTGATGCACTCGTCTCAAAAAAGGCCCACACCAAAGAACTTTTTGAATAACGTGCAGAGACTGCAGCGCCCTGCACATGTGGAGCTTTGGGGTGTGATGCAGTCAATGTGCTGCCCCTAGGCTGGCCCCTGGAGGGCATCCTGCCTTGTTGGTGATGTGCCGCCTCCTCCTCCTCCTCCTCTCTCCTATCAGGCACCCACGTTGAGTCAGTGACCTCATCATCCCCTCCCTCCTCATCACTGGAGCAAACCTGGCAGTATGCTGCAGCAGGGGGAGCATGACTGCCAGATTGCTGTCCTATTTGTGCACCCCCTCTGTCCGTGCTCATGTTACTGCCTTCATCGAGCTCAGTATCATCATCAGAGCCTTCCAAACGCTGGGCATCCTCCTGAAGCATGTACCCAACACTGTGGTAAAACAGTTCGAGGGACTCCTCAGGAGGACATGGTGGGGCTAGGGAAGGAGTCACTGATGACATTGAGCCGAGGGAAGAGGCCGCTGCTTTGCCAGACAAAGTACCCTGGGCATGGGTGAGAGAGGATGAGGACGGCTTGGTCATCCACTCGACCAAGTCTTCCGCATGTTGCCTCTCAACATGGCCAGCTGCCGAAAAAAAGGCCAAGCGTGTCCCACGGCCACGTGCTGATGAGGATGCACCGTCTCCACGACCAGCACTAGACACAGAGCCTGCTTGCCCTCTCTTATTGGCTTGTGACTGTCTGCCTCTCCTTCTTGGCCTTCCAGACATACTAATGGCCTGTAGCTGCACTAAGCTGGGATATATATATATATATATATATATATATATATATATATATATATGTACTGATACTGCAGCTAGCAAAATCAACTGCCTGCCTGTAGTATGAGAACACCACCAACCTTCTACAGGTAGCTTTAGCTGAACACTGTGAGGTGGACGTACCCCACTAACTTGTAGGTTTAGCTGAACACTGTGAGCAGGACGCACTGCACTAACTGTAAATAGTCTAGCTGCCTGACTGTGGTACTAATAGGATCAAAAGAACACCAGTAATTTTCTTCAGGTAGCTGTATATACTGTAACAAGACAAGCCTGCCTGTCAGTAAGAAGATAACAGGAACGGATCTAGCTGAACACTGTGAGCAGGACGCACCCCACTAACTTGTAGGTTTAGCTGAACACTGTGAGCAGGACGCACCCCACTAACTTGTAGGTTTAGCTGAACACTGTGAGCAGGACGCACTGCACTAACTGTAAATAGTATAGCTGCCTGACTGTGGTACTAATAGGATCAAAAGAACACCAGTAATTTTCTTCAGGTAGCTGTAAATACTGTAACAAGACAAGCCTGCCTGTCAGTAGGAAGATAACAGGAACGGATCTAGCTGAACACTGTGAGCAGGACGCACTGCACTAACTGTAAATAGTCTAGCTGCCTGACTGTGGTACTAATAGGATCAAAAGAACACCAGCAATTTTCTTCAGGTAGCTGTATATACTGTAACAAGACAAGCCTGCCTGTCAGTAAGAGGATAACAGGAACGGATCTAGCTGAACACTGTGAGCAGGACGCACTGCACTAACTGTAAATAGTCTAGCTGCCTGACTGTGGTACTAATAGGATCAAAAGAACACCAGTAATTTTCTTCAGGTAGCTGTATATACTGTAACAAGACACGCCTGCCTGTCAGTAAGAAGATAACAGGAACAGATCTAGCTGAACACTGTGAGCAGGACGCACCCCACTAACTTGTAGGTTTAGCTGAACACTGTGAGGTGGACGCACCACACTAACTTGTGGGTTTAGTTGAACACTGTGAGCAGGACGCACCCCACTAACTTGTAGGTTTAGCTGAAAACTGTGAGCAGGACGCACCCCACTAACTTGTAGGTTTAGCTGAACACTGTGAGCAGGACGCACTGCACTAACTTTAAATAGTCTAGCTGCCTGACTGTGGTACTAATAGGATCAAAAGAACACCAGCAATTTTCTTCAGGTAGCTGTATATACTGTAACAAGACAAGCCTGCCTGTCAGTAAGAAGATAACAGGAACGGATCTAGCTGAACACTGTGAGCAGGACGCACTGCACTAACTGTAAATAGTCTAGCTGCCTGACTGTGGTACTAATAGGATCAAAAGAACACCAGCAATTTTCTTCAGGTAGCTGTAAATACTGTAACAAGACAAGCCTGCCTGTCAGTAGGAAGATAACAGGAACGGATCTAGCTAAACTGAATACAGTGTATATATATATATGCAACACCTGGGATGCATATATATATACACAATACACTGTAAGTGCAGCTAACTGACTGACTGTTCTGCCTAATCTATCTAACTCAAATCAAATGTCACTGTCTGTCTCTCTCTCTCAATGAACGCCGGAACACACACTACACAGGGCCGCCGTGCAGGCGGCCTTATATAGTGTGGGGCGTGTACTAAATCCCCTGAGCCATAATTGGCCAAAGCCTCCTTGGCTTTGGCCAATTACGGCTCTCTGTTCAGGCGGCGCTGTGATTGGCCAAGCATGCGGGCCATAGTGCATGCTTGGCCAATCATCAGCCAGCAATGTACTGCGATGCCGCAGTGAATTATGGGCCGTGACGCGCCACACGAATTTGGCGCGAATGGCCCATATCGTTCGTAATTCGGCGAACGGGCGAACAGACGATGTTCGAGTCGAACATGGGTTCGACTCGAACACGAAGCTCATCCCTAATAAACAGTATCCTATACTGCTGTACTTTTAGGAATTTCTCATGTGTATCTGTACAGGGTATATTTTAAATAGTGAATTGAATGATTTTGTAAGACGTCTGGAAATAATTAAGGAGACGAAGAATGGTGACAGGGCGGAAATGTCATGTTTGCCATTCCCTGCATTAAATAATGGATTCTAATTCCCTTGTAGAGATATGTGTTATGGTTAAGGAAATTACAACATTCTAGTTTGTTAATAGAACTACAAATGATAATAATCACTCAGTTCAAACGGCAGAGTGGTGTCAGATCCTTTTTGACTTTCTTCATCCAAGGCAATTTTGGCTAATGAAGTGGTATCTGTGTTATTGCAGTGTTTACATTCACTTGTGTGCACAGAGTAAAGTTATGGCCACTGACTATATAAAAGGAGGGATTTTTGGCTGACTTTGCATTGTCTTTTTTCATTGTCAGTACAGTTACTTACCAGAGGCAATGGTGCTTTTAAATTTTATGTCATGCTTGTGCAGTATGCTGAAAACACTGCTTGTGTGTCAACATATTAAAGCGATCCTGCAAAAATCCTCAATGGCAGTTCCCTGCCATAGTGGCTGTTTCTCCCCCCTGCAGCCTCCAATCAGGGTATTCAGCATTCAACATTTCACAGAGGATAAAATTAGAAACAGACTTGAAAAACTTAACATAAATAAGTCACCGGGACCAGATGGCTTGCACCCCAGGGTCCTTAAGGAACTCAGTCAAGTTATTGCCAGACCATTGTTCCTAATTTTTACGAACAGTCTACTGACTGGAATGGTACCAGCTGATTGGAGAAAATCCAATGTAGCACCAATATTTTAAAAAAAGGACCAAAATGTATCCCTGGGAACTACAGACCAGTTAGCCTAAAATCAATAGTATGCAAGCTCTTGGAAGGGATGATAAGGGACTATAATACAAGATTTTAGTAATAAAAACGGTATCATTAGCAGAAATCAGCATGGATTTGTGAAAAATAGTTCTTCCCAAACAAATCTATTAACCTTCTATGAGGAGGTGAGTTGCCATCTAGATAAAGGAAGGCCCGTAGACGTGGTGTATCTGGATTTTGCAAAGGCATTTGATACAGTTCCCCACAAATGTTTACTGTACAAAAAAAGGTCCGTTGGCATGGACCATAGGGGGAGTACATGGATTGAAAACTGGCTACAAGGGCGAGTTCAGAGGGTGGTGATAAATGGGGAGTACTCAGAATGGTCAGGGGTGGGTAGTGAGGTCCCCCAGGGTTCTGTGCTGGGATCCTGCTCTCGTCCTCAGCAGCTGACTGCTACTCGCATGTGCATATGTTTTTCTCAATACGGGGCACACGTGAGTGGATCTCATAGCATTTTGCTGGTGTACTATATTTCAGATCATTGCGCAATTACGTTTTTTCTTTATTTGCTTTACATATAACATACGGTGCTGAGAACCACATCTTATGAGGCTGGAGTTGAATGACATTACCGCTCAGGAATGACAAGTGAACACTCCAATTAAGCAATTAAAGAACCTCAGATACTGGGACTATTTTTATCTTTCATTAGAATTGGTTGTCCTCTCTTCATATTTATACTACATCATTAGTGTGTCTATTTTACTATAATCACTTGTTAAATAATCATTATTTATTTATGGTTTGATGGCTAATTGTCCTGGTTTTACACTTCACTATATCTATATTTATTTGTAACATAATTTCACTTTGACATAGGCATTTTTATTAGTTTTGACACTTGAGGTTACATATTATAGTTGCATCTTCACCGCACACTAGCCGGGTATTCATGTGTGGGATGCACATATATAATTTAAATCCACTGATCACGCAGTGAAGCGCGTCAATTTTTTTATATATTGAAGAATGTGGAATTCTCTTCCACAAGCAGTGGTTTCAGCAGGAAGCTTCGATCATTTAAAAAAAAAAAACTATTAGATAAGCACCTAAACAACCATAACATACAGAGATATACCATGGAATACTAACATAAAATCACACACATAGGTTGGACTTGATGGACTTGTGTCTTTTTTCAACCTTACCAACTATGTAACATAGCTTTGGATGGTTGTGTCTTCTGTAACATGCATTGGTTCTATCCTGTGATGCAAAGGTAGAAGGAAATGTTGAATGCCTAAAAGTTGGAAATAAGGTAGAAAATATGGGCTGCCAAGGAGGTAAGTATAATATCCCTTTTACTGCAGTGAGCTGCTGTTTGGGATTGTTTTTTTTTTTTTTTTCAGACAGGCAGGGTCACTTGAAAACCAACCATCAGTGAATGTTTTATGTGTACAAGAGGCCTAAAATTGCTATTTGCAGTTCCCTGGACTACCAGCTCAGAAGGCAGGCCAACTATAGGTGTCCTGACCACTAGGTAACACATCACAAGTCGAATTCTTGTGCAGATCACATCAGCCACATATGACATCTTTTAAAATGACCCCATCTATTCCTCTTGCTTTCCTCTCTACCAATATCTGTGCAATAGGCTATGCCAGCCAACAGAGGCTTTTGTAACCTCTCTCCTGTCACAGCTCTTTAGCAATCCATAGGCAGCAGCTGTGAATCCCTGTAAAAAATCTTTTTATCATCAGCAGTCAGATAAAGAGTTTGCCTGTACCGATCAACTTCTGTACAACAGCCCTGTTGGATTTTCCCCACTTGGTCAGCGCCACCGGCTAAATCCGGCAGCCAGGGGCGTTGCTAGGTCTACAAAAGATCTGGGGCTAGAGCCCATAGCAGTGTAGTAAAGAAAGTCATACACTTGGGCGGCCATACACATGTATATACAGTAATATACGTGTGGGTGTATATATATCTCCAGAGAGCCCCCCACTTACATCAGGGTCCCCAGAGAGCCCCCCCCTTACATCACCTTACATCAGGGTCCCCAGAGAGCCTCCTCCTTACATCAGGGTACCCAGAGGGCCCCCCCCACTTACATCAGGGTTCCCAGAAAAGCCCCCTTACATTAGGGTCCCCAGAGAGCCTCCCCCTTAAATCTGGATCCCTAGAGAGCCTAGGCCTTAAAATCAGGGTCGCCAGAGAGCCTCTCCCTTACATCAGGGTCCCCAGAGAGCCCCCCCACTTACATAAGGGTCCCCAGAGAGCCTCCCCTTCCCTTGGGGACCCCTGCAGAGACTCGGGGCTATTGGCCTCAGATTCGGGGCTATAGCCCCAAAAGGCACCCCCTAGCAACGCCCCTGCCGGCAGCACTGATCTGTGCATTCTGAAGTCAAGGAAGTCTCCCCGCTTTCAGAATACAATAGCTCAGTGATGAGAATTCCCAAATCCCAAAAAAAGCAACTAATCTATGGGCTGCTTTATACACCTCCTGCCCTGACTACATTTACTCCTTCACTGTATTTATGGAGAAGCAGTGTAGTCACACTTGGACAGTGGACAACAACATTGTCAATCAGTGGACTAATAATGTAAAGCCCAACTCTTAACCTGTTCCCGACCATCTCACGCAGATATATTGCGGCAGAATGGCTCCCCTGGGATCCTATAGCGGCCAGAGGGCGCACGCACCCGCTGCACGGCAGGAGTCCGATGCACGTGGCCCGGCGTACACGATCGCCGCCGGCCACGAGCTCCAGCACAGGGATTTGTGTGTAAGCACACAAATCCCTGTACTGTCAGGGAAGAGGAGCCATGTCGTTTATTAGGAAAAACGATATGTCTCCTTGAACGCCCCCCTAGTGTTGACCCCTTCCCTGCCAGTGACATTTACAAGTAATCTGTGCATTTTTATAGCACTGATCGCTGTATAAATGCCAATGGTCCCAAAAAAGTATCAAAAGTCTCTGATCTGTCCGTCGCAATGTCACAGTACCGCTAAAAATCGCAGATCACCGCCATTATTAGTAAAAATTAAAAAAGTAATAAAAATGCCATAAATCTTTCCATAGTTTGTAGACACTAACTTTTGCACAAACCAATCAATATACGCCAATTGCGATTTTTTACCAAAAATATGTAGAAGAATATATATTGGCCTAAACCGATGAAATTTGTTTAATTTTGGGGATATAGCAAAAAGTAAAAAAGGTTGTTTAAAAATTGACGCTTTTTTGTTTATAGCGCAACAAATAAAAAACGCAGAGGTGATCAAATACCACCAAAGAAAAGCTCTATTTGTTGGAAAATAAGGACGCAAACTTCTTTTGGGCACAGCGTCGAACGACTGCACAATTGTCAGTTAAAGCGACGCAATGCCAAAAATTGTAAAAAGTGCTCTGGTCAGGAAGGGGATAAATCTTCCGGGGCTCAAGTGGTTAAACAGTTACAGCAAATTGTTTTTGCTTTTGGGATAAAGGTTTTCCATAAATAAAAAATAGATGACAATTGTGTCAGTGATTAATGATTTGTGTCAACCCTCTAACCACCATCCTTTCTGGACAGCTTGATCTGTTAAAGGAAGTTGGCTGGACCACCAGGTAATAAAACTCAGGAGACTCAGAAAAACAGAGACTGCTGTGTTAATGCTACAGACAGACTGCTATTTTTTTTTATTTTGACCATAGTTAAACTTACACTGTCATAGCATAGCACAGTGAACTGTCAGTTAATAATAAATCCAACCAATCAGTAACAAAGGGATCATAGGTGTGCGCAGCCTATTGCATTAGGGTATGCATACCAAAGCTCAAACACACGTGTACATGTACACGTCCACTGCTATATATATATAGCAGTGGACAATGTCAGAAGGGCAGAGATTGGTGTTAGTAATTTCTTTTTTATATATTTTTTTATTATTACTTTTTTAATTTTTATTTTTTACAATATATATTTTTTTACAACTTTCTTTTAGGAGCCCCATTGGGGGGCTTTGGTGAAATATCATGGGTCTAACCCCTGATGTCTCACTTTTGAGACAGAGAAAGGGACTAAGGACAGGGATTTCCCAGTCCCTTTTTTCTGCAGCCAAGCAGCAGGGGAAATCTGCCCAGAACAGGGT